>OX439383.1:23611399-23892112 GCA_949319315.1 Zelleria hepariella | reverse complement strand
AGTTCGAAAGTCGAATAACGAATTGATTAATTAACAAAATTTCAAAAACCAACTTTGCTCGTCAAAAGCTACACTGCACTTTCACACTTGATTTGACATCTTTGAATGTGTGTGTATAATTGTTAAACATAAATTTTCAGTATTTAACTAGGTACCTAGGTAGTTACCTACTATGAAGAGACGCGTGTATTTCTACAACAGAGTAAGGACGTTATAAGGAAAACTGGCAGAAAAACTCTGCTACGGAAGTGGAAATAAAGGAGAAAAGGTTTTATAATAGTCTCAAACTAACCCGACTGCAAAAATATAGGATTATGGTTATTGACGAAAGGGTTCCTTTTAATAGAACAGCTACATTAGCGATGCGCGATTATGAATGATACTAATGAAATCATTCGACTCGGGCAATCATTCGACTCGGTCGAATGATAAGTTTAGATTAGTAGCTAAAACTAACAGTCTAACCTACCACTACTATTAGTTGTCGAGTCGGTCGTTCGTTTCCGTCTCGACTCGGGTCAACTCGGGAATCATTCAAAGCCGATGAATGATTTGGCCAACTCGGGCATTTCCGCCGCGAATCGGAATGATTCGGTTTTTATTAGCTAACTTCATTCACTTATTTCTGTCAAGTTGTCATCCGTGGATAGGCTTAGGTTGGCAACTTCCGTAAAAAGGACCGATTTGGTTTTTAGCTAAGTATAAGATTAGGTAACTTTAATTACTACTTTAATTGGCTTAATTTATTTACCGTTATTTACTTTATTTTTTTATCCGTACAATACCTCAATAAAAAAAAGAACCTAATTTCCCATTATATTTGTTATGTTGTCAGTATGGTTATCCGTCGTAGCCGCTTAGGTTGGCAGCCCGTAAATTAGCGATACTTTTCTATGCAGCCAGTACAAAAAGTGTTTTGACATTAGCGACTACTAATTAGTGGTTTCATTCGATTATCAAGATTAGCGTATCGCTAATTTTGAAGTCGAATACGAACATTAGTGTTTTAAGATCATTCGACTTTCAAAATCATTCATAATCGCGCATCGCTAAGCTACATCCAAAAAAAAAATGGAATAAATGAAACTGAAAATACACGTAGGTGTATTTTCAGCTGAGAACTTAGATGACAGAATAGTAGAAAATTTGAGATTATAAAAGATAGCCTTCAACGGCCAGTATTCAAAGTTCTCGATAGAGTGGACCAGAAGCCTTCACAATGGTCGCGTTTGCGCATAATCGGTTGTGTCAACTTATGTCATTTTCATGCTGAAATCACATTACACCTGAAAACAACTGTTTCGAGCATCTCTGAAATCTTTGAAACATTTCTAAGACGTCTCGTATGTAACCCCAATTCATAACCCGCTCATAAACCTCAAAATCATCTCAGTATTTTAAAGTTCTAACTACAGGGTGCACACTAAGTCGATAGCGGAACTTTAAGTAGGCTGTCCACTGATCAATACAAACAACTTATACTAGGTGGCGACAAAAGTGGAGCTAAAAAAATATCAGCTGTTTCATACATTTGGCGCAGTACTGAGTCGACCTTTTGTATGGAACAGCTGATATTTTTTTCACTCAATTTTTTCGCCTCCTAGTAACTAGTACAAGTTGTTTGTATTGATCAGTAGATAGCACACTTAAAGTTCCGCTTTCGACTTAGAGTGCACCCTGTATAAATAAAAAACCATTATTATTTCAAATATTTTCTAATAAAACATTGTGGGCATACATACAGACGTAAAATGGTGAAAAATATTACCCTCCCTAATGCAGCAATATATCGCCTTATGTGAACGTATTATCAACAACAAGGTAAATGGTTCTGGCAACTACTAAGTGTTTTTTTCTCGTAAAAGACACAACTTTTGTACAAAAAAAAAATGGCCAACATTATTTGTCGTAAAAGTAATCACATAAAGGTACGGGCCTGCCAGGCACCCACGTCAGTGTTTAAGTGAAAAAAAAAACAAAACACAAATACCGATGATACTAAGAAAACAAAGTCATGGTGAACATTCAAACCGGTCACCCAGAAACCCTGTCACATTTTTTATTAAATTTACTTCAATGTCTTCAAATTCAATAAAATTATAGATGGCATCGCCCGAGTACGTCACTTTGGTAATCTACTGGGCCGTACTTTGTGTACGAGCTGTGACAACCAGGGCCCTGTTGCACGTACGCGACAAGTCGACTTATTTGTCGAAAATTGACTTATTTGTCGGATTGTCAAGTAAATGGTGTTGCACAAACATTACAAATAAGTCAGACTGCGACAGGTGAATTATTGACAAATTGTCAGGACTTGACAAGCGTTGCACAAAGCTCGACAATCGTAAAAAACCATGGTAGGATTCACCGACAATTGTATTCGACAAACTTGTCAGCTCTCGACATAATATGCATAGTCACCTGTCGGAATTCGGTACGCAAAGTTTTTTGTTCGAAAGTCCGTTATTGGCTTAATCTTATCTTTAGACAATATTGAGAAACCAATTTCAATATTTTTTATTTTGGTTCAGTAGTTTGGATTTTAAAACGCTTCAAAGATACGGTTTTATGACGTCACGCGACGGTCTGCATACTGTTGGCGGTCATAGGAACAAAACATTTTAGCGCATAAAAACAAAACTACTGGACCAAAATAAAAAATATTTAAATAAGTTTCTCAATATTGTCTAAAGGTAAGTTTAAGCCAATAACGGACTTTCGAAAAAAAAACTTTGCCTACCGAATTGTCTGACAATTTGACAAATATGTCGAGTCGTCTTGACAATTCGCACATGAATAGTCAGAGGGTATTATCTCGGAAAATGCAATTTTTTTTTTACGACGGATTCGAGTTCGCAAAATTTTTCTCTACAATCTGGCAAGACAGCCATATCTGTAGGTTAGTTTAAAGCCGAGAAACGGAGCTTTACGACTGTCTTCCAATTTGGTTTGCGATATATTCGAGCAGGCAAGACTGTCACATTTTAGTTAGCCACTAAGCGCCATCCGAAATTGACGGGTCACTCGTGTTATTTCAAGTTATGACAGGTGCTCTGTCAATAATTACTATAAAAAGTTAAAATGTGAGCAGTCTAGAGCGTATTATCTTTTAGTTAATACTCTTTAGCCCGTTTTGAATAATTCGTCATTTGTATTATTTTGACTTAATACTCTATAGTCCGATTTTTTTTCACAACTTTCTAAATACCATTGGTTTTATATTGACTTAATACCATATTGCCATCGGTTTCTTCTAGATACTACTCTCTGTCCAGTTTTTTTTTGTAAATTTTTTTTGTTGTAAACCGAATAATACCCTTTTGACCGATAATAAATTCTAAATTCTTGTGCAAGGAAGGTGGTTTTTGCTGCCAATCCCGCTATCAAAGTAGATAATAGTGCTGAAGACCTGGAAATAGCGTAAGAAGACTGTGATGATGAATAAGCCGACCCCACTTATCGTCCATCTGGAGAATTTCTGCCTCTAAGTTCCCCGGATATTATGCCAGATCACCAACTTTTGCATTGCTAACTTAAGAATAACCTAACATAGGTAAAATATTTGAGCCAGATCGCCAACGTCGCTCGGTAGGGTAGGCTGGCGGCGTTGCCCCACTGGATGGCGAGGCTCAGCCTTTGCCCTTGGTAAGCACCAGCCCTCTGTACACTCGAGGCGTCAACCAGGCACAACGAAATCTCTTGAGAGAGTTTTCGCGCACCTGGTCCCTGAGGGTCTCTACGCCGAAGGGCGCAAATATGTAGCCCTGTACCAGGACTGCATATTTGTGCCTCTTGTACCCCGCTGTAGCCGCACCCACGCCGCCGGAGCGGCAGGAGGCCACTTTTATAAGAGTCTGTGCTACTATGTCGACTTACGTAGTGTCCCAAAGCAGCGACCGCCACAGTGAGCGTCACCCCATCAGGCCTATTGCCATTGTCTCTGGCTATGCCATGCTAGGCTAGGCTAAGCAGGGACCCGGTACAGATTCAGCAGTAGATCCTGGCTTGGCCCTGCCATATCTGGCCAAGCGGTCCCGGCCGATTAGGTCGATCGTGCTGTCGACCGAGGACAGGAACGCTGGCAGCGCGATGCTTGAAGGCATTATGCCCAAGCAACCGTGACGGATCGACAATTTGGTCTGGGTCTATCCTCTAAAGGGCAATTTAGAACTGCTTATAAGGTTTATCTTATAATTTTGCCTCAATGTTGAATAGCGTAATACGTACAATAATTTATGAGTAAGAAAAAAAGTAAGATGTAGCCTGTACAATTGTACATGTCCCACTAGCTGGGCAAAGGCCTTCTCTCTCTACGCGTGCTATACAATGCGGATTGGCTATTTTTGGTATAATGCCTCATACGCTCAGGTTTCCTCACGATGTTTCCCTTCACAGTCAGCGAGAGGTAATTGCTACTACAAATTCACAAACATAATTCTGTCATATTTGGCAAATTCATCGAATTTGATGAATTTAATCTTTCGTAGGAATCGTCCTGCACTGAGGATCTTAGGAGGCACAGTGATGAGTGAGTAAAAATATGAGGCCAAGTCATGTTTTTCTTCGTCAAGAAGGTTCTCTCTAAGCTCGCACTTCGATAAATTGAGTTCGAAACCAATTGACTAACAATTTTGTGTCAGCTATTCCTGCCCCCTTAACACGCTACCATTTTGCCTACTCTCAACTGTCACCTTAGCCACTGTTAACTGTCACCTCAGTAGTGTTAAGCGGCTAAGGTGACAGTTGAGAGTAGGCAAAATGGTAGCGTGCTAAGGGTTTCACGTCTAAAATTACTGATTGTGTGTCGCCTCCATGTTTCCTCGCTAGAAATATTGATTGTTCCTAGATTTTTAATTACAAACGACTACCTTTAATAACTTTTTCTTAAAGTAAATAGCACAGAAGAAGTAGTTTATTTGAAATGAACTAATTAAATTAAATTATAAGCGACCTAAAACTAAATTAGATTGTATTAGTTTAAGTACTTTATTGAAGACTGAAATACCCTATTATTTGTACCAATTTTTGTTTGTTGGGAAATAAGTGACTTACTTTGTTATTTACTTCATGATTTCTTAAGAAAACTAATGTCAATGATAACAAAAATCTGCTTTCATGATTTTAAATTAATTTTAATACACTTTAAAAGATATAATTTTCAAATTCAGGTAAAAAGACCTGTATTATTTTGAAATAATACATTAGAATTGCAAAAAAAAACTGGCTATAGAGTCATAAATACAAATTAATTCAATTTTGTCGGGCTATACAGTATTATCTTGATAGAGAGTCAGGAAAAACAGTATAACTATTAATCTACTTCTTTTCAACTCTATTTTTTTCATGAATCATGCAGAGAAAGAATCAACCTACAACGCAAATACAAAAAGTTATCAATATGTGGCCTGCATCAAATGTTACGAATTTTCAAATATTCAAAACGCTTTTTCTCGAAACTCACTTTTTTGAGATAATACCCTCTGACTATTCATGTGCGAATTTATGGTTGCACAAAGCAAATCCGACAAGTTTTTCACGACAATTTGTCACTTTTTGCCTGTCACGTAAATTCTTTTGTGCAACAGAAATATGTCAAGTTGTCGCGACAATTCGACAAATATGACAATTTCCCACCATGACTTATTTGTCGCTCGAAATCTTTGGGCAACAGAAACTTGTCAAATTGTCGGATTGTCACCTGTCACCTGTCACCTGTCGTTGTCACGTTCGTGCAACAGGGGCCAGAATAGCTTGAATAGTTCGTCTATACAACTTTTGACCTCTCAGAAACTAACCGCGAAGACATCTAATTCGCAGATTACTGCATAGTCGTGATAAAATATTTACGCTGGACCTCAATATATTAATCTGGGGGGCTTGTAGAGTTAGTGCGTGTAGAGTTAGAAACTTGAGTCTACATGAGATTTGATAGTTTTTTGGCAGAACGAGGTGTATGGTCTCATCTTGGCAACATATTTTACTTGAAAATGTTTTTGGTGGGATGCTCTATACTTTAACCTATCAGATATAGACAGTGTCAAAGTTTTACATCTTTGAAGTCTGTAGTAATGTGTATCGTTCTTGGTGTTCAAGGTGTATGAAAAAGCCTGTTTTCATCGCGTGCATTAAAATCAGTACTTTTTTAGGTCTACAATAGGCTACGGCGATCAGTATTTTTGTATAATCTCAGGGAAAACGGTGAGAAAATGGAATAAAAAAAGCCCTTTATGATTATTTTTTTAATTATTTTTTTATGGGAAACAAACGGTACAGTTAATAAAGTATTAGGTATAACACAAACCTATAAAAAACAAGTGAAGTTTTTCACTGACAAAATAACATTGACACAAAGACAGCAAATACATCGATATTTCACATAACAAAGGTAATTTGAGATAATGGGCATCGTCAAATTCTATTTTTTATTCTATAAATCGAAAATATAGACAAATATAAGAAACTAATTTTAATTTTAATATTTTCTTATTTTTTTATGTAAATATTTTTTTTATTAAATATTTAAAATTTCTAAAAGTTTTGTGTATGACGTCACCACTGGCATTATGTACTAAGTTCATTGCATTCATTCATGCTTTTAAAAAATAAAAATATGTTGACGTTTGACAAATGTCAGTGTCAAGTCAACAAGAAGGTTATTTTCTCAATTATTTGACAGTTTTGACAGTTGTTTTTTTTTAATATTTGTAGGCAATGGAACTACCGCACGAGGCTATGATGACGTCAACGAAAGAAAAATTAAGTAAACGTTTTGGGCGATAAATATTAATAACCCGTTTTAATTTTACTTATTTAAACCCCTAATAGTAATCAGTATCCCTATTCCTCGAAATGGTTTTCAATTTACGACAATCGATGCCTCACGGATCAATGCCCATTGCTTGTTATCATGGCATAAGTAAGGCCCGGTTTATGTTTAGATTGATAATTAAGATCCTATGATGGCTTGCTTCCATACAGTCATGGTTGCGTTGCGTTTCGTTCACGATGGTTCTTCTCAGGTTGAGATTGTATAGTTCGGGACACATCTCCGTTTCTACCTTTATCCCTCGCTCGGCCATTTCAAGAGATTGAATTTAGGGCACATGTCCTTGTTTCGCTGATAAAAATGAATTTCGATGGCTTCCGAGACGCTTATCTATAAATTGAGTCGTCTAATTGTTGTGGTGGGGTTAGAGGCAGCGACGCATTAGTAAAAATGTTTTATAAGTGCTGAGTATTTATACGATTACACATAAGTACAATTTAACAAGGTTTTGTATGAATTTTAGAATTTAATATTGCATGAAATAATACCTATTTGGCAAATAAATAAATTACTTAGTTACGATTATAATGTCCCGTACATAATGAATGCAAACTTCGGCCTCGTATTTTTTTTATACACTTTATTGCACCCAAAAATAAAAAAAACTTAAATAACATTATAGTGAGAGAACGTGTACAAGGGCGGACTTATTTCTAAAGAAATTTCTTCCAGCCAGCCCTGTCGAGCGAAGTTCTCCGAGTCTACTTGAACAATCCGGCGTTTTTATGTATGAATGTTTGTTCGACGATAACTTGAGTTTTGGTCGAATCGTCATAAAATTTGGTAGGCGGGTATATTAAATTAAAAGACTTCTTAAATTAAAGCATGGGCCAAATCGGTCGAAAGTTTAATTCGGTCATATTAGGTATGTACTTTTCGTATTAGGTAATTTCGTTATTAGCGACCTTAAAGCGATTGTTCTTAGGTTTGAAATATCATGATCTCATGATCAAGAGTCAGGAGTTCATTTAAGCTTTAGGTACAAACAAAATATAATGGAAAACTTTTAGAGCCAAAAATAGAATACTTTGACACTATCAGCACTAAGAAAACTCCTTGGCCAATTCGCCACTGGCTCTTGAACTATAACTGCGTCGGTTCCGGATTGTTGATGGCAATGAGCTCGTTTACTGTTACAGCCTAAGGACTAAGTGGATGGTGTTGATACACTTTGGGGTATCATGCCAAGACCCTCACATTATAAGTACACACGACAGCACGTAGACGCTTACCCGCTAGCACTCTACTCCGTTACGTTACGGGCGACTTTACAAAAAAATTGTACACTCTGACATGCTGTCGTGTGTACCTATAGGCTGAAGTTCGCTGTTACCAAGGCGCTCTAACTATTTACGGACCTCCTAATAAAAAAAACCTGCCAAAAAGCATTATCAATGTAAAAATACCTATACATAAATATGCAATAACGCTATAAAAATTGTGTTTTATGCATTTGCATGTTTGCATGCAAAACTTAGGCCTTTGCATCTTCGTAATGGGATGATTTATGTAGCGTCCAGTGGCAACTTCACTCACACTAGATGGATGAAGAGACCACTCGACGCTGCAGTGCCTGGGACATTGTTTTAGATGGAGTAGGCTTGTTGTCCGTCCTTTTAATGTTTTTGTAGTACAGCAAAGAATATTCTGATTCTAATTCTAGAGGATTAGTTCTCTGGTTGTGGGAGAAAAAAGAGGAAACTCCGGTTTTGTCCTTCTGCCGGGACGCCATCGACACGCCATTGGGTTACATTGTGCTCCTCGTCGGAGTTCAAGACATTTTCGCGACGTCCAAAAAATCATCTAACGTAGATACAAAAGCGTTATACAAGGTGTTACAAAAGTACCTAACTGTTTTTACAGGGTAATAGCTCCCGGTGATAGGTATCACAACTCACAACCAAATTTTTTTTTTGCTCTATGTCGTTCCGTTGATTTTTAAATAAATAAAATGTGAACGATGTGGCGGGAGAAACTATTTTTAAATTATTGTCTTCGTTGACTTTCACAATGTTTTAACAACTCAAAGCTATGTAAATGCACCTACACACACAAACATATTTAAAAATTTGAGCTAATACCAAAAACAAAAAAGTTATGTTTTTATTCAATTTTGAAGTTATAGAATAGAATAGAATAATCATTTATTTAAACACCACAACACACACATGAATACAACAATTGAAACAGGAATTGAAAATAAAAAAAATGAAAATTGAATTGAAATGAAATG
This sequence comes from Zelleria hepariella, assembly GCA_949319315.1. Lineage (NCBI taxonomy): Eukaryota > Metazoa > Arthropoda > Insecta > Lepidoptera > Yponomeutidae > Zelleria > Zelleria hepariella. The sequence continues at coordinate 23,883,053 of OX439383.1, read as the reverse complement.
AAATGATGAAATGAAATGAATTGGAATTGAATATATAAAATAAAAATTGATTTTTTCAACTTTTTTTTACAGATTTGACATGCTGTTGACCACTAGGTTACACCCTGTCAAAAGAGTTAGGATGTTGTGTAACACGTTGTATTATTTGTCCTTGATGTCTGTGTACGGGAGCCGAAAATGTGATGACTGCGAATACCGGTGTATATTGTTAGCAATAGATCTTTCTACCTCCCGGATTTCAGCTTTATCCCAGTAATATATTTGTTACCTGCAAGGGATAAAAAAAGTTTTTTTGTAAACAAAACATGTAACGCAAATCTCAACACTCCATTGCGCATGGCAGCAATATACGTAAAATAAAGGGTGACCCGTTATTCAAACGATAGATTCTGAATCAATAAAATAGGTACCTATAGGTACAATAAAATCATCGGTGCTATAATTTCCATGGGTGCCTATTTAATTTGAATAAACGGTTTTACTTACTTTTATTATAGCCGACTAGTTTCGGTTCTCATTCCGAGACCTAAATCATGGAGCAGAGACAGCCCCCACGACGCTGCGGCTAGTCTCTCACTGCGCGCCAGAAGTCCCTATGTTTTCCTTATTTTCTTATTTACAATATTTTAATAAATAAAATAAAAAAAGGAAAACATAGGGACATGGCAGAGGTAGGTACCTACATATAAATTTAATGGCCTAAACATATTTTTTCTAAAATAATTATCCAGTGAGGAAACAGGTCTCCCTTTTTGTATGGAGCAGCGGCTACCCGCGTTTCCTCTTAAATTTCGTTTGCCTGCATTAAATTAGATTTTTATTCTTTCTCACCACCTTAATGTCATGATGAAATGATGGTCATAATCCTCTTCGTTCTTAATTATGATTGGAAACATAAAAGCCGCTTCTTTGTTCCGACACACAATACCCTGTGTAGAGTACCTACGCCGTGTCACCCTGTATACCTGTTCCGTTTCACTCTAACGTCCCCATTCAATCTCGCAATGTCCTTGTATATTTGTGTTAGTACACCGTTATCTTAACAAGATTCACCTGGTTCTACGATATAGGTAGTTGTGTTGCGGAGAGGTTGGCTTTGCATGCGATTCCACCTGTTCCAGCCAGGTTTACGTCAATTTTGTTCGATAGGGAAAAGCCTGACTGGCGATTAACTTACTGAGTAATGCCACAGCCGTAAATCGATAGAGAACAAAATATCTTCTAAAGTTAAGGCACCGTGCATAGTGAATAGCCCGCGCGCCAAGAAAAATGCATAAAATCGAGTCCTGCAAATACACTAAACAAATCGAAAATTTTCACATATCAAACCCTACAATTAGGTGAGACCTATCTAAAACAGCCAGTTTCGTGTCGACATTCACAAACGTTTTGAAGATATTATACTTGAAAAAAAAAAGGCGGCGCACTTTTTTTCAAGCAAAATATCTTGCAATCTGTTTTTTAGTGTATTTGATACAGGAATCGATTTTGTGCATTTTTCTTTGCGCGCGGGCTAATTCACTATGCCCAGCGCCTTAACAAAAAAACCGTCGCTCAAACAACAGTTCGTCCTCTGAAAAATATAAAAGTTCACATCTCGAAAAGGTATTTGTACAACGATACTCTAACGAGATTCACATATTTATAGGTGTCGATACGTTTTGCCGAATCCAAAAGGAAATAACGTCTTAGAGGATTTGTTCTCGGTAAAACTGGCGTGTTGAATGACTTGGATGTGTGTTGTGTTGAGAAGGATTCTCTTTTCGATATCAATAAACATTTATCAGAATAAAGAACCTCTAAGCCGTTATATTCTATTGTACGTGATTTATTTCTAACGCAGTTCTTTTGTTGTCTTTCACACAGGTTTCAGTCATGATTTGTCACTTAGAAAATTATCTACCTGCATAAGAACCTATCTACGAGTACGTACATGTTTTCTGCATTAGCTATCTACATGTTTTTTTTTTTTTGCTCTACTATAAACTTTGACTTTATAAGCTGTCATCATTTATTTATTTTTCAGCGGAATATCCAGTTTCTTCAGAGAATAAGCACACTGTATAGATATATTTTAAGATACTCTGGATTCAACACTGGAGGAATGTGGTAGAGAGTGATGAATGATGATTGTTTGCTAAAAATGGGAGGAGTGCTGCAATCGTCAATCCCAATAAAAGTAGAACCCAGGAACAAAATATAGCGAATTTTCGCCTATTGTAATTTCGCTTCACGAGCCACGACCTTATTTCTGACCATAAATCTTCCTCCTAGCCCAACGGATGCCTATACATTACACGCACAATACCGCGCGAGTGATGTCAGATAGTTCTTTCTAAACGCAGCTTTTCCAAGTGTTTCCAAGGGGTAGTGTACGGTCCAACACCGCTACATAATATGGGTAAATTACCTGATGAAAAATTATTCTATTAAATCATGGTTTTATTCACTAGTAATTTGTCGGTGTAGCCGACGAGTTTCGGTTCTCATTCGGAGACCTTCTTCATGGAGAACGAGACAGCCCTCGCGACGCCGCGAATAAGCCACATAATTGAAACGTTATGAATGTTGAAACATTAGAAAAAATATGTAATATGCCACATAATTTATTGTAAAAAAATCTTAAAAGCCTTGTGCCTATCTTAAGAGTTCCCTGTACAAGCGTGGGAGCGATGGCCAAGCGCGTGAAACAATGTTTTCTATAGCTGTTTCACCCAGAGCGAAACGGGGCGCGGGAAAAGTGAGACGCAATACGGCTGTATGAATCTACCTGTGTGCGTGGCCTTTCGCGAGTATGTAATTCGGAAGGCAAAGTTTTTTGTTCGAAAGTCCGTTATTGGCTTAATCTTATCTTTAGACAATATTGAGAAACTAATTTCAATATTTTTTATTTTGGTCCAGTAGTTTTGTTTTTATGCGCTAAAATGTTTTGTTCCTATGACCGCATTGACCGCCAACGTTGTAAACGTTGTAAAATCCAAACTACTGAACCAAAATAAAAAATATTGAAATTAGTTTCTCAATATTGTCTAAAGATAAGATTAAGCCAATAACGGACTTTCGAACAAAAAACTTTGCCTTCCGAATTGCTCTAATTTCCTAAATGTTTTCGTAGTTCAGCTGCCATTTCTACATTTTATTAGCTATTTAAAAATCTTTTTTTTCTTGCAAGTACAATACATTATTGATGTTCCCAAGGTAGTTAGACTCCAATAATAGACAGTGTAATAATGTAAGTAAATAACAGCTGTAATGAACCCCATTTTCGGCGCGAAAAACGCATCGCTCTAATTTCTTTCAGGCTATTTTTTTCATTATAAAAACTATTTGCAAACCTCCGTAATAATAATCTACTGATATAAACCAAGTTTCAGCGAAATCCAGCCTGTAGTTTAGAAATTAAACCTGAACTACGTTTCTATGGGAAAAAGGTGCTCTAGTATGGCGAAGTGTTTACATGGCTGCCATGTATACTTCCTCGTGACTACTGAGTACAGTCCAAACGCTGCATGGCGATAAATCTCTCTTCTTGCCCCAATATGTGCTATCCGTCACTCAGATGGTGCGCAGGGCTTTGCAGACGTATTGATTCTGTTGTCGAATAAAAACACGGGTTTTTGTGTTGTTTGGGTATCTATGAAACGTATGGGAAGAATCTACAGGGTGCACTGTAAGTCGATAGCGGAACTTTAAGTAGGCTACAAACAATCAGTACTAGCTGGCGAAAAAAAAAGGGAAAAAAATATCAGCTGTTTCATACATTTGATGCAATACTGAGTCGACCTTTTGTATTGAACAGCTGATATATTTTTCGCTCCATTTTATTCGCCACCTGGTACAAGTTGTTTGTAGTAATCAGTAGACAGCCTACTTAAAGTTCCGCTATCGACTTCGAGTGCACCCTGTAGTGTATGTATACCAGTGTCCAAGTTCACCGTAGAGGCAGCGAACATAATAAAAACGCTTATTGTGTATGGGAAACACCTATATTTTTTTTTATTATTTTAATTACGTTATTTGTTATTAAGTCCTCCATAAATAAGACTATTCTGTAAAAATGACAACACGCCGCCAATGAAAAAAATCAAGTCCTCTTTCTTAACGCGTTTTTTGTCAAAAACTAGCCGTTATATGTGAATCCCTACGCTTAAATATTTTTAGAACCTAGTCTGGATTCCAGATCCTTGAACCTACGAACAAATCCCGCACCGCAAAAAGTATCCGTTTTGATGTAAAAGTTCTATCTGGGAGTGTGATTTGACTAAAATATTATATTATATTTTCATTCGACGGTGCTAGACTGTTCTACCTATCTATCTATCCAGCTCATAAATAAAGCCCACTGCGCTAGGCATAGGCCTCTTCCTTTTCACGCCAACCCCCTCGGTCTAATGCCAATCTCGTCCAATAGTCCTCCCTCTGTTTTGACGACCCATCGAGCTTTCGGTCTACCCACCGACCGTCGACCCATTCTAGGCCACCATTCCGACTGGATTCCGGCTGGACTGTTAATCAAAAACAAAGGCACTTTAACTTTAATTAAACAATGATGAGCGGTTGCGTGCCGCAGCTAGTCCATTAAATGGTTTTCCACGTGTCTGAATCTGCCAATAATGTTTGCACTGAATCCTGCAACTAAACAATGAACGCCAACAACAGAATGAAGATAAACCTACCAAAGAGCGTGTAAAAGTCACACACATAAAACACACACTCATAAAAGTCTAGAGATATCTAAAACAATATGTTGTATGGACACTGTTTTCCGGAAAAAAAAAACTCTGGCTCCGAGAAAAAAGAGATAGCGCTACTAATTAGCGGAGATGAGAAGATGAGGTACGTTTGCCGGAAATTTACCATATCCGAGATATTGATATAGATGGCCGAAAATGATTTTTAATGGTAACTATCAAAAACGAGCTTCTTGTTTGTATAATCATAAGACACGATGTTTATTGTTTTATTCTTACAGCTTCAACTGTAGGAACATTTTATCAATCTGCTAACTTTTTTGTGTGCTATATTATTTTATTCAGATAAACCATTCAGGGATCCCTGAAAGTGAGGAGTCTTGGATTAAATCAAGGGGTTTATTAGGGGTCAGTGTAACATTTCAAGTTTGCCTTTACATTTTGATCAATAACCGTTATATTTCATCATCGTTAATTCCTGTTATCCCTGATCAGAACAACCAGAATCGGCCAGAACGGAAAACTGTTTTAAGGGTAAACGATAGCAACGTACGAGAAATTCAAATTTTTTACAGTTTTTTAAACTGAGCAATTTTTGTTCAGCGATTTTTCGTTCGCGGTAATTACATAGTATTTTTTTTTTCATTATTGTAAACAAAAGAACAACAATAATTCAGCCGATTAGTGTTCTGGTCTACGACAAGTTTTTTGGGCAGTGCTACTGCTTCGTAGACCAGAACACATAATCGGCTGAATTATTAATTGTTGTTCTGTTGTTTACAATAATGAAAGGAATACGGTTTTATTCTCGCGAACGAAAAATCGCTGAAAAAAAATTGTTCAGTTTAGCTACAAAATGTAAAAATCTGTGAACATTTTGAATTTCCCGCCACCTTGCTATCGTCCACCCTTAACATCGCAAATGGGATTGCCTTTTCATTCTGCAGCACCGTGTGGTCTCTTCACTCATCTAGTGTGAGTGAAGGTTCCACTGGACGCTGTATAAATCATCTCATTACGTAGATGCAAAGGCCTTTATTATTTTTATTATTTTCACAAGATAAAATAAATTTCAACGATAAAAAGAAAAAAAGGATTCAAAATGCGTATTTGGCCAAAAGCAACTTGCCATATTCTATCACGACATAAACATTTAAATAACTAGGAACATTGCACCGGACGTCTTCATTGAAACTAACCATTGCAAAACAAGCCAACACAATTTTTTGCCTTGCCTCTATAGACATAGATTACACACTTCTTCGATAGAATTTTCGTCCCAAGTCAATGGATAAAAACAATCATACCCCTTTTATAGCGGAAAGTCCTTTTTTTAGGACTATTTGGGATCGATCAAGAACAGCGGTGGATGCTAAAATATGGCCGTCATATTTAACTGAGGGCTTTATTTGGCTCTGCAGGTTACGTTGGGCTTTAAGGGTGGTATTCTAGAACGCTACTTAAACTCAGTTTAAACAGAGTTCAGACTGTCGATAAAACAGTGCATGTTTTGATATGAAGGGAGAGATATTCAAATCAAAACATGCACTGTTTTATCGACAGTCGACACTACTAAACTCTACTTAAACTGAGTTTAAACAGAGTTCAAGGAGCGTTCTAGTTTGAACTGAATTTAAACAGAGTTTAAGTAGCGTTCTAGTTTGAACTGAGTTTAAGTATCGTTCTAGAATACCACCCTTAAAGCCACTTTTATAAAAAATGAAAAGACCCATCGTCATTTTTATGGCGGAAATCGTAAAAGGCAGAAAACAGTCCTAGTTATATTCTGGGTATGGGACTTTGATCCTAGAACTAGATGACCTTGCTATCGCTACTTAACTTTTGTTATTATGTAATTGTCGGATACATTTGAAGTGGTCAGTGGTAAAAAAAATAAAGATTCGGTCGAAGAGGTAACCTCTTCATTTTTTCAAAATCGGTTATAAAGGTTTAAGACCAAGGCTTAAAACAACACCCATACCTAAACAGACTCATAGTAAATTAATCAAAGTTGGTTAAATCATGACTAACAATATTTTTTTGTACAGTTGACAGTACGTTGATATCGACATGCGTGCAGTCGAACGTACTGTTATACCCTATAGTAACAGGGCCTGGTGCTGACTAAGCAGTCCTAGCACCAGCCGCCATTGCTCAAGACCTGAGAGTACTTTAGTCTCAATAGATCCTCCGTCGCGAACAGACCTACGGGTCTGCTTTTCCAATTTCATCAATTTTCCTTTGTATTTTCTTTATTTCCAATAAATGTTTCTTCGTGTGAAAATAAATCTTTTTTAAAATATAAATTACGAGACCCCGTCTAACATTGGTGGCAGCTAAAAGGGATCTTCAAAAAGGTCCTCGGACGTCTCCGTCAAAAGTTTCAGTGCTAAAGCCTGAAAAGTGTCCAAAAGTGACTGTGCCAACTGTGCTATACCGAAAAATCCGGGAAATCCGGAAAATCATAAGTGATAAGTGGAAATCAAAATCCGCTTTTAGTGAAAACTTCCTGGATATCTTCGTAAAGCTATCCCATCCATCACCACTGGATTACCATTCAAGCCCGACTCCAACCTGCACGACATAGAGCCATCGCCAGCAGCGCGTTCCTACGGGAGCTCTGTGTCTGTCCAGCATCGCCGAGCCTGTCTATATCCATCGTTCCCGCAGCTCCGAATCTACGGAGACCACCTCTCCAGCTCTATTATTCTACCTACCACATCCCCGAAGAAATGTTCCAGTTCCTGTGAGTTATTCAATTCCATTAAATACTTTTTCCAAGTGCGTGAACATTGAGTGAAACTACAAGACATTTATCATCGATTTGCCACTGGTTAATTTCTAATCATAGACTTTGTTTTTGTGTCCTCGAGCGGAGCCAGACCGCTGAATCGTTATTTCCGAAGAACTCTTATCTCTGTGTCTCGGACGTGTTATTGCTCCGTTGTCGTCGCTCCGCTAAACAAATACCTAACTATTTTATCGCGAAATGGCAACCAAAGACGAAACTACGACTAGCACGAGTGCAGCTACAGGCAGTAAAACTACAAGTGCACTTACTACACCGATTCCAATTTTTCAAACATCATCAATTGATATAAATGTTTTGATCAAATTCATTAACAAATTTGACGGCACTAGAGAAAAGTTAAACGCTTTTCTGAATAATTGCCGTAATGCAATCACACTTGCTAATGTATCTCAACAAGAAATCCTGTTAAAGTACATCTTAAGCCAACTCGAAGGCAGAGCTGAAGCAGCCTGCTCAATCAAAGAATTTGAAAAATGGACTCAACTCGAAGAGTTTCTCAAGTCCCAATTTGGGGAAACCAAACATTATACACATTTACTCTCCGACCTCCAAGATTGTCGGCAAAATGTCAATGAGACCGTCAACCAGTTCGCTCTTCGAGTCGAATCTTGTTTATCAAAACTTCTCACCGAAATAAATGTCTCCATACCAACGAAAAAGAAACTCGAACTGTCCGGCCGTGTCGCCGCAATGCAAGATCTGGCCTTACATGTCTTTTTGACAGGCCTGAGTCCAAGATTGTCAACCATTGCTAGATGTCGTAATCCGAATTCCTTGAATGAGGCAATTAATATTGCCGTTGAAGAAGAGAAAATATTACAACAGAGTTATAGGAGAAATCTTGCGTCATCTTCCTCCAATGCAAACCCCAGGCGCGATAATTTCAGCCAATCAGGGCCCAGAGACAATAATTACCGGCAACAATATTCTCGTGACCAACAAGGACCACAGGGCATGAGGGCGGCTACTTATTACAGACCTGGTCAAGGTCAAGTTCAATCCTCATCGTACCCTCAGCGCACTGGCCAATGGAATTCTGGTTCTAACGAGATCATTTGCCGCTATTGCAAGGCTCCCGGGCACACTATTGCAAATTGCCGAAAACGGGAATACAATAACAGAAACCGCAATTCTTCCAACTCCTATTCGCGCGGTTTTCCGTCACCCAATCAGAATCGCGAACGCCAAAATCACAATATCGAGTTCTATTCTGAAAATCAACAAGGTGTCGACGAAGTAGACACCAATGAAGATCCAATCAATGCGGATCCTTTAAACGAATAAGTTTTCCCGGCCGGTATCGCTCGGGAAACTCCGCGAAAATTTACAAAGTCGATACCATAACTACTAAATCCACTGAATCCAAGTTGCTGCATGACAAACAGGGTAACCAACCCCAAATTCACATCAGCACTAATACTAAATCCACTGAATCCAAGTCGCTGCATGACAAACACGGTAACCAGCCCCAAATTCACATCAGCACTAATACTAAATCCACTGAATCCAAGTCGCTGCATGACAAACACGGTAACCAGCCCCAAATTCACATCAGCACTAATACTAAATCCACTGAATCCAAGTCGCTGCATGACAAACACGGTAACCAGCCCCAAATTCACATCAGCACTAATACTAAATCCACTGAATTCAAACCCACTGAATCTAAATCGTTGCGTGACAAACAGGGTAACCAGCCCCGACCTAACACCAACCCCTCTACAAAATCCGAGTCTCATACTCTTACAAAATCCGCTGAATCTAAAATGAAAAAAAATACTAATTCCACGGACGATTTTCCCGTTTACAAAATCTTGCCAAATACACATAAAAGGTTCCTACCTCACGTCCTAATTCGAACCTCTGCTTCAAACAAAAAACTCTCCCTCCTAGTCGACACTGGTTCCGCTGTTAGTATCCTGAAACAATCAAGCATTCAAATTCCACTTAAAATTCAAAGCGACGATAAAATCAAAATAAAAGGAATTGATAACACTGACACCCCTATGATGACCCTAGGGTCCTCCCAACTCATGCTAAAAATAGAAAATGAGAGCATTACTTACAAATTTCACGTCGTTGACATCATCCAGTTGAATTATGATGGTATTATCGGAAATGATCTCCTGAAAGACCTGAAATCTAACATAAATTATAAAGAAAACACCCTGAAAATCGGGAATCACTGTATCAACATCGAATTTGCAAAGCCCATATACACACTGGCTCCTAGAAGTGAAACCATCATAGAATGTTCTGTATCTGACCCTGAAATAAAAGAAGGACTCATCCTAGACCAGCATCTTTCCGAATCTCTATTAACAGCGAATTGTATAGTCACTGTCAAATCCAACAACAGAATTAATATATCTGTCGTCAATACATCTGATGAACCCATCACCCTGAATTCAGACTTAAGACTAAAAATTCAACCTCTAGACGATACGAGTACTCCTCATGTTCCTATAAATCATCTCGACGATCATCAACAAAATAATAATCTTCGGCGCACTGATCGTGTCCTTGAACTTCTCAGAACGTCTCACTTAAATGACGAAGAAAAATCCAACCTCTATGAAGCATGCACTACGTTTTCAGACATTTTCCATCTACCAGGTGAATCATTATCTTCTACTCCAGCTATGAAACATGAAATCAAAACTTCAAATGATCAACCAATTCATGTAAAGTCATACAGGTTCCCGGAAGTACACAAAAAAGAAGTTGAGTCACAAGTTAACAAAATGTTAGATGAAAACATAATAAAATCATCAACATCCCCGTGGTCCGCACCGATATGGATTGTACCCAAAAAGTTGGATGCTTCAGGGCAACGAAAATGGAGAGTCGTAATTGACTACAGAAAACTCAATGACGTAACTATTGGCGACTCCTACCCTATTCCAAATATATCAGAAATCCTCGACCAACTCGGGAAAAGTAAATATTTCACTACTTTAGACCTGGCTTCCGGATTCCACCAAATCGAAATGTCCCAAGATGACTCCCCTAAGACGGCTTTCTCTGTTCCACAAGGGCATTATGAATTCAACCGTATGCCCTTCGGGTTGAAAAACGCCCCTTCAACCTTCCAAAGACTGATGAATTCAGCTCTCTCTGGCTTACAAGGCATTAAGTGCTTTGTCTATCTGGACGATATTGTCATATATTCATATGATCTATCATCTCATGTCAAAAATCTGATCGACGTATTCCAAAGACTCCGACATTATAACCTCAAACTTCAGCCAGACAAATGCGAGTTCATGAGAAAAGAAGTTTCTTATTTAGGACACCTCATCACCGATCAAGGTGTTAAACCAAACCCTGACAAGATCAAATCAGTTCAAGAATTTCCTGTCCCAGGATCCCCTAAGGATATAAAGTCCTTTTTGGGCCTAGTCTCTTACTATCGCCGTTTCATCCCTGACCTGTCCAAAATTGCTAAACCACTCACAGCCCTTTTAAAGAAGGATACTGCATTCTCATGGCAAAACGAACAGCAAACTGCTTTCGAAATTCTAAAAGACAAACTTACGTCAGCACCGTTATTAGTCTTTCCTGATTTTACTAAATCCTTCGTCCTAACCTGCGATGCTTCAAATTACGCTATTAGCTGTATCCTTTCCCAAGGTGAAGCTGGCAAGGATAATCCAATAGCATATTCCTCAAGAACCTTGAATAAAAGCGAGTGTAACTATAGCACTACTGAAAAAGAATTACTAGCCATTATATTTGGCTGCAAAACCTTTCGTCCTTATCTATACGGGCGGAAATTCCAAATCATCACCGACCATCGACCTCTAAAATGGTTATTCAATCACACTGATCCCAGCAGTAAACTCCAAAGATGGAGGCTGAAACTCGAAGACTACGAATATGAAATCGTTTACCGAAAAGGTAAATTAAACACTGCGGCAGACGCACTTTCCAGATATCCTCTGCATCCTGTAAGCGCCGACGAAGAACCAATACCTTCTACTTCACGAGGAAATGATCTAGCCCCAGTAAACTCACCAAATCCATCTAGTCTAGGCGACCTCGAACTGCCTACCCTAGATGCACAAAGCGATGGATATGATCTACCTAATAGTCCATTCAATCCTGAAACATCAGAAAATATTCAAAATCCACTTACTCAAAGTCCAATTCTCGACCCACTAACAACCTTCGAGTTAATAGATCATTCTTATTCTAACTTCTTAAAAACAACGGGTCAGAAGAATTTCACCTCAAATGCTCAAATCAAAGAAACTAACGACAGTGTTTTGAAAAGTACCAACGAAATCATTGTGATCCCGACGTCTATCGACCTTGATGAATCAAACCTGTACGTAGAAGAAGTATTGAGCGATTTGCAAAACAAAGAAGAAATCCTTTCGAGAGAGAGAGTCCTACATTCTTATTTATCCTTCGACCATAAAGGCCGAACTGTGTTCCTCCTCTTTACGAAAGTTCACTACTTTGACACAGCCAGCTATGAAGACATTTATAAGTGCCTAAGATCTCTGAGAAATGAATTAATTGTAACCTCTCGCTCGCAAATCAGTATCACCGATTTCCAAAATCCATTTGAAAGTCACTTATTTCTCAAGTTGTACAACATGTGCCTATTTCTGTTTAATAATAACAACATAACAGTAACAATTCACCATGATAACATTAAATTCCCTGAAATTCATGAAATCCCGAAAATCCTAAAAGAAAATCACGACATCCCCATCGCCGGACATTTGGGCTCCACACGCATGCTGAAAAGAATAAAAGAAAAATATTCTTGGAAAAATATGCGTAGCGACATAGAGGCCTACGTAAAGAAATGCTCATCATGCCAAACTAATAAAGCTCTGCGTCAAATTAATCGAGCCCCCATGGAGATCACCACCACTTCCACACGCCCATTTGAGCGTGTATCTCTCGATATCGTAGGACCTCTACCTGAAGCTGAAAATACAAAACTTAAATATATACTTACCTTACAAGACGATCTCACGAAATTTTCAGTAGCTTATCCGATATCCAACTGGAGTGCTGAAGAAACCTGCTCTTGTCTCTTGCACTTCATATCCATGTTTGGCATACCTAAAATTATACTCACCGATCAGGGTACTAATTTCACATCTGAACTTTTCAAACAAACCTGCAACTTCCTGAAAATAAAAAATCGATGGTCAACCCCGTATCATCCACAGACGCAAGGAGCTCTCGAAAGAAGCCACTCTACGCTGAAAGAATACCTGAAGTCTTATGTTAATGATAACCAGAATGATTGGCCTCGTTATGTCTATACCGCCATGTTAGCATACAATACTAACATCCACTGCACAACCAACTTTGCTCCCTATGAGCTATTATATGGCCATAAAGCCCTCATTCCTGATAGCATATACGATATGACTAAAACCGCTACTTATCACGACTATGTCAAATTACTTCAACATCGTCTCAAATACTCACGAGACGTTGCTCTCGAAAATATTCGCAAATCAAAAGAATTATCAAAAACCTATTATGATAGGAGAACTCGCAACGTAGTATACAAATCAGGTGACTTTGTTTACCTTAAAAATCATTTGCGATTAAGAAAGGCCCTTTCACCCGTGTGGAAAGGCCCTTACAAAATTATCCAAGTTCACGGCAATAACACTCTTACCCTCTTAATAAATCGACGTCACGTGAAACATCATTTTGACGAAGTAAAACCAGCCCCTTAACATAAGCGACTTTAACGTTTCAGGGCGATCCTGTTATTAACGGGTACAACGCTAAGGGCGCAAGACTTCATCCAGCCGATTGTCAAAAGTCCTGGTATTTACTTTGATCCAATCAATACTGTTAAGTTAATCAGCGGTCAATTCCAGGTTGTCATCCCTATAGATATAGCATATTTAAAACCCCACATTGATAACATAAACAGCGTATTCGGAACCACTAGATATTATTGTCAACAAAACGAAGCGATCAGTGACATTGAATGTCACAACATGATACAACCCTTGAGGTCACTTTATGATGATATCGTTAGAGACTTTAATTCTATTGAACACCTTATACCATCTAAATCTAAAAGATCTGCTTGGTTCTCTGGAATTGGAACCGTTTTCAAACACATATTTGGCACAATGGACGAAAATGACGCAAATACCTACAATGACATTATCCAAAATATGCAAACCAACGAAAAGGATTTGGCTAAACTTGTAAAACAAAATATTATATTGTCAAATACAGCTGTTTCTAATTATGAAGATACTCTAAAAATTATAGATAAACATGAAACTCAACTGAATGTTGCTATAGAGGAATTGTCTTTATCAATGAAAAATCTGTCTGATATAACTAACAGTGTAAGTTTTAAAATCCAAGTTAGTGGTATTCTTAATATACTGCAATCAACCCTGTTAACACTATCATTTAAATTAGAAGATTTGATAAACTCTATTTTGCTTGTAAAGAGCAACACCTTACACCCATCGATCATTACGCCAAAACAGCTTTTTAATGAACTAAACTCAAACATTAGATATATGTCTAGTTTTAAGGAATTGCCTATAACTTTAGATATAGTTAACATACATTTGATTATTAATGTATCTACTTTAGTTTGTTATTTTATAGAAAATAAGATTGTATTTGTCCTTAAAGTTCCACTGACACATCACACCCTGTATAATCTTTATAAGGTCATCCCCATTCCAGTACCGCATGATGACAAAAGTCCTAAATCTTTTGCTATGATTATACCTAACAGTAAATATATAGGATTAAGTGACGATAAGACCTTTTACTTTGAATTAACCCACTTAGAACCGTGTAAACATGTTACACAACAATTGTTATTGTGCGAACAAAATATTGTACACTCTTCAGTTTCCAGCCCTAATTGTGAAACGCAAATAATGACAAAAGCTTTGTCAAAATTACCCGAACAATGTATAACTGAATTTATATACGGTGACATTAGTACATGGCAACCGCTCCAACAAAACATGTGGATATTCATTCAATCAGAAACCACAAAACTTGTAATAAAATGTAATGAAAAAACCTATGATATTAATATATTAGGTACCGGCTTATTAACACTACAACCCCAATGCATTGCCTACTGTAAAGAACTTACAATCATGTCAAGGTCAAATGTGACACTAAAAGTAAATAGAATAAATTCTGAATTTAACCTTATAAATGATAGCTGTTGCGATATAACAAAATTTAAACAGTTACACGTTAACAAAATTTCAATTAAACAACCCGAAATAAATTTGGAAAATTTGGAGAAACTAAAAACATTGTCGTTTCAACTTAAAAAGGACTTAGATAAGACTATTGATAAGACTAGTATAAGGGATCATATAAGTTTCCCAATTATGACTATAATCTTAACCTTTTTGTTTATAAGTTTCTTATTATATACTATTTTCAAACATTTTAATCTCAAAAAATATGTAATTCAGCCTAGACCATGTTTTGAAAATCAATCAGCTGACCCAAATTTAAATAATGTACAATTAGAGTCTGTTGAACCACCCCGACTGAGGATAAATTGAATAGAGATAAACTTCACCCTTAACTTTTGGTATAAGTTTACTCCTAAACGGGGGGTTGTTATACCCTATAGTAACAGGGCCTGGTGCTGACTAAGCAGTCCTAGCACCAGCCGCCATTGCTCAAGACCTGAGAGTACTTTAGTCTCAATAGATCCTCCGTCGCGAACAGACCTACGGGTCTGCTTTTCCAATTTCATCAATTTTCCTTTGTATTTTCTTTATTTCCAATAAATGTTTCTTCGTGTGAAAATAAATCTTTTTTAAAATATAAATTACGAGACCCCGTCTAACAGTACGTTAGTATTGTACTCGTCCTATCTTCATGTAAAGATTAGATTCAAAGTGTTTCTGTCTATAAAACTAAATAGTTCTTAGCAACAATCGTATCGCTTACGTCATTATAAAAAACTCTATTAGGTACATAATTGATAGTCATGTTAAAATATCATTAGGGCCAGATAATAAAATGGGTAAATCTACCTGCATTAGCATTTTAACACCGATAAATAACAAAATGTGTTACTACTTACTACCGACCGGTGCAGAGCGCTTAAGAGGGCGCTAGAGCAGCATTTTCCCATAAAAATGTAGTTTAGGTTTAATTTCTAAACTACAGGCTTGATTTTGCAGAAACTTGGTTTTTACCAGTAGATGACCAATACGGAGGTTTGTAAATAGTTTTTATAATAAAAAAATAGCCTGAAAGAAATTAGAGCGTTGTGTCTTTCACACCGAAAAAGTAGTTACTTTCAGCTGTTATTTACTTTTCATTATTACATTGTCTATTGAAGTCTAACTACCTTGGGAACATCGATAATGTATTGTACGCGACAGAAAAAAAGATTTTTGAAATAGCTAATAAAATGTAGAAATGGCAGCTGAACTACAAAAACATTTGAGAAAATAGATCAATTACATTACAACTACAACTAAATACTTGCGGAAGGACACACAGGTAGACTCATACAGCCGCATTGCCTCTCACTTTTCACGAGCCCCGTCTCGCTCTGGGTGAAACAGCTATAGAAAACAGTGTTTCACACGTTTGGCCATCGCCGAGTTCCCACGGTCCTACAGCGGCCTCTTAACTGAGTATCTGCGGTAGTGGAGCGGTGCGGGAGGGGTGATTATGTCTGACTTCTCACGCGTCACAAGAAAACACCCCTCCCGCACTGCTTCGCCAACCTACTCAGCTAAACGCTATGCCTGTACTTACTAATTTGGTTGTTTATCGGTTTGGACTGGAGTGTAAATTAGAACCATTGACTCAAGTTAGTTGGTACGTGTATTTAATTCAAACCTTAACATTTAAGTTGTACCTCTGTTGTACTGTGTCTCACAGCACCAGAGGTATGACCCTAAAATATGCTCAATTTGTTTTTGTCTTAATTTAAACAATAGTAGGTAAGTAGAAATAAGAAAAAACTATATTCCATCAATTCTTTTTCACCTTCTTCCCTTTACCCTTCACGACGCTCAACAAACTCCTCACAACCGAACCAACTATCACCAGCACCACAAATACTGCCCCCAGTAGCACCCCCACTACGTCGAACATTAGATACTCTGACCAGGAGACATTGGCACCACGCGACCGGAGGTGCTTGGTCCCTCCGTGCCGGATGACGTACTCCGTCCACCACACAGCCCGCTCCAGTGGTGTCTCGGGTTGGTCACGGATGACGCTGCTCAGTTTCTTCATGTTGCTGCGGTAGCTGCAAAAGAATTGTCTTCTCTTGAGTGTGCTTCTTTTTCAGCGACAGAGAGTCCGTGGATGCGTGAAGCGGAAGACCGAAGAGGATGGCGAGAATGCAAAGAGGTTGTAGACCAATGTGAGCTGGTAATGATGATAATAAATTCGTCTTTCCGATCACCAGTGTAACTGATTACACTAAAAGAGTTTTGGCTCTGAATCCTACAGCGTTGGATATCGCCTCACAAGGTCCCTATGCGTGCAGGTACACCATAGTTTGGAGGCTCTTGTGTCGTTAGTGATGGTTTGAAATACCCGATGTCAAAAATGGAGAAGTTTTGCCCCCCTAGGGACCACAGCAATGCTGATCGAAAATGTCAAAATACCTTATTTCCTCTTTTATTGATATGTGTTTAAAGCTCTTAAGTGTACAGCCTCCGATTTTAGCTTTATTTGATGTTCAAATTCAAAATTCGTCGAAAAGAAGGTTATACATTTTTGTTCAGTAATAAAATTGAAATGCCACTTAGATTTTAAACTTACCTATCATCTTTGATAACGGTTTTGACAGCATCCACTAAATCGTCCGTTTGCAAAGTCAACACATCTAACTGGATCCCGACGCCGAGTCTCACATACTGCTCAGCATTGTACCACTGGTCTCCCAACATTGGTAGGATTACTACTGGCACACCAGCGTCTATAGTTTCATCAGCTGATTGTAGACCTCCTTGAGTGATGAATGCCTTTACATTTGGGTGATCTGAAAATAATACGAAACACTTTGTGTAAGCTTTGCGGTAGTTAGTCTGCCAATGGAATAATATTATTTGACTTGTGGGCGTAACCACCCATTTTACTAAAAGCGCAGATATGAGATACAAACGTAAGTTTTAAACACGTCAGTAATAATTGACTGTATATTATGATACTGGACAATAAAAGTTAGATGATCCCATGATACTGTTTAACTAAATTCTAATAAATAATTTTGAAAAATTTTTAGAGAACTGTTTCATTTTGTGTTGATGTTCTTTGTTTTATTTTAGACGCGTAATACGTACGCTGTTTATTTAATTATTTTAATCTAAAGAGCCAGTCTAATATTCTAATATGCTTGATATCATCCGAAGAAAAAGTTACTAAAAAACAATTTAAAAAATGTATAACTATGGAACTTATGGACCAGTTTGTCAAAAGTATAGAAGTGTGTTCCTAATCATGTATGATTTATGTAGATTTTCTATACCTAAAAACTTTTTACTTACCTACTGTAAACCTAATTTAGTATAAAATAAAACTTATGAGAGCTACTCTGCCAACAAACTATTTTATAGTTTGGCAGAAAATGTATGTTGTATACCTGTAAGTTGATATGAATAAACGTTTTTATTATTATTATTATTATCATCATCATCAGTTCCAATCCAGAACCCGGTTGTACAAGAGCGGTTTAGTTTCAAAGTTAACAAAGTATGTAATAAAGTATGTAATACCATTACCATGCCCATTACTATGGTCACGTGTTGGTTGTACCAAGAAGTTTATCTTGAAAAAAAGCTTAAATAAATGCACTACAAGATACTTACGCAGCATGTCTCTTTGCGGGAACCATTTCTGTATCCTTGCATTGTTAGGCTTCCTCGGCAGATCTTTCTCGTCAACCTTCCATAGAACATCGTAAGGTAAATTTTCTACGGCTTTTATGAAGACTTCCACAAGGTCAGGATCCATAAGACCAAAATGAACGTTTGTTCCAAGGCTGAAGTAGACAACGCCTCGTTCCGAATTGTCCAGATAAGTTTTGAGATCCTGAAATGCAATTTTTGGTTGCAATTTAGGGCAGTCCACGCTCTAGGATGTGTAGAACCCGTAGATAATATTATGTAGGTCATGAGGTTGCATAAAACTGACAAAAACAATAATTACTTATTTTCTAAATGAAAACTTTTGATGATGTCATAGTAAGAAGCTTATCCAGCAGAGCTAGCATGACCACCATATTCTTATCTACATAGATATGATTATCTCTTTTCCACTCTTTTGGCCTTCATAGAGTAGTACACACACCAGCAATGAGATATAGGAAAGCCCAAAAAGTTTTTTTTTTAATTTTGCATCTAAACTGAGATATTTTTATTCAGCTATTTTCGTTTCACGACAGTAAAATAGTACTCTTTATTTTTAACAACAGAACAACAATAATTAAGCTGATTTGTTTTTCTAGTTAAACAACCAGTGGAACTGCCCAAAAAACTAGAAGTTCGAGCAAATCTCATATACAGCTGAATAAAAAAAAAACTAAGGCCTTTGCATCTACGTAATTAGAAGATTTATACAGCGTCCAGTGGCACCTTCACTCACACTTCATTCAGCTGAATTATTGTTGTTTAAAATAATGAAAATAATACTGTTTTAATGCCATGAAGTAAAAATTACTGGACATAAAGAGCTCAGTTTAGCTAAAAATTTTAAAAACCTGTAAAAATTGTGCACTTCCCGCTCACTACTTTCGTTGAACCTAAATGATTGTATGGCCATGAGCTCTATTTCCCTGATAAGGGATAAAACAATGTGGCCGATCATACTAAGGCCCCTGTTTGTAATGTTGTGGTCCTAGAGACTTACCTGTGGTATTTCCTGTCTTGGTTTCATGTGCAAGCCACCCAAGTAAACAACATTGGGTGGCACTGGCCGGTTACCCTCAAACACGGGATTGGCATTGAAAAATAACATATCAACATCATCCCATAACTCTTCAATTGTAGTATCAGAGAATTCTGTGAAATGTTTATCCAACACGATCTTTTCAAGGGGTATAAAACTGCGAGTTTGCTTATCCAAATTATAACTTGAAAGAGTTTGTTTCAGCTTCTCACATAAGCTTAAATTATGAATACGTGTTCTAAATGCCCCTGGAAATAGTAAAGGCTGCACAAACGGAACTCCCAAAGCTTCAAAATTTATGTTGAATCCATAAAAACTACTAAACCATATCACTGGTGCGTCAAAATACTTCCCAAGTACTAGAGGTGAAGAAAATATGGCTTCTACCATTACAAGATCGAACTTTTGAGTTTTATCTTTGAGAAGCGCTTGCACGTTCGGGTGTCCATATATGTGGTCAAGTATTTCAATCATATTCTTAGAGTCTTCCAATGACATCTCTTCAGGTATGTGAACGCATCCGCGTTTGGCTCCATCTCTTTTGAAAAACTTTGCCATTACTTCGTAGGTGCTACTGGTGTCTATCTCAGTAATATTGTCTTTTGGACGATCTTTTGGTAGACCAGGATCCGGAGTAACCACCACTAGTTCATGTCCACGTTTGGCTAGTTCATAAGTCAAAGCACGAAACACCACTTGATGACTGACTGAGGGTATGGGAAAGATGCCCAATATTCTTGCACCACTCACATTATGATTTAAGTTTATTGCTACAATCAATGCAAACAAAAATATTATACGATACATCGTGCGTATTACTCCCGATATCTGTGGCGTTACTACTAGACTGACAAAAAATAGTGAAGGTTATCTGTGTAATTCATGGTTCTACAGATTATCACACACCTACTTACCTTGTAATATTATCAATGATATTCAACAAACCTAAATGATTATGTTTTTTAATCGTGACTGGCAAAAATACAATCTACGCTTCGAATGAGTAGTGTTAAACGATCGACAAATTGAAACATTTTGGCTAAGAAAAGAGAGAGAGAGAGAGAGAGAGAGAAAGAGAGAGAGAGAGAGAGAAAGAGCGATCAGGACACCTTATTTATAGTGACTGGTGAAGGGTGCTATAGTGACTGGGATAATGTCAGATAGATCGATACCTTTAGGATCTACAAGATTTTAAGATCGTTTAAGTTACTTACTTTTTTTTAAGTTAGGTACTTAACACGCGAGGAGTGGACCAACATACATATTAAAATTCAAATTAAAAAAAATTAAGGCCACTATTGGTCCACAAGTAAGTAATGGAAATGGCTACATAATATTCTCAAATAAGAATGGCACTAAAGCAAAGTCAGGTAAATAGGTAGTCAAACACAAAAATGTGCAAGACATAATATTCATCCAACTCCATGGATAACATCAGATCAGCCCGGGAAGCACAACTTCAAGATAAACGTTTTATCTCACTATCGGGTAGCGGCATCTCGCTTTACGCGGTGAAATAAAGCAAGATGGCGATAGCCGATAATGGGATAAAACTTTTATCGTGACATTGTGCTCCTCTAGCAGGTCTGAATAGCTGAATACCTACCTACCTTACTTCAAAAGAAAAACACTAGAAGTGCCTGTAAATTATTAAAAGTAGCAACATTCATAGCTTAGTTTTTAAGTCACTGTTTGCTCCTAATAATCGAATAGGCATCTGCAACTCGTCCTAATAAAGTATCTTTTTAGGGTTCCGTACCCGTTATCTTCTTACGCTGTTTATCTTTCGTCTATCAGTCTATCAGTCCATCTGTCTGTCCAATCTTTATCATTGCAACCGAAATTGTTGCCAATTTTTCACAGAATATGTGAATCCAAGTGGATCACAGATACCCTATAATTACTAAAATAGCTTTATTCTTGAAACACGTCAACTTTATAATGTGATTTCCAACAACTTTTGTTCGACGACTTTTCTCATAGCTCGATACTTTTTCATTACTGAAACGTTTCTTATGATTAAACTAGCTTTTGCCCGCGACTTCGTCCGCGCAGACTTAGCTTTTTTCCCGCTATCATAATAAAAAAGGCCTATAGCACTCAGCGATAACGTAGCTTCCCAGTATTGAGAGAATTTTTAAAATCGGATGAGCAGTTTTGGACATTACCCCCTACAAAGCTACATACATACATCATCATCATCATCATTGGCAGCCTCTGTTGGTCCATTTCTGGACATAGGCCTCTCCCAAAAATTTCCAGTGTTGGCGGTTTGCTGCCTTTCCCATCCAGTCGTAACCCGCCTGTTCGCGGATGTCATCCGCCCAGCGCCTGGGTGGGCGGCCTCGTGGTCTGGTATTTTGCCATGGTCTCCATTCTAGGATCCGCCTGGTCCAGCGGTTCTTATCCATTCTAGCTATGTGGCCTGCCCAGATCCATTTGCTTCGTGTGATGATGCTAACTACGTCTCTGACCCCCGTTTTTCGCCGAATCCATTAGTTTCGTTTTCTGTTGCGTAGTGTTATTCAGAGCATAGCTCTCTCCATTCCTCTTTGTGCGACTCTGAATTTTTCGGCTGATCGTTGGGTTAGTGACATAGTTTCCGCTGCGTATGTAAATACGGGCATTATGCATTGCTCAAAAACTTTGGTCTTCAGTTTGATTGGCAGTTTTCCTCGCAGTATTTCTCTGTTGGCGCCAAATGCTGCCCAGGCTTGGGATATACGTCTGACCACCTCTGCAGTCTGGTTCTCACTATCTAGCCTTATTTCGTGGCCCAAATAGATATATTTTGAGACAATCTCAACCGGCAATTGGTAGCCGTTTACATCTGCTATGTTGGTCATATACATACATACACACTTACAAACTTTTCCTCTTTATAAATATTTGTGTAGATTTCCCGTTATCACAATAACAAATGGCCTATAGCACTCAGCGATAACGTAGCTTTCCAGTCGTGAAAGAATACTCGATTTATTTTAAATTGGTTCGGATGAATAGTTTTGGAGATTACCCCCATACAAACCTACATTTACATACATGAATACTTACAAACTTTTCCTCTTTATAATATTAGTGTAGATGTAGATAGTGTAGAAAAGAATTTGTGCCATTTCAGCGCTGCCTGCGCGGCGAGCTGTCGTGTGCCCCTTTCCAGCCTCTTCTGCTTCTATTTATTTTTGTTAAGTCAATACGCAAAAAAAAATGGAAGTGCTTCCACCAAAGTCGTGGAACAAAAGATGTTGGAAATCACCTTTTAAAGTTGACTAGTTTCAAGAATAAAGCTTTTTAAAAATTATAGGGTATCTGTGATCCGCTTGGATTCACATATTCTGTGAAAATTTGGCAACAAATTCGGTTTCAATGATAAAGGTCGGACAGACGGATAGACTGATAGACTGATAGACGAAAGATAAACAGCGTAAGAAGATAACGGGTATGGAACCCTAAAAAGATAGGACGAGTTGACGTGTTTCAAGAATATTTTTTTAAAAATTTCTTTGAATACGGGAGCTACTTATTAACGTTGGTATTGCACGTGATAGAGCTTAGTTTGATCACAGCAAGTGCAAATACGTAACCAACTAAGAGGGTTATAATGGGATAGCCACACGCAGACAACATTCCTATTCTGGGGGTCTACCGGCTAAAACGAAGCCGATTACCATTGGCGAAAATCGAAGTTCGATTTATGAAAAATTCACTGGGTGGCAGTACATTTTTCAAAAATCGTACTTCGATTTTCGCCAATGGTAATCGGCTTCGTCTTAGCCGGTAGACCCCCTGTACGTATGGTATTATGTACCTCAGCCAGAAATCATTCGCTGTTATCGGATCAACAATGTTAAGTTTGATAAGTCTTCTCACGGTCCATGCTTATCATAAGGCCATTTGATAGATTAGAGTACATGCCAAATTAACAACTTATTTTGTAATATACAGGGTGCACTCTAAGTCGATAGCGGAACTTTAAGTAGGCTGTCTACTGATCACTACAAACAACTTGTACTAGGTGGCGAAAGAAATGGAGCGAAAAAAATATCAGCTGTTCTATACAAACGGTCGACTCCGTACTGCGCCAAATGTATGAAACAGCTGATATTTTTTTCGCTCCATTTTTTTCGCCACCTGGTACAAGTTGTTTGTATTGATTCCCGCATGAGAATCACGCTCAGATAAAAATACGATGTAGGTAACAAAGATTACTAATTACACCCTTATCAATAATTTTATTTTTCCATAGCAATAACTAATAGGGATCAATTATCACTAATCGAATCCTAAAAACGAAATGAACTTTATCATCGTAATTTATTAAAAACAAATCAACAGAACCCTTAATTGAATTGAAATTAAGCTGATTAATACCTAAGACTCGTGCGTTAGTATTGAAACAGAAACCTCCGTTATCACTTTATAAAAACCACCAGACAAAAATGTAGGACAGTCAGTCTCAACCCGGCCGCCAAAATGTTAGTGTCTTCGTGTTTTTTCATTTTGACTTTGATCGCAGCGGAAAGCAGCGGTGCCCGGATTCTAGGGATTTACCCTATGGCTTCTGTGAGCCACCAATCTGTATTTCGTGCTTTGACTCTGGAACTAGCTAAGCAAGGCCATGAGCTCGTTGTGGTGACACCGAATCCTGCTTTTCCTAAAGACCGTCCGAAGGATAACCTCACGGAAATAGACACCAGCGACGCTTATGAGATTATGAAAATGCTCAGGAAAAATGGATTTGGCAAACGTGGTGTTTCCGCAACGTCAGACGACATGACTGCTGATCAATTTCAAGTTATCCTCCTATTTCTGCAAAGAGTGTTGGAAAATCCGGAGTTCAAAGCTTTAGTTGAAGACTCGAGCCAAAAGTTCGACTTGATCATTGCCGAGGCTATGTACTTGTTTCCGCTTAGTCTAGCGAAGAAATTCGATGCTCGCGTAGTTTGGTTCAGCTCTTACTATGGATCTGCTCAGAATTATGCTGCAATGGGAGCACCTACAAGGCATCCTTTGCTTTACCCTAGTTGGTTCAGAACGCGTGTATTCAATCTTTCCATTTGCGAGAAAATTGTGCAAGTTTACAAGGAATGGAAGATGTGGTATGAAATGAACAAGTTTATGGAAATAGAAGCTAATATGGTGAAGGCATACTTTGGTGGTGAAGGTCCATCAGTTGACGAACTGCTAAGCAGCGTTGATTTACTTTTCGTGAACGCAAACCCTGTGTTTGAAGGCAACCGGCCTGCACCTCCAAATGTTGTTCATTTGGGTGCCATTCATTTGAAGCCTGTGCAAGAATTACCTAAGGTGTGTAGATAATTAAATTTTATCTTTCGTTTTTCAATACTCTCAGGAATGACAGATAAGTCTGAATTAAAAAAAAAATGTTCTATGCACTGTAGCGTCCCAGTGTCTCAGTCAGTGTAGTGAAGTGAAGTTGCTAATGAACCATCTCATTACGAAGATGCTAAGGCGTTAAGGCCAAATATTTTTTTTAATTTTTTCAGGTCTTGGGCTTTCCTCACTAAATCTTTTTCTGCCACTATTTATTTTGTTGCAGGACCTTAAAGAATACCTTGATAACTCCACACGTGGAGTCGTCTACTTAAGTCTCGGCACAATTGTTCCCTTTTCTGCCATGGACCCGGACCTTCTGGAAGCATTCTTTGATGCAGTGGAAGCGATGCCTTTTGATGTACTATGGAAGTTCGATGGAACTGATCTGCCTCGGACATTAAATAATTCACGGATTGAGAATTGGTTACCACAGAGGGATTTGCTTCGTAAGTTTGAAGTGGGGTAGGAAGACCCTTGCTTATTTTACAACTTAAACATTCGTAAGCACGTGTTTCACGTGCTTTTATTATCGTCAGGATAGTACCTTAAAACGAGGTGATTAGAAACTTATGGTTAGAAAAAGATAACCTCAACTATGAACTCGCGATGTGTAACGATGTAATGCAATGTAACTTTTTGCTAACACCATTCGTGCAATTGCATATAAACTTTACAATCTCATATCTCAGCCACCCTTCAATCGATTTGGTTCATGTACAAATTTAAAAATTAATTTAATTTAATTTACCCGTCTACCAAATTTCATGACGATCCGACCAAATTTACTCTAGTTATCGTCGAACAAACATTCATACACACAAACATACTAACAAATACTTTTATTAACATACAAACACCGGATTTTTCTAGAAGACTTGGAGTACTTCCCTC
The DNA here is from genome assembly GCA_949319315.1 of Zelleria hepariella. Taxonomy (NCBI): domain Eukaryota; kingdom Metazoa; phylum Arthropoda; class Insecta; order Lepidoptera; family Yponomeutidae; genus Zelleria; species Zelleria hepariella. The sequence continues at coordinate 23,857,412 of OX439383.1, read as the reverse complement.
GCTCGTTCATCAAATAAATATTCTTTACAGATCACCCAAACATCAAAGCCTTCATAACACAAGGAGGGCTGCAATCTGCCGACGAGGCAATCGATGCCGGAGTTCCAGTGGTTGTAATACCAGTTCTTGGAGACCAATGGTTTAATGCCGAACAGTATGTGAGACTTGGGGTTGGAGTGCAATTGGATATACTGACGCTGGATCCTAAGGAACTGGTTGAAGCTGTGAAGACCGTCATCGAAGAACCGAGGTGAGATCTAACTAGAAGTTAGTCGAAGTACGTGATACAAATAAGATGTTAAGGCTGGAAGATAGCAGCGTGGCGGGAAATTCAAAAGGTTCACAGTTTTTTAAATTTTATAGCTAAATTGAGCTATTTTTGTTCAGCGATTTTTCGTTCGCCGCAATAACATAGTATTCTTTTCATTATTGTAAACAACAGAACAACAATAATTCAGCAGATTACGAGTATGTGTTCTGGCCTACGACAAGTTTTTTGGGCAGTGCCACTGCTTCGTAGACCAGAACACATAATCGGCTGAATTATTGTTGTTCTGTTGTTTAGAAAGAATACTGTTTTATTGCCGCGAAAGAAAAATCGCTGAACAAAAACAGCTCAGTTTAGCTACAAAATGTAAAAAACTGTGAAAATTTAGAATTTCCCGCCACGCTGCTATAGTCTACCCTTAAGATGATAATGACTAAACAAGTGAAACCGCTTGTAAAATACAAAATGCTTACGAAAGTTTTAGCAAAAAAAAATCCTCAAAAGTAATATTATCACATCATTCTCAAGTCATTATATTAGTCTAAATCACAAAAGCAGGCGAGGTGAATCATGGCAACCCATCAGCCCAAATTACTGCTATCCTCACCCGGTTTCTTGATCTGATGATTTTCCCAACACTCTAAATAAATTCCCCCTTCTTAACTTTCAGCTACCGTCACAACATGCAGAAGCTTAGTGTCTTGATGCGAGACCAAATGCAGAGTCCATTAGAACGAGCAGTTTGGTGGACAGAGTACGTAATACGTCACGGTGGTGCAAAACACTTACGTTCTGCTGGTGCCAATGTTCCTTGGCAGACGTACTTCATGTTAGATGTGGTGATACCGGTTGCATCAGTTGTGTTAGTAGGCGCTGTATTGTTGGTCTTAGTTGTAAAGTCCTCCTTGAGATTTCTAAGTCCGTGTACGTCTAAAGTAGGGAAAGCTAAGAAGAATTAGATAAAGTTCATTGTAATGTAAGTATTGTTATAATTTAAGTTGCACATTCTCATTTGTGTTTCCATATAGTTTTGTAATGAAAAAAATATTTTTTAGGAATTATTTTTTATTGTGGAACATCGGGACAGATGTGAAAAAAACAAGTAGGTACCTAGTCAGATTGGATGAAAGAGTGAAATAAATATCGTATCCCTATGAATCGTACGGCGCTAATTCTGGTTTCCTTTTATAAGTATCTGCGGCATGATTCCCACGTGATGGATTTTGTTATCATTTTATCAACCATCGACATTAGCCTCGTATTATTTTTTTTACTTGTAAAGCGATAATTATTTAAACACCTGTTTAAAAGAATGGAGTTATCTTAAGTGATCACAGATATTATCTGTGTAAATGATTGAAACGGACCGGAAAAATAAAAAAAATATATTGAGGATGTTTTCTTAAATACATACGTCGTCCCCGATTTTCTCCCTGATAATGGCAATAGAGTATACATTTTTGGTATGCTGGGACATGTCCATCCCTGGCGTGTTGGACCGTTTAGATTTTATTCATAGATTTATTGGTAACAGGCCAAAAAAGAGGCGTATTTAAAAATTGGCGACAAAAGACGTATGTAAGTAAACTGATTTGAAATTTTAAAAAGCAGTACAGTCCGACATCAAGTAGTATTAGTAATAATAAGTAGTTTCTTGTGATATCAGTGATGATTTTTTTTTAATCGGACCAGTTTTGAGACAGGAAAATGGGGAATATTCGTACGTAAACTCGATTTTGTAGATTTTATTCAAGATGTCCCTTTCGCTCAGTTTTTGAGGGGCCTCTACTGTACCACGGGAGACAACAACAGCTTTGTCAACTATCTATTCTCTGTCTATGCTCTTAAGCAACTCCCTGTCAGGCTCTTTCTTTTTTCTTTAACTCCTTGTATATCAGAGAAATTAGGGAATTATTCGTGAAAATTGAGTATACGTATTTGGAAAAATTACAAAATACAATTAATTGTGTGTAATTTCATCATCATCATCATCAGCCTGTTAACACCCACTACTGAGTAAAGGCCTCTTCATGCTGACGCCACCTCTCACAATCCTGTGCCAGGCGTAACCACTGTTTTCTGGCTACTTGGGCTACGTCGTCAGACCTCTCACAATCCTGTGCCAGGCGTAACCACTGTTTTCTGGCTACTTGGGCTACGTCGTCAGACCATCTGGCTTGTGATCTGGTTGTAATTTAATCTATATTATGTAGGTAATTTGCCAATTATAGTTATCAAGGTGGAGTAAAGCAATAAAATACTTTCTTTATACACAAACTCGTTTGCAAATTTATTACAGTGTGGTATCTTTATAATATAGGAGAGAGAAACTTTTAGCAACCTACGCAAGTTGTAGATTTATAAATTCAGAAGGTCCTACCTATACAACGTGTTTTTTTATTACTTCAATTTTTCCGCCACCTAGTAAAAATTGTTTGTATTGATCAGTAGACAGTCTACTTAAAGTTCCGCTATCGAATTAGAGTGTGCCCTGTAGTGTGAATAAAGGTGCCACTGGACGCTAAATCTTCTTATTACGGAGATGCAAAGGCCTTAGGGACGATAGCAACGTGGCGGGAAATTCAAAATTTTCATAGTTTTTTACATTTTGTAGCTAAACTTAGCTATTTTTGTTCAGCGATGTTTCGTTCGCGGCAGTAACATTTTCATTATTGTAAACAACAGAACAACAATAATTCAGCCGATTATGTGGTCTGGTCATCATCAAGTTTTTTGGGCGGTGCCACTGCTTCGTCATAATCGGCTGAATTATTGTTGTTTTGTTGTTCAGAATCTGGAATCCAAACCTTAGGCCCTAAAAATAGTTAAGCCTCGCGTTGAGATTTTGCAGGAGAGTTTTTAGCAAAAAACGCATCCAAAAGAAATGTTTTTTTTTTCATTGACGGTGCTAGTTATGCGTCCTATTGTGCCTTAACCTTTCACATATTTTTGTTTTGTGTCCAGGCCCTACATGGTGGCAAAGTTTGAAATTGTGTGATTTATCGGCGGCAGCCTTTATCGCTCGCTACTCGGCGGGAGGCAATTTGGGAAGTTCTTTCTGTATCGTTTGAATTTGGGATGTATAAGTATTTTGTTTTCGTGGTTGTCTGTAGGTCAGTTGTTTTTTGTGCACTTGTTGAACCACTACGACCACTAGCGCTGCCAATGACAAAAATCGTATTGTTATTTTCGATGCATTTTATGCTAAAAACGGGCCGTCAAATCATCCCTAGTCAAATGAGGATCCCGCACATGAACAATACGACCAGTTTTGACTTATGTGTTAATTCGTAGATTCTAGGATCTGGAATCTAGACCTTAGGTCCTAAAAGTAGTTAAGCCTTAGGATTCTCATTAGACGGCTCGTTTTTAGCAAAAAACGCTTCCAACAAGAAGATAAGATTTTTTTCATTGGCGGCCAGACGCTCAAAGAAAGAAACGCAAACCATACAAAACTCAACGCGACTAAATTATTTGGTGGTTCAACGATTGAAGAGAATTCTTCACACAATTGTTCTAAGGTGAATAACAACAAAGATCGTACAAGAGCTCACAATAACAGATGCCGTATGAATTTTGCGGAAGTTGACTATGGTTAGAAGATTGAAGAAGATGAATTACTAATTATTTTCGTAATAAATTCCTTGGGAACAAATTTATACAACAGGTAAAAGGAAATCTCCTTGAGAAAAGATAATATCTATGTTGAATCTTTGATGCTCGCTTTTCCCAGTTTTCTTTCCTATCTCTTACTTTTATCGTAACTTTTTTTATTATATCAATAAAAGATTTTTTCTTTTCCAAGAAATATTTTCTTTATGTTCTCTTCATCTGGAAACAAAATTTACATAGTTTCAATTTGTCCCTGCTGATAGAGTTGTAGTTGGAAAGCATTATTATGTCGCTTATTTGATTATAATATGGCTGTAGTCTTACTTTGAGGCCCCTACTCAATGATTTAGAAAAAGTTTGTCACAATAATATCAACGATTCTATGTGCCAGACCTCAGACATCCGTGTATTCATCATAAGGCTATTGGTTTTAAATATCAAGGCTTTTAAATATCAATATCAAGCTTTAATTTTTGCCTAGAAACCAACGTGAGTGGACTGAGTAGCTACTACGAGTGCGAAAAAGCTGTGCCGGACGTCTGCCGGACGTCTGTCATGTATCCTAATACTCTAGTAGTAAGGTTGTTTACCCAACTTGTCACTTTCAGTGACAGTGACAGTAAGCACTCGTGGTAGCTGCTCTGGAATTTTAAATACTGCACGACAATTTCACTCATTTTTCTTTAACCTGTAGCCCCACAACGCTGAGTGAGATTCTCTTCCATTGCACTCTATTCTTTGCGGTATTGGGCTTTCTCATTCAGTCTTTTGCCGCCATTAAAATGTCATCGGTCCATCTCATCACTTAGCGAGGAACAAAGAAATACGTGCAGGGGGGTAACCTACCCTTGACGCTATTGCGATCAAATTGAAAAAAAAATAAAATTAAATTCTTCTTGAATTCGCATAGTAAAGCTTTGATTTTAAAGGTAAGGCTGTTTTATTCAATAAAAACACAAAATGCGTCTTAATTTGTAAAATATTAAATTTTGTAAATTGCAATTTAATGCGGCCGTATTGGAAAAATGCGTCAAGGGTCGAGAGGCAGAGCTGACTATCAAGGCGAGCCACCCAAATAAGATGAAGTTTAGTGAGCTTCCGTCACGTCAAGACTACTTTTCATAAAACCCCGATTGAGGATGCGTTCAACACTCCAAATGGCGTGGTAGCATTCCAAAACCCGCTCGTCAATGTGAAAAACGACATCCATTTTCTATGGGGCTTGCGTCCGTCCGCGAGGACGCCTGTCATTTGGACGTATCGTAAATTCGTGTATGCGGGCGGGTAATTTCTGAGTTGCCGCTTGCGGTATGCTCCGCCCAGATTTGCGGCTTCAACAGCGTATGAGAACATGAATATCTATTTAAACTTTACTACGGTGTTCTGATTACATTGTTTACTGTTGTTATCTTCAGTGGGTAGAAACGGAGGTTCCTGACATTGGACAAAACAATTGTAGACTGGGGTTGCCTTACAGGGATGAGGTCCCAGATTCGATTCATGCGGTTAGCATGCACTTTAGTTAATTTCAAATTTGAAGCAGCAATACCTCTCGCTAACGCGAAGAAAAACATAGTGGGGAATTCCGTGACTTTGCTGGCTCCACAGGTACGATAAAAGGTAAGACGATGATATAATAAAATTACAAGGAGTTACAAAAAGGCCTATTTCTTTTTCCTATTTTTTTTTCAACCTACTGGTCAATAGGATAACAATTCTGTTTCTGAATTGCGGGCGAATCGCTTTGGTAAGCTACCATGTCTTTTGTTCATCATTCCAAAACAACAAAAACTGCATCTCAACCTCGCTTTAAACTTTACTGCAAAAGTTTTAAACACCCGTACTTTATCACGACAAAATATCACTGAGCTAGTTACAAATTCAGTGCAAATAACTGTGGAAAGAACTTTTTTCCCTCCAAAAAGTAAATTTTTCTTCTACACCCCGGGTAAAGAAGAAGCAACATTAAGATAAATCAGTGGGAACTTCGGTGTAATTTGTAGGCATCCGAAGTAAGTATAGAGGTTTCTTTACACTGCATTCATTTTGTCCGCAGAATATTTTGTTTTATTTGGTTGTTTGTGTATTCGATACTCGCCCCCGCACCGGAGCTGTCCGCGTGGGCGCATCGTCAACGAGCCCGCAGTGAGCGGATGAACGCCGCCGCCGTGACAAACGCGTCGTCCGTCCCTCCTCCATGATTAAGACTTCCGGACGAGGTCGAAACATGTCGGCTATTACGACAAATAAAAGTAAGTGGAACCGTTAAATCGATATAAAAATATTCATTCCGAGTTCAAGATTGACATATTTTTGGTGCAAAGTAGCAGTGGTAGGTACTATTTTAATAGGGGTTTAAATATTATGAAATTGCCGCTTTAACCTACTGGCCACTTTGAATTATTATAAAACCAGCGTAAAGTAACAAAGTAACGTGATGAAAAGTGGATACTTTACAATAAACAAATGATTTTTTCCTTGATTTGGATATTATAAAAAAAATACTTCTCAGGAAGCAGTACAAAATGTCTTCACACAGTATGTTGAGACCAGGTTTCCATAGTTCTACCGCAAAGGCATAAATTACCTTCCCATGAGATGACAGAAATGTAAAGACAATGAGGGTGAATACTTTGATTAAATAAATTATTTTTTTGTATAAAAAAAGATTGAATTTTTCAGTACTAAACGGCAATAATCCCTAATAATTTGGTGTATGCAACTTCAAAACGGACAAATTAAATAATAGGCGGGCATAAATTGGCCAAGTACAGTCGGCCACAGTCTCAGATACTCCTTTTTGTTCGATTGGCGCCCTTATGCCGCGCGCGATAAGAGCTGCGATGGAGTATCTGAGATTGTGGCCGACCGTACCTAGTTTGCCGAGGCCGCCGCGCCCGGTCCTTTTAGGCACAAGGAATGGAAAAAAAAACTTCTGTTTGGAAATTTCTTTTTGACCATAAAAATAGTTAAGCCTCGCGTTAATTCAATTCAAAGTATTTATTTCGGAATATTAACATTTTGATAGATTAAAAACTAAAAAAACAGATAAAATTAAATAAATTAAAACATCACAATTTAGTAATCTTAGAGTTACATAAATTAAAAATGAAAATATAAAAAGTAATCAATTAAAATGGCACTATCAAAAAATTTTGTCTCAGATTAAAATAATAATAAATAAAATTTAAAATATAAAAGTCCAATCCATAATTAAATTAAATCAAAATCAAAATGTGTATTAAATTAAATTGTATAGACAAATAAAAACAGCAGTATAAATTGGAAAAATACAAAATAAAAATCAAATAAAAACAGTCTACTTAACATTCTCCGACATTGTAACTTAATGCAATTAATTAAAACTGCATTATCCATTTTTTGTATTAACACCCTCAGGATGCTGTTGGAGCTGTTCAGGGCTCTGTTTATCACGGACGCAGCTCGCTTTCGCATGATTGCGAAAAAGTCGTCCTTATGTTAATAGCCTTATGAAGAGTATTTAGCAATAAAAACTAAAACCCGACTACTAAAAGGCTTAAAACAAGACCTTCTTAGCCTTAAAACAGACTCATAGATAATTAATCGTAGTCGGAGGACACCACATTCGCATTTCTATTTTTTTTTTTGAGCTTTTTAGTTAGTCATTTTGGATGATCACCTAAAATAGAAGGGCAAAAAAAAAACACATTTTAAAATTTTTTGTTCTATTAATAATTTGTTATGTTGACGCTACATGTGTTATACATTTTTGAAAAGGTCTTTTAAAGTCCTTTCATTTGATATCCATGACGATGGTATTCAATAATTTTTATTTTTAGGTCCACCACTTTAGGGCGCAGCGCAGCCGCCATCTTGGTTTTTTTCAAAATAAAAATGTTACCTGGGTGATTAAGACGAATCCAACGACACCTCATTTGTTGAAATCGGCCGAGTAGTTTAGGCTCTGCGAGGGAACAGATGAACACACAAACATACATACCCACATACATACATACATACATACATACGCTGCTAAAATCATAACCCTCCTTTTTGCTTCGCGCAGTCGGGTAAAAAACGCATGCAAAAAGAAGCTACGATTTTTTTTCCATTGGCGGCGCTAGTTACTGTTGTGCCTAGGTTTGGGCCTTCAATAAATAGAAATAAAAACATAAGACCATCACGTTAGGTCTAGTTAGTCACGGATGCAGTGTTTCTGTACAGTAAGCTGTAGATTCCAACTTGTGTAAATCGCGTCCCACCTAGTCTTCCAGCCCAGCTAGTTTGCCGCCACGACTAGACTTTTTTCTACGCTTATCCGCGAGATACTCGTTCTGTCTACGGGAAGATTCATGTGTCGTGATATTGTCATGTCTGCGATTGAAGTCTACAGTACTTGTCACTTGTAGACTTGCTTTTGACAAGCCATAATCGTCTTTAACACAAAAACGGTTCAGCCATGTTATCGTTTGCGACATATTTCACGTCGGAATATTTGCGCACAGCAAATGAAGTCGCGTCGCGATGCGCATCATAGACGGTCATAGCGAAGGTAAAAACTGTTGCCAACTAGAGTGTTGTCTATTTTTACAGATTAGCTAAAAGATAATGTTTAAATGCGACAGGCTAACGTAAGAGGCTAACGCTAATAGATAAATTATGTTGCCAACTAATTAAAACGATTATTGACCATTTATCAAATAATTCCTTGATAATTTGGTCTAGTAGTTATACATAGAATATTCACATCTACTAGCAATAATCGTAATAGATAAAATTATTATGTCGCCAACAATTTAAAACTATTTTTGACCATTTATCAAATCATTCTTTGATAATTTGGTCTAGTAGTAACATGTAGATTGTCCGATATAATGCCCGGTTTATATTATTCCAGCGCTGGAATGCTGGAATGCTACTGGAATCATGTAAACCGCTACTGGAATGCACATACCTCATTCTAGTGCATTCCAGTACCGGTTTACATTATTCCAGTAGCATTCCAGCATTCCAGCGCAGGAATAATGAAAACCGGGCATAAATACCTACATCTACTAAGCAATGATTTTAAAATTGCTCTATTTCTTTCGCTTCGGTAGAAAACTAAATTAAATCATTGCAAAACATCAAAGTGTTTAAGTGTGGACGCGATATAAACCGTGACATTAATGCTATTAATTATACTTTTATTGATTCACTACGATCCTAGAGTTTAAACCAAGGGCTATATGATACAAATACAACACAACAGAATACAATACAATGCATGATATGATAAAACAATACATGCAATAAATTTTTACGAGAAAAAATAATAGAGGTTCTCTTTAATTTTGATGACAGATTAGTTGATTAGTTTCGGTTCTCATTTGTTTGACTTAAACCAAAATTTTAGTTTAAACTATGATTGATATTTTAGGCCTATTAAAAGCCCACATCCTACAAACGTTTAACCTTCCCGCGCCAACTCGACTGTAAAGCAAATTACTCCATTCTCTCGCTTCACACATTTGGAACAATTTGCACGAAGGCTTGGCTTTCGCAAGGCTTCGTCGGGCTCCTTCGAGGCAAGTTTTTAAAAGAAGTAGTTTTAAAATTGTACTTACTTGGCCGGCGTCCAAGGGGATCTGTGCTGATCCGGGTGCCTACTTGGGGTAGTTTTTATTAAGGGTCGCACTAATAGTCGTCAACAAAATTAAGAACAAAAACTCGAGCTTGACTTACGTAGCTGTCAGCATAGCTTGAGCTTGACATTTACATTATAGTAAAGTCGCCAGCGACCGTTTAATTTTCTTGAAAGGTTACCGGTTCCTCTTTTGATATGTTGTAAAGCACGTCATTCTGGGTACAAACATCTAATTTTTGAAGTTCCTAACCCGCCGCATCAATGAGAAATTTAAGGTCAAACGTAAGCAAAAATGCACTTAATTCAGAGTAAAAGGTTACCGGTTCCCCTTTTGATATGTTGTAAAACACGTCATTCTGGGTACAAAAACCTAATTTTTGAAGTTCCTAACCCGCCGCATCAATGAGATATTTAAGGTCAAACTTACGAAAAAATGCACTTAATTCAGAATAAAAGGTTACCGCTTGCCACCTTGATATTGTGAAAATTTATGCAATTTCACATACTAGAACCTAAATCTTGCAGTCCCTAACCCGCCGCATCCATGAAAAAAATTTAGTCAAAAATCGAAAAATGCGTTTTGGCAATGAATGTATGGGTACCTTGCTTTACATCCGGTAGTTCTGAATTTTAACTGATTTTTTTATGATGTTGGCCCAATGAATTATCCAAGTTTGTGATCTCGAGCGCCGACCGCAACCATGTAAAAAACCGAAAAAAACCGCGAAATTGTATTGAGAGCAATGCCTTTTTTCAGTTTTTGGCCACATTTTTGCTCCGATTTTTCTGTAACTTAGTACAAGTACTCTACGACAAAATCAAATAGTAACACATTCTTAAAATTTTCAAGAATTCCCCCCTAGCCGGTAAAATTGTATGTCAAAAGTCACCAAAAATGCAGTTAATTCACTTAAAAGGTTACCGCATGCCGTTGTGAAATTATGATAAAATACGTAATTTGTGCTACAAAAAACCAAATCTTGCCGTTCTTAACCCGCCGCATCAATGAGAAATTTAAGGTCAAACGTACGAAAAAATGCACTTAATTCAGAATAAATGGTTACCGCTTGCCACCTTGATATTGTGAAAATTTATGCAATTTCACATAATAGAACCTAAATCTTGCAGTCCCTAACCCGCCGCATCCATGAAAAAAATTAAGTCAAAAATCGAAAAATGCGTTTTGGCTATGAATGTATGGTTAGCTTGCTTTACATCCGGTAGTTCTGAATTTTGGCTGATTTGTTTATGATGTTGGCCCAATGAATTATCCAAGTTTGTGATCTCGAGCGCCGACCGCAACCATGTAAAAAACCGAAAAAACCGCGAAATTGTATTGAGAGCAACGCCTTTTTTTCAGTTTTTGGCCACATTTTTGCTCCGATTTTTCTGTAACTTAGTACAAGTACTCTACGATAAAATCAAATAGTAACGTATTCTTAAAATTTTCAAGAATACCCCCTAGCCGGTAAAATTGTATGTCAAAAGACTCAAAAGTCACCAAAAATGCAGTTAATTTACTTAAAAGGTTACCGCATGCCGTTGTGAAATTGTGATAAAATACGTAATTTGAGCTACAAAAAACCAAATCTTGCCGTTCCTGACCCGCCGCAAACATGAAAAAATTCAAGCCAAAAGTAGGCAAAAATGCACTTAATTCAGAATAAAAGGTTACCGCTTGCCACCTTGATATTATGAAAATTTATGCAATTCCACATACTAGAACCTAAATCTTTCAGTCTCTAACCCTGTAGCTCAAATTACGTATTTTATCACAATTTCACAACGGCATGCGGTAACCTTTTAAGTGAATTAACTGCATTTTTGGTGACTTTTGAGTCTTTTGACATACAATTTTACCGGCTAGGGGGGAATTCTTGAAAATATTAAGAATACGTTACTAGTTGATTTTGTCGTAGAGTACTTGTACTAAGTTACAGAAAAATCGGAGGAAAAATGTGGCCAAAAACTGAAAAAAGGCGTTGCTCTCAATACAATTTCGCGGTTTTTTCGGTTTTTTACATGGTTGCAGTCGGCGCTCGAGATCACAAACTTGGTTAATTCATTGGGCCAACATCATAAACAAATCAGCCAAAAGTCAGAAATACCGGATGTAAAGCAAGGTACCCATACATTCATTGCCAAAACGCATTTTTCGATTTTTGACTTAATTTTTTTCATGGATTTAAGTTCTAGTATGTGGAATTGCATAAATTTTCATAATATCAAGGTGGCAAGCGGTAACCTTTTATTCTGAATTAAGTGCATTTTTGCCTACTTTTGACTTGAATTTTTTCACGTTTGCGGCGGGTCAGGAACGGCAAGATTTGGTTTTTTGTAGCTCAAATTACGTATTTTATCACAATTTCACAACGGCATGCGGTAACCTTTTAAGTGAATTAACTGCATTTTTGGTGATTTTTGAGTCTTTTGACATACAATTTTACCGGCTAGGGGGGAATTCTTGAAAATTTTAAGAATACGTTACTATTTGATTTTGTCGTAGAGTACTTGTACTAAGTTACAGAAAAATCGGAGCAAAAATGTGGGCAAAAACTGAAAAAAGGCGTTGCTCTCAATACAATTTCGCGGTTTTTTCGGTTTTTACATGGTTGCGGTCGGCGCTCGAGATCACAAACTTGGTGAATTCATTGGGCCAACATCATAAACAAATCAGCCAAAAGTCAGAACTACCGGATGTAAAGCAAGTTACCCATACATTCATTGCCAAAACGCATTTTTCGATTTTTGACTTAATTTTTTTCATGGATGCGGCGGGTTAGAGACTGAAAGATTTAGGTTCTAGTATGTGGAATTGCATAAATTTTCATAATATCAAGGTGGCAAGCGGTAACCTTTTATTCTGAATTAAGTGCATGTTTGCCTACTTTTGGCTTGAATTTTTTCATGTTTGCGGTGGGTCAGGAACGGCAAGATTTGGTTTTTTGTAGCTCAAATTACGTATTTTATCACAATTTCACAACGGCATGCGGTAACCTTTTATGTAAATTAACTGCATTTTTGGTGACTTTTGAGTCTTTTGACATACAATTTTACCGGCTAGGGGGGAATTCTTGAAAATTTTAAGAATACGTTACTATTTGATTTTGTCGTAGAGTACTTGTACTAAGTTACAGAAAAATCGGAGCAAAAATGTGGCCAAAAACTGAAAAAAGGCGTTGCTCTCAATACAATTTCGCAGTTTTTTCGGTTTTTTACATGGTTGCGGTCGGCGCTCGAGATCACAAACTTGGATAATTCATTGGGCCAACATCATAAACAAATCAGCCAAAATTCAGAACTACCGGATGTAAAGCAAGGTAACCATACTGTTAGAGAAAGGGGTAAGGCAGGGGCACTAAATCTCTGCTACCAGGGTTTTACAAATGGGCACGAGGGAGGTTCCTTAAGGGAAGCCAAATACGAGGGGGTTCTTCAAAATGAGGTTTAGGTATGGAAGTAGCTAGGTACTTACCGCGTGTCCAGGTTCACCAGCGCGCATAAGCGCAAATCCAAGGGGCACCAGATTATCCAAAGGACACCAGATTCACAGGCACAATACGGGCACACACACACACAGTGGAAGCGTTTGTAGGCTGGTAAGGGTCCAGGAAAGCTCAGGGAAAGCTTTATGGTTATTTAGCACAAAATATACGTGCGCACACGACCACGTTCGGGCGCAGGGTGAGGGGGGCCCCGCGAATCTCCCTCGCAGAGCCAATGCGGTGCTATATGTAGGTACCTAGCTGTCAGTCAGTCTAGTTGTCATGGGGGAGGGCTGGACAATATTCTAAGGGATGAAAAGGGGCAAATCTACACAAACTATGGGATACGCAAAAAAAGGGACTTTTAATTAACATAACCCCCGCCCTAAACATCACAAATGTTTACGACGAAGGGATAGAGGGGGTGGTGTCTACGGGTAGGCGAACGAGCTTGGTGAGAGAGCGCTTCTTAACACCGGAGGGCGTCTGCACATCGACAACGCGAACGACACTATCCTGGCCAGGGTAAATATGAAGGATGCGACCACGTCGCCACTGTAATGGAGGGGTATTATCTTCCTTGAGAAGGACGAGTTCACCAACAAAGGGAGGATCCGAGGAAGTGGTCCACTTATGCCTACTCTGCAAGGTTGATAAATATTCCGCGTGCCAACGGGACCAAAAATGTTGGGTCACCTGTTGTATCAACTGAAACCGGGTGAGACGACTAACTTTAACTTCGTTGAAGGGGTATTCAGGCACAGCAACTAAGGGTTGCCCAATCAAGAAATGGCCCGGTGTTAGGACCTCAAGGTCTGGACTGGAAGGTAATGGGCACAGGGGACGTGAATTGAGGACGGCTTTGATCTTTGCGAACACTGTAGTCAACTCCTCGAATGTTAGGGTGGTCTCTCCAATCACACGTTTGAGGTGGGTTTTTGCAGATTTAACAGCCGCTTCAAATAGGCCGCCCCAATGAGGGCACAGAGGGGGATCAAACACCCAGTTGATACCTCTTTTAGAGGACTCGGAGGCTAGTTCCGACTGATGCTCTACAAGGAAGGTGTGCAAGTCACCGAGGTAATTGTTGGCACCAACATAGTTCCTGCCGTTATCGGAACGAATAAGGGAAGGTAAGCCGCGACGGGAAACAAAACGGGTTAAGGCCGCAATAAAAGCTTCCGTGGTCAAGTCTGAGACAACCTCTAAATGTACCGCTTTAGTGGACAAACAAACAAATACACAAAGGTATGATTTTACCACCCTTTTATTTCGATAAGCTTGGATCTTGGTATAAAAGGGGCCGGCAAAGTCTGTACCGACTCCATCAAAGGGTCTCGTAGAGACTACTCTATCTCTAGGTAAGTCACCCATGGGAGGCTGGGTAACCGCTGCCTTTAGACGATAGCATGAAAGGCATTTAAATATCACGTGATTGACTAACCGGCGGGCTGATACAATCCAAAATTCACGGGACAGTAGGGCCAATAAGGCATTAGGGCCGGCGTGGGAATTACTCACATGATAATGGGACGCTAAAAGCTGCACAAAACTACCAAACTTGGGTAGGAGGAGAGGGTGGCGGGCGTCATAAGGGAGGTCCGAATTTTTAAGGCGACCGCCCACACGAATCAAACCACTATCGTCGAGGAAGGGGCAGAGTCGTCGGAGTGAAGACTTGAGTAAGGCACCGCGATGTAGAGTATCTAACTCCTCAGGAAAGGATGTAAGTTGAACTTGCTTCACAATATAGAGCAAGGCTTCTCTACGTTCATCCGCATCAAGGTAGGAATGAGTAACAGAAAACTCAGGATTTCTCGTCCTCTTCACAAAGCGTAGCATGTACCCGACTACACCTACGAGTTTAGGCAAGGAACTATACCTACCCAACAAAAAGGACGGGTCTGGAGACGGAATAGGGGTGGTTGCGAGCAAACAACGTATTCCAGGTAAGTCACCAGGCGACGGAGTTTTCGGCGTAGGCCATTCAGACGAAGGTTGCTTTAGCCATGTGGGTGACCACCATAAAGAGTGCTGTAGCAGGGAGGAAACGGACACACCGCGTGAGGCACAATCGGCAGGATTCATATCACCAGGGACATGTCGCCACTGGGAAGCAGTGGGCGAATTTTTTATTTGTGAAACACGATTGGCTTCAAAGGTTTGTAGGTGGTGAATAGGGGTATCTATCCAGGCAAGGACCACACGACTATCTGACCAACTATAGATAGCATCTAACACTATAGACTTTTGTAAGCAAAAGGCTACGTGGTGGAGTATCTTGGACAGTAGAGTTGCACCAAGCAGCTCTAATTTAGGAATCGTACAGCGAGTCCTAACTGGAGCGACTTTACTCTTAGCCAAGAGAAGATGGACCTTACAGTCGCCAGAGGGGCTTTCCGTACGTAAGTACACCACTCCTGAAAATCCAGCCTCAGAGGCGTCACAAAACCCATGAAGGGAAAATGTATTCACAGTATCACACATGATGGGGCGTGGGAGGACTACGTGGTTCACGTTCGAAAGGTCTTGGGAAAAGGAACACCACTCCGCTGCTAGAGTAGGAGGTAAGGCCAGACAGCCAAAGCTTTTGCATAAAAGCTTTAGCTTTAAAAATTACCGGTGTGATCCAGCCACACGGATCATAGGTACGGGCAATGAGGGACAAAACTTTGCGTTTTGTTGCATGAGTCACAGGGTCGGAGGAAAAACGATAGGTAAAGGCGTCAGCCGCGGGATCGTATTGGACGCCAAGTACCGCAATAGTTTGGGGATTTTCGGGATCTTGAAAAGAGTGGGGCAACTGCAAATGTTCTGGGGGTAGGTCACACAGGAGTTCAGGACAGTTTGAGATCCACTTTCTCAATTCGTAGCCACCGGAAGTCATAATGCTATTCATCTCATTCATAAGGACGCGAGCTTCATCCAGGGAGGCAGCTCCAGTAAGGCAGTCATCAACATATACATCACTCTCTAGGACTGAAGCTGCTAGGGGAAACCTTGAACGTTCTTGCTCAGCTAGTTCTAACAAGGCTCGGATGGCAATAAAGGGGCTTGACCTGAGGCCGTAGGTATTTGTGTTAAGCTCATACGTACACAAAGGGTAGTTGGGGGCTTCACGCCAAAGTATGAGCTGATATTTTCTATCTTCAGGGTGGACCCATGTCATTCTAAACATCATCCGGATATCCGTCACAAAAACAACTTTATGGCGCCTAAAATTAAGGAGGATACACGTAATATCACGTTGTAATTTGGGACCTGAGTGGAGGCAGTGATTTAGGGACACGCCTGAGGATGTAGGGGAGCTTCCGTCAAACACTACACGGATTTTAGCTTCATCACCACTTTTAAATACGCCGTGATGGGGAATAAAATAATGTTCCGCTGAGGAGGGTTCAAATGAGGAGGGACACATATGGCCGAGTTCAATGTACTCTCGCATAAAACTCACATACTTTTCCTTCAGCCCAGGATTAGCATGTAGGCGCTTCTCAAGGCTAAAAAACCGTCTAAGAGCAGTAGACCTAGAGTCTCCAAGTTGAGGACGGTCCGGTAGGAAAGGGAGACGAACCGTAAAGCGGCCGTCTGGTTCACGTAGGGTAGTGGACTTGAAGATGAGCTCACATTCATCATCTACAGGGTCTATAGGGGATTCTGGCGGTTCTTCTAACTTCCAGAATCGTTCCACAATTTTTGATAGGCTAACACCGGTCATAGGGGCCTCGGGGGGAGTTAAAGTTGGTATGGGACCAGACAAAATATGTCCCAGGACAGTTGGGACCGCAGTTAGGCCGGAAGGGCAAACTATGGGCATATTAGGGCACAACAAGGACAAACACGTCAGCACCAAGGAGCACATCTATAGGGCCAGGCATATAAAAGGAAGGGTCCGCTAAGGGCAAGGAGGAGACACATGACACTAAACTTGAAGGTAACTCTAGCTCAAGATGTGTACCGGCAATAACGTCGAGGACCATGGCCGAGGCAGTGATCTCAGGGTAGGATGAATCCGCAGGTCTAAATGTAAAGGAAACACTGCCGCGAACCTGTACAGACTGTACATTGCCGATACCTCGCACGGGGGAGGAAGTAGGACACAAAGACATGTTTAATTTGTCTACTACTAGATCAGTAGTTAGTAAACAGCCTTGGGCGCCGGTGTCACAGAGTGCACGCGCTTCGACATAATAACCGGAAGCGGAACGCACATGTATGACAGCGGTGGGAAGAAGCACTAACGAGGCAGGTATCGTAACACTGGAGGGAGGTCGGTTTGGAGGGCAGGCTAGTTATTGAGGCTGACGGTCAGATGAGTAGGAGCGATTATAAGTCCTAGACCTAGAAGAGGACGAAGGCCCGTTATAATCACGAGGGGGAGACGGCGATTGGTAAGGGCGTCGCTCACGCGGCGGGGTCTGTGAACGACGGGGATTGTGATCCCTTGTGGTAAAAGGTGAATGCGATGAGGGACGGCTTGAGGGACGAGATGTGTCACTATAGTAATGGGCGCCCCCGCCCGTGCGGCGAGTGCCCCCGCCCGTGCGGCGAGCGTCCCCGCCAGTACGCGGAGGTGAAGAACGAGGTGACGTTACTGGAGAGAAACGACGAGGCGGAGACTCACGGAAACTAACATTGTTGCGGCGAGGAAACTCGGGGTTGTTAGGGTCATTAAAGCACAGCATGGTGTGATGGGTCGATCGGCGACAAGTACGGCAACAATATTCACGTGGGCAGGCAGCTATTGAATGCTTGTCTAGGCAGCGATAGCACAGGCCGGCCTGTCGTACAAAGGAGGATCGTTCGCGAGGGGAAAGGCCAATAAACTCGTCACATTGACGCAGGTAGTGGGAGGAGGAGGAGCACATGTAGCACCTACTCGTAGCTATCGGTTGGGGCTCGGGTGGAGACACTGCGGTCGCATACACGCGACGATAAAAAGGTGGCGGGCGCTGTTGCCTTGGAGGTGGGGAATATGAAGTAGGCACGGGCACAGATACGGTACGATTATTGTCAATAAGGGCCGCGTTACCAACATTATCGTGGTGCCTACATTCTTCCTCAAGGAAGTCGATCAACTGATCGAAGGTGGGGAGGCTTCTCTTCTCGCCCCCATAGGTCCGCTCAAATCGGGATTTAAGCTCGGAGGGAAGTTTGGTCATGATAACGTGGACCAAGAAATAAGACCACTCTTTCACTGGTAATCCGAGCCGCTCGAGGCACCTATATGCAGTTAGGAGTGGATTAAGGAAGGCGGCGCGTAATCCACTCAATTTATGGCTGACCTCTTGGAGATTGAGGATTTGGGCAATGTGGGTGTCGGCAAGGACGCGCGTGTTGTGATAACGCCTTTTCAGTAAATCACGCGCGACCTCGTAGTTGCCAGCCTCTATGCGCAGGTGCTGTACCAGGCGGCGGGGCTCGTCACTGAGGGCGCCTACCAAGTAATGCAGTTTTTGGGTAGGGGAGAGGTCTGGCTGGCAATCAACGATGCTATCAAACTGGTCCATGAAGCTAATCCATGAATCGGGCACGCCACTGAACTTTGGGATAGGCAAGTCGGGTAATTTTTGCCGTATTTGCCCATCAGAAATGCGGGACATATTGGTATATATCGAAGGAGGAGGGACAGGTGCGACATACTCCGTAGGCTTGATCTCCGAGTACTTCAATCGCAGGTCATCTACCATGTCGTACATGGGCCGCAACTGGTCTTGAACATATCTATATTCGTCGGCATCCGTGGTGGGGTCGAGACCACCCAACAGTCGGGAAGTACAGTCTACAAATTTCACGAAGTTGGGCTCTAGGTCTCGCAGCCTAAACACGAGTCTAGCAGGAGACACCGCACCTAGGGTTTCGTAGGTAGCTGTTATCCAGTTCACAAAAAACTTAACCGACCCCAAGGACGATCTGTACTCCTCTGTCTCATTATACAATACTGTTTCGTAATCAGGCATTGTTATGGCAACTGGTCAATCACCCAACAACAGATATTAAAAGGAATTTACGGAAGTAGGCTTTTATTATTACTATCTAATTATCAACTCGTAAACAACTTGCAAAATAGGCATAGGACAAAGTCAATAAAGAAAAAACACGGCTCGCTCGCTTGGCGAATACAAAGGGAACCGGTTGGCTGACCGTCGACGGTGTTAAATTATAGACGATTTGAATTGATGCGTAATAGATTACTTTAGGTATGAAAGGGACTATCGATATAAAAGGAGAAATTTGGGAAAATAAGACCGCAAAAAAGGGGGGGAATGCACCAACAGACTATAGGAGAGGCTTTCCTCAACCAGAGGAACCGCAAACCACGCTCTGTGTACCAAAATGTTAGAGAAAGGGGTAAGGCAGGGGCACTAAATCTCTGCTACCAGGGTTTTACAAATGGGCACGAGGGAGGTTCCTTAAGGGAAGCCAAATACGAGGGGGTTCTTCAAAATGAGGTTTAGGTATGGAAGTAGCTAGGTACTTACCGCGTGTCCAGGTTCACCAGCGCGCATAAGCGCAAATCCAAGGGGCACCAGATTATCCAAAGGACACCAGATTCACAGGCACAATACGGGCACACACACACACAGTGGAAGCGTTTGTAGGCTGGTAAGGGTCCAGGAAAGCTCAGGGAAAGCTTTATGGTTATTTAGCACAAAATATACGTGCGCACACGACCACGTTCGGGCGCAGGGTGAGGGGGGCCCCGCGAATCTCCCTCGCAGAGCCAATGCGGTGCTATATGTAGGTACCTAGCTGTCAGTCAGTCTAGTTGTCATGGGGGAGGGCTGGACAATATTCTAAGGGATGAAAAGGGGCAAATCTACATAAACTATGGGATACGCAAAAAAAGGGACTTTTAATTAACACATACATTAATTGCCAAAACGCATTTTTCGATTTTTGACTTAATTTTTTTCATGGATGCGGCGGGTTAGGGACTGCAAGATTTAGGTTCTATTATGTGAAATTGCATAAATTTTCACAATATCAAGGTGGCAAGCGGTAACCTTTTATTCTGAATTAAGTGCATTTTTTCGTACGTTTGACCTTAAATTTCTCATTGATGCGGCGGGTTAAGAACGGCAAGATTTGGTTTTTTGTAGCTCAAATTACGTATTTTATCACAATTTCACAACGGCATGCGGTAACCTTTTAAGTGAATTAACTGCATTTTTGGTGACTTTTGACATACAATTTTACCGGCTAGGGGGGAATTCTTGAAAATTTTAAGAATGTGTTACTATCTGATTTTGTCGTAGAGTACTTGTACTAAGTTACAGAAAAATCGGAGCAAAAATGTGGCCAAAAACTGAAAAAAGGCATTGCTCTCAATACAATTTCGCGGTTTTTTCGGTTTTTTACATGGTTGCGGTGGGCGCTCGAGATCACAAACTTGAATAATTCATTGGGCCAACATCATAAACAAATCAGCCAAAATTCAGAACTACCGGATGTAAAGCAAGGTACCCATACATTCATTGCCAAAACGCATTTTTCGATTTTTTACTTAATTTTTTTCATGGATGCGGCGGGTTAGGGACTGCAAGATTTAGGTTCTAGTATGTGAAATTGCATAAATTTTCACAATATCAAGGTGGCAAGCGGTAACCTTTTATTCTGAATTAAGTGCATTTTTTCGTAAGTTTGACCTTAAATATCTCATTGATGCGGCGGGTTAGGAACTTCAAAAATTAGGTGTTTGTACCCAGAATGACGTGTTTTACAACATATCAAAAGGGGAACCGGTAACCTTTTACTCTGAATTAAGTGCATTTTTGCTTACGTTTGACCTTAAATTTCTCATTGATGCGGCGGGTTAGGAACTTCAAAAATTAGATGTTTGTACCCAGAATGACGTGCTTTACAACATATCAAAAGGGGAACCGGTAACCTTTCAAGAAAATTAAACGGTCGCTGGCGACTGTACTATTATAGAGGTACATTAGTCGGTGATTTTGTTTTCTGAGATCACCTACTTGACTATTAATGCCACCGTAAGCTTCCTTTCAAAGATGTATGGACGATCATTGTACAGAGATTGTACAAGTAAAACACTACAATACAATATCTGTACAATGTAAAATTGTATTCTCATCATTATTCTAAACGACAGAAAAGCAGTAATTGAGCTGATTTGTAATAATAACAGCAAAGATGTAGTTTTTACTCCCAGGTTCAGAGTAGGACATCAGTTACTGCACGAGTAGACGATCGCTGTTAAACTCTGGATAATTTTTAGCTTGCACGCAACTTTAGGTAGTTTTATTTACGAAATAAAGGATATATGGTCGAATGTCTCTGTTATATTGGTTCATTGTTTGGTAAAAACTTTGGGAGCGAAATATAACAACATTTTTCTAAACCATGTGATATCTTCAAAAGTGCTCCGCTCCTAATTACATATTTGGAGGTATGGGTAGGATATTCACTTTCAGAACTTCTTCCTTTTAACCCGTTTAATTAAAATGTAGTCTTGTCGGTCTTGTATTTTACCGCCTAGAATTACTGGACAACCACCAGTATGGTGGCAGCGTTTACCTTGTTTCATTAAAACTCCGTTAGAGTAGTATTAGAAGTATAGTATTTATTTGAGCACACTTTTCTTAAATCTAGTTCCAAAACTAAAACTAGCAGCTAGAATATTATTATGATGACAATTGTCAAGTATATTAATTTGCCTTAAAAAATATTGAATCGTGTCAAATCAAGACCAAAATTTGTTGGTTACGTTATCACCATTGTCAAGGGCCATCGCATACGGTGGGAAACATAAGAAAGCAACAATGACTTCTTGACAGTTCAAAACGGGAAACTGCAGGGCAATTTTTCAATAGCTTTATTCCTGAAACACTAAAGTTGTTTGAAATCACATTATATTATGTAGAAGTTGACGTGTTTCAGGAATACAGCTATTTCAAAATTGCCCTGTATACTCAGCGTCCAGTGGCAGCAAATCATCTGATTACGCAGATGCAAAGGCCTTTTTTTATATACTCAGCATTCGAGTGAAGTATTCTAGCGTATTCTAGCGAAGGGGCCACCAGAATTATGATCGACGTCGGTATCAGAGCTTCAAACATCCAAATTCATAAACAGAGGTCCTCTCAGAACGCTCTTGGATCGCAAGTAGGCTATGGCCTCGTCGATCCAGCCCCTCAGAGCTGATACCCTCGCATATACTCCGGGGTACTGCGGACGTGCACAACCAATGCCCCAAGACACCACGCCAACCAGTTTTCCGTCGTACACCAGGGGGCCGCCACTGTCACCCTGGGAACAAAGGATGAAAATAATTTAGGAGGAGCGGGTGATCATGCTATTCTTCTATTAAAGGGAAAGGTGTTGTTGCACGATAGTATGGAGCTCGGGCTCAGACTGAAATTAAACAAGGACCAGAAAAGATAGACTATAATTGAATGCTAAACCATCTTTTAATGACTAATCCTCAATATCTTCATTAGGTTCCATGCATAAAATGTTTTCATTTGATTGCAATGCAACACACTCTCCACACTGACAAAATGGCAAACTCTTTGGTGAGCCGTGTGCACAGGATAGCTGTCAAAGTCACAGACTCATCAACACACGCCAACATGCACCCCACGCCACGAACTAAACACCACAGATAAAATTCGCGACCGAGGGAAACGTTTCAAAACCAGAACATAAATGTGGCGCATTCGTTAAAAAAAGAAACCTTTGTAAGTAACTTACGCATAAAGCTTGATAAATAATGAGGGTCTATGTCTCGAATGGCAAGTTTTACGCTATATTTGAATATCGTTATGTTTGTATTTTGGGTAAAAAATATTGTTATAAAATCAAAGGCTTCCTAGCTCGTGTAAGCTCATGTTTCTGAACGCGTATAAATAAACTTTCATCAAAACAACAAGTGTTCGTACTCGTAAATAACACTGAAACTAAATATTTCAGGAATCAGGTACTGTTCAGAGGATTATTCTCTTTGTTAAAAATAGAAGTTAAAAACTAAAACCCGACTACTAAAAGGCCTTAAACAAGACCTGCTTATCCTTAAAATAGACTCATAGATAATTAATCGTAGTCGGAGGCCATCGGTTTATCAAATGCGAATGTGGTGTCCTCCGACTACGATTAATTATCTATGAGTCTATTTTAAGGATAAGCAGGTCTTGTTTTAGGCCTTTTAGTAGTCGGGTTTTAGTTTTTAATTTCTATTTTTTTTTTGAGCTTTTTAGTTAGTTCTTTTGGATGATCACCTAAAATAGAACCAAGAAGGTAAAAAAAAAACACATTTTGGATTTTTTTGTTCTATTTGTTATGTTGACGCTACATGTGTTATACATTTTTAAAAAGGTCTTTTAAAGTCCTTTCACTTGATACCCATGACGATGGTATCCGATAATTTTAATTTTTATGTCCACCACTTTAGGGCGCAGCACAGCCGCCATCTTGGTTTTTTCAAAATAAAACTATCCTATGATACCTGGGTGATTAAGACAAATCCAACGACACCTCATTTGTTGAAATCGGCCGAGTAGTTTAGGCTCTGAGAGGGAACAGATGAACACACAAACATTCATACCCACATACATACATACATACATACATACATACATACATAAGCTGCTAAAATCATAACCCTCCTTTTTGCTTCGCGTAGTTGGGTAAAAACAGGTGCTTCTAAAGTTTAAACCGATTTGAAAAAAATAAAAAATAGCCCAGTATGCAACAACACCTTTCCCGCTAAACAGATGATATACTTGGGGACCAAGCGACCGACCATGTTCGGAAGTTGTTGTACTACACTGAAGTGGTTGTCATGTGTACGTGAGATATTTTGCTGGCGCGACGTAACCAACCGACCATGTTTGGAAGTTGTTGTACGTGAGATATTTTGCTGGCGCGACGTAACCAACCGACCATGTTTGGAAGTTGTTGTACGTGAGATATTTTGCTGGCGCGACGTAACCAACCGACCATGTTTGGAAGTTGTTGTACGTGAGATATTTTGCTGGCGCGACGTAACCAACCGACCATGTTTGGAAGTTGTTGTACGTGAGATATTTTGCTGGCGCGACGTAACCAACCGACCATGTTTGGAAGTTGTTGTACGTGAGATATTTTGCTGGCGCAACGTAACCAACCGACCATGTTTGGAAGTTGTTGTACGTGAGATATTTTGTTGGCGCGACGTAACCAACCGACCATGTTTGGAAGTTGTTGTACGTGAGATATTTTGCTGGCGCGACGTAACCAACCGACCAAGTTTTGGAAGATGTTGTACGTGTGATATTTTGCTGGCGCGACGTAACCAACCGACCATGTTTGGAAGTTGTTGTACGTGAGATATTTTGCTGGCGCGACGTAACCAACCGACCATATTTGGAAGTTGTTGTACGTGAGATATTTTGCTGGCGCGACGTAACCAACCGACCATGTTTGGAAGTTGTTGTACGTGAGATATTTTGCTGGCGCGGCGCAGGATTAGTAGAGAGTAGAGCTGTTACCTAACTGCATGTAGCCTTCTTCGTTATAAATAACTTGTGTGGCAGCGTCAGAAAACAGTGACAAAATATCACCTCAGAGATCTCGTAAAGAATCTGTTCGCAGTTTTTCAGTAAACGTTAATTAGAAGTATGCCCCTTTGTGATGTACTTCACAATCCTATACGGCAAGCCCTTGAATAATTTGAGTCAAATTCAAACTTTTAAAAAACTTGGAGGCCCCCGTACAGTAACACGAAGTGTGGGCAGCAGACCAGCTGCACGATGGTCCAACGATATCAAAGCTACAGCAGGCTCAAGCTGGACCACAATAGCCATAGACCGGCTTATATGGAAAAGACAAAGAGGCATACGTCCAGCAGTGGATGATATAAATGCTGAAGAACAAGAAGAAGACTCGCCTGCCAAATGTCATGCATGACGTTCCGATCAATAATATCGCTCATTTCACTCACTCGTTAAACAATTAGAAATAAAGTGTAAGTTACCTGACAAGCACCAGTCATCTGTCCAAACAAGGACTGACGTAGCAAGCTAATGGCAAGGACGGCCCGGCCGCCCCCGCACTACCTGGAGGCACTCAGTTGAGATAGAGGCTGCATCAACTGGACTCAGCTGGAAGGAGCTAGAGGTTGCCGCGCAAGACCGCGGAAAATGGAAACCTATTCTTCGAGCCCTACGTCCCTGATAAGGGATAATAATAATAATAATAATAAATCGTTTATTTCAACCAGTTACACGGTCATATTGGGCGAGATACAATGGGTGAATTAAATTACTAACTTAATAAAATAAAATATGTAAAATGATATAAAATTGAATTCCATGTTAGTTCCTATCGCTAACATTGCAAAGTGTTATTTAACTGTAAAAATATAGGGATGAATTAAAATTTAAAAATTAAAAATTAAAATTAAAATGATATACAACAAAAAATGTCAACCATAAAATCAAAACTCTAATAAAATAATAATAATATGAAATTAAAATCAAAATATAACAATAAATTACAAACCAACATAGAATTCAATAATGATTAATATTCAATTACCAATTTAGATCTAACATTTTCACACAATGTGTGGATGAGCGGACTGTCAGGCCGATCCGCGAATATTCTCAAGATGGTGTTGCCGCTGCCGCGCAGCCTGAGAAGCAACGAGGCGCACTTCTTCCTCCACACGGCGTGGAAACCGTCCACTCGTGGATAAAAGGATATCATCATCATTACCTGACAAGCATCCCTGCCACCTTCTGGCGCGCCGGCGCAGAGCATCGTGTCAGTGATCTGGTAGAGTTGCCCGTAGGCAGCTTGGCATGCGTCGGCGCTCACGGCGGGTACCGACACCTCCTGCAGGATCTCTGACACTATACCGCCGCCTTCCTGTTACGAGCAGAGCATTTAAGTGTTTACAAAAATAAAAAATAAATTTTAGTTATTTTAAACACTTGTAATAAGTTGAAAAAATTCGCTACTAGGGACAGGACTTGAACCCGCAACCTCTTGCATACCATGCAGGCGCTCTACCAATTCGGAAGGCAAAGTTTTTTGTTCGAAAGTCCGTTATTGGCTTAATCTTATCTTTAGACAATATTGAGAAACTAATTTCGATATTTTTTATTTTGGTTCAGTAGTTTGGATTTTACAACGTTTCAAAAATACGGTTTTATGACGTCACGCGACGGTCTGCATACTGTTGGCGGTCAATGCGGTCATAGGAACAAAACATTTTAGCGCATAAAAACAAAACTACTGGACCAAAATAAAAAATATTGAAATTAGTTTCTCAATATTGTCTAAAGATAAGATTAAGCCAATAACGGACTTTCGAAGAAAAAACTTTGCCTTCCGAATTGAGCTACCGAGCACGGGTTAGTGCTTTAGAAAAACAAAAAGTGGTAAAATTCTAGTTTGTCACCATTGAGCGCCTAGTGTGGTGGCGGCTATTCGGGGGAAAAAGCAGGGTTTGGTTGAATAGATTAAATAACAGTGTAGCTTTTAAGATCCCAGAAATACGTCCCACAACTAGCGCCGCCAATGGAAAAAAAAAACATATCTTTTTTGGGATGCGTTTTTAGCAAAAAACGCTCCTGCAATTTCTCAACGCAAGGCTTAACAATTTTTAGGACTTAAGAATGCAATCGATTGCATTCGTAGGAAATCTAATACTTAATCTAAACCTTGGATCCTAAAAACAGTTAAGTTAAGCCTCGCGTTAAGAAATTGCTAAATCGCATCCAAAAAAAAAAAGTTTTTTTTTTCCATTGGCGGCGCTAGTTGTGAGACGTAATGCGTCTTAACCCATTTAAGCCCGCTGTCCCCATTTGAGGCCACATGTGAGAGTACCCTCAACTTTTTATTTTTTTTAGCACTCCTTTCTTTGAGACCTCATTCGGTATAAGAAAGAGCCTATGTTTGCCGTTGATAGTGATAAATACGAAAAATCTATGATAAAAGGGTGTTTTTTTGTGGTTTTGTACTTGTCTTTGAGCAGGCTGGTGACTGACCAAAGGTAAGCTTATTTACTTTAAAAAATCATATAATTTCTTTGTGGGCTTCACATACCTATAGCTTTTACTTGTCACAAATGTTATAATGTTAGTTATTATCTGTGTTTTGACGATGGAAGGCGATGATATTCGTAGGTGTCCCCAAATGGGGCCAATGGGCTTAACACTAAACTTTTATTTTTTCGTAGATTCAGTTTCAGCATGGCTGAAAAAACGTTCAACGTTGTCAGAGACTGCCAAAGACTTGAAGATGCAACAGATCATATCTTGAGTGAAGAAGGCAACCCTGACGTGAGTTATAATTGGGTGGCCATTCCTTCAGACCCAAGTACTCAGCGGATGAAAAAGAAGAAAAAGAGAATTTTCTGCAAGTAATGTTCCCAAACAATAACTCCGGAAAAGTTGAAATATTTCAATCTTGATGTGGATGAGATAATAGTGATGATGAGCCATTACAACAGCGCAAGAGAGCTGAAACCTAGGAGCCAAGGTGTCGTTATTTTGTCGGTAAATAGAAACAAAACTTAGACTTTGTGCATCCTCTGAGATAGGTAAAAAGATGGGGCTCTACAGAAAGAAATAATGTGGATGTAGATATTCCCTCTGTCTTCCAGAATTATAACAAAGGAATAGGCTGTGTTGATCAATCTGACCAATCTATTGCACTTTTCAGGTCAGCTATACGAGGGAAAAAATGTCGAAGGGTTTTATTCACCTACATACTCGATTTGGCAGTTTCAAATGCTTGGCGTCTCCAAGTCCAACCTGCTGATGAAAAGCTTGATTCATTCCAGTTTCGGCGAAGTATTGCTCAATTTTATCTGAGTGAGGACTGGAGTGAATACACTGACAGAACAGATAAAAGGCGCCGTAAATCTTCCTCTACAGTGATGAGTTTACATTTAGAAGGCGTTGAACAGTTCCCCAAGAAACATACCTGCCATCTACGATGCGTTATTGTGTCACAAAAAAATTCACTGGTTATGCAAAAAATGCATAATTACATTGTGTCCTGAAAAAAAATTTTTTGAGCAATACCCTACTTGAGCCCATTGGCCCCAATTGAGGACACTTAATTTTTTGGTATAAAAACATTAAAATATTTTTTTTTTTTTTCGTATAATATTTAATTTACCCCTACCTGATACGTCAATAAAGTTTTTTTGAAAATTCTACTGGTAGTTTGTATTTGGGTCCAAATGGGTTAAGCAGTAAAGTCGGTATTTTTTAAAATTTTAAGGAATACTTCATAGTTACTTACCCTAAGATATCCCCACCCCGTAACGTAAGTGTCGCTGCCAACTTCGATGACATCGTCTGGTTCAGCCAACTCGATTGGCCACGCTTTGCTGCTGTATTCCACGTATCTCTCTAGTCGCAGCACGGCTATGTCACTGGAAAATTTAGGGTGGCATTAATAGTCGTCGACTCAAGATCGAACTCAAGTAGGTGATCTCAGAAAAGTCAAATGCTAATGTCAAGCCTTGGCTAATGTCAATGTCAATCTCAAGATAATAATAATAATAATAATAATAAAAGCCTTTATTTCCAAAAGTTTACAATATTCAAAAATTCAAACAAACAATGAAAGTAGAAATAAGTATGCAAATTACTTTAAATCGATTTTTCTTACATCGGATTTCATAACCGACATGGGTATTATAGTACCGCTTGAGTAATTAATAA
The DNA here is from genome assembly GCA_949319315.1 of Zelleria hepariella. NCBI lineage: Eukaryota > Metazoa > Arthropoda > Insecta > Lepidoptera > Yponomeutidae > Zelleria > Zelleria hepariella. Next base: position 23,828,756 of record OX439383.1, on the reverse strand, counting down.
ATTACTTAAATTAAATTAACAATTGATTCAATAATTTATCAAAAAAAAAAAAAATACTATTTAGGGATATACTCTTGTCTTAAAACATTAAAATGTTAAAAAAGGCTATAATACCAACATAAAGTAATCTCAACATTTTAAATATCTATTAGGTACCTATTTGATGTTTGGGGAGAATCTCAATGATACAAAACCTATTTGACAATAAGTATAAGAAACACAATTTATAAATAATATAATAATTCAATTCAATTCATTCAATTCATTCAGATAAAATTCATAGTTAATTTTCATTGTTTTGGTTTAAAATTTAATGTAAAATAATAATCATCGTGCACTTAAAAATAGGATATTTAAGTATTTAACAGTTTACAACAGTTAATAAATTAATAATCAGTTCATTCAAATAAAATTAATCTTCAATGCTTTTGTTTTAATAGTGTAAAATAGTTGTATAATTGTATTTTGCCATGCACTAAAAAAATATAATTGTAAAATATCATGTAAAGTAATACTTGTCGTGCACTAAAATTAAAAATTAATAATAGAATTCATAACAAATTTTCAGTGTCTTTGTTTCAAATTGTAATTTTACTGTATTTTATGTCGTGCACTAATAATAAAGATTCCTATTTTAATCAATAAATATTATGTACAGTATCAAAATGTAACTAATTAGGTTTGGAGACCCATTTAAGGGTGAAGGCCTCCTCCATCATTTGCCATGCTGTCCTATCTTGTGCGAGCCTGGTCCAGGTTCGACCGGCGACAGTCTCTATGTCGTCACTCCAGCGACGTTTTGGTCTCCCGACGGGACGTGTGCAGTCACGAGGGTACCAATGGAGAACTTTCTCGCTCCACCTTCCGTCTGTTGTTCTAGCGACGTGTCCAGCCCATCTCCACTTCATTTTGCACGCTAACTCAGCGGCGTCGATAACTTTTGTAATTTTTCTTACGTCTTTATTACGTTTTTTATCCTTCAGTTTTAGGCCAAGCATGCTGCGTTCTGTGGCTCGCTGGAAGACTTGTATTTTGTTTATAATATCTCTAGTCAGGGCCCAGGTTTGGCAACCGTAGAGAAGAGTAGGGAGTACAATCGTGTCCATTGCTTTTTTTTTTAGTCGCGTTGGTATTTTAGATTTAAAAATATCTTTAAGGGACCAGTATTTCCTCCATGCGTTCTTAATTCTGCGATCTACTTCTTCCTTTGAGGGACTGGAGAAGCAGATACTTTGGCCCAGGTAGATGTATTTTTCTACATATTCAATATTCTTGGACTCTATTGAAATTGGTACCCGGTCTCTGTTCGTCATAAGGCACGTTTTCTCTGCGTTCATATGTAGGCCACATTTTCTACTCCCTTCGTCGAGGGTTTTCAACATGAACTCTAGTTCAGAGTGTTTCTCGGTAATGAGCACTATATCATCGGCGAAGCGTAGATGGTTAAGGTATTCACCATTCAATTTAATCCCTATATCGCACCAATGTAGCTGTTTAAATATGTGTTGTAGGATAGCGTTGAAAAGATTAGGCGAGATAGGGTCACCTTGTCGGACTCCTCTATTAACATTGAATGGATCTCCTTTGCGCTCTAATTTAACTAAGGACTTGCTTTTATTGTAGATTTCCTCTAAGATGTTTATGTACTTTATTTGTATTCCTTGTTCTGATAGAGATCGCCATAGAGCTTCATGTGAAATGGAATCAAAGGCTTTGGAGTAGTCTACAAAAGCAATGTAGAGTCCTTTATCATATTCTATGTATCTTTCAATCACTTGCGTGAGGGTGAATATGTGGTCTGTGGTAGAGTAGCCTGCTCTGAAACCAGCTTGTTCTCTCGGCTGACATTCTTCCAGAGCCTTCATGGTTCTTTTTAGAATCACGCTGGAAAATACTTTATACAGAGTCTGTAGCAGACTTATCGGACGGTAGTTGCTCATGTCTGCTGGATCACCTTTTTTATATAAGAGGGTTATGATTGCAGTTTCCCAGTCCGTTGGGATTGTTTCCTTCAGCAGTATTTCATTAAAGATGTCAGTAAGTAGCGGGGTGGCTGGCTCTACAATAGCTTTTAATATGTCGTTTGATATTTTGTCATCTCCAGGACTCTTTGCTGTCTTCAAACGTTCGATGGCGTGTCTTATTTCGCTTTGTAAGAATGGTGGAACTAGCTCCGGAGTCTCCATACGGAAGTTTTCTACTCGGCTGTGTGATATCGAACTTTCATACAAATCTGCGTAAAATTGTGATGCAATCCGTAATAATTCTTTTCGATTTGTCTTTGTAGAGTTGTTTTCTTTTAATGCTGGTATCCACGTCTTATTGGTATTGAGTCGTTTATGTGCTCTCTTGACAGACGCCCGTTTTTCTAATTCTTCTTCTATAATTTTATATTTACGTTCCTTTATATCATGGTCCAATCTCTTTCTGATTAATTTATACAAGCTTGACAGCCTTTTCTTCTCTGAGGTAGTTTTGTTCTTTTTTTCTTTTAATGTTGTTCTCTCTTTTATAAGTCTTCTTACGTTTTCTTGAATACATGACTCATTTTCAGTTCTTCGTCTGGGTAGCATATCAGCACTTTTCTTGATTTTTGAGACCAATGTTTTGTATGATGTTTCTATGTCTGTAACTTTCATGTTATATGTCTCCATAGCGAAAATGTTTTTGAGGGAGTCTTTTTCTAATGGGTTAAAACCGGCAGTGGGGGGCGGGCCGAAGTGCTTTCGCGATGTTACACGTCCATGCTCCAATGATAAGGATGCTCTGACCAGTCTGTGATCTGTTGAGTGGAGTGTAGGTATAACATCTACGTTATTGATGATAGATTTGTTTTTGGTTATGATATAATCGATTTCATTTCGTGTTATTCCATCCGGATGCAGCCAGGTCCATTTGCGTTTTGGATTCTTTTTGAAATGAGTATTAGCAATGTATAAACGTTGTTCGAAGCAAAATTCTATCAAAACTTTTCCTCTCGGGCTTCTTTTGCCATAGCCCCATGGTCCCATTACATCTTTGTCATCTGAAGTTGGCATACCAATTTGCGCATTAAAGTCACCCATTACTATGGTGTCTCTATTGGTATTTTTTAAAGCCTGTCTCAGGTCACGATAAAAGGATTCTATGTCTTCATTTGTTGCTTTTTCAGTCGGAGCATAGGTTTGTATGATGGTGAAAGTTCTGCTCTGAAATTGGACCAGTAGTAGAGCGACTCTATCGGATATTGGTATAAAATCTATAATATTTTCCTTCAACTCTTTTTTGACTAAGAATCCAACTCCGTTTCTATTATGTGTTTGTCCATAGTACATAAATATATAATCTTCTTTTTCTATTATTTCTTTACCTTCTAATCTTACTTCTGAGAGTCCCATTATATGCCAATTAAGTTTTTCAAGGGCATGATTTAACTGGACATGTCTGGAAGGGGTTACCAGAGATCTGACATTCAGAGTGCCTATTAAAAAAGTACTATTTTTCTTGCGATCACTTTCTTTGTGTTTAAGGTTGTTTTCTTCTTTATCGATGGAGGGTTTTGGTCTACTACCTCCACGGGGACCAGCCGTATTGGAGGAGTGTTCATAGTCTTCATAGAACTTGTGAATTTCTTCTTGAGATGAGCTTTCAGTGGGTGCATACGCCTTATTTTTCTTTGGAGGGTTTTGGTCGATCTCTCCCGCGGTGACCGGCCGAACTGGGAGATGGGGAGGTAGATGGAACTCCGTCTGTGGTTGCTATACCAAATTGTGCTGTGATGATGCCGCTTGACTTTGAGAAGTTTCAGACTGAGCGAAAATTAGTTTCGGCTTTTGCAATACATAATCTTTCATATTGGTAGCTTTATTTTTCTTCGCTGGCTGTTTATTCTCTTGTTGAGCTTTTTGGCCGCTAGGGTGCGATGTCTCGGGGGATTCAGACAAATTCCTCTTATTTAACTGGTTGCGAGGGGTGTTCTTGTTGCTGCCAACTACTACCAGTTTGTCATATTTTATAAATGCAGTATTGCCCGCTTCTTTTTCCTTCTGCAGGAGCGGTTGGAGTTCTTTCCGCTTGTTTAAGACATCGATTGGGTAGTCTTCCTTTATGTAGTATGGAGTGTTTTGTAAACCAGATTTGTTTTTCTTGATCTTTAGTTTAAAGCCCATCGTGTTGAGTGTTATTACAACCGGTCTGGTCTTTTCTCCTTTCTTCCCCATTCTTCTGACATCCTCGATATTGTTTTTGTCACACGGGAGTCCAAAGTAAGTGATTACTATGTTGATTATGGTATCTTCTAGTTCGTGATACGACTTTTCGCGCTCTTCTACTCCAAAGATGACTAGGTTTCTACGTCTAATATGTCGTTCGAAGTTATTTATTTTTGTGTTTTGCTCCTCCATTTTTTTCTCTAAGAGATCACTTTTCGATTGCAGACTATTAAATTTCTCGTTAATATTATTATTTATTGTATTTTTTATATCTTCTTTCATCTCTAACATGTCTTGTTTTTGTTGCCCCATGTCTTGTTGCATTTTTAATAACATTTGTTTTAATTCCTCCATAGTGTGTTAGAGATGTGACACCCAGCGACCTCTATATGAAGTTTTTAGGCACGTTTTGGTCTATTGGTTTGATGCAAGTGTTCTAGTAGATCATGCCAGTGGTGAATCCCTTCGAGGATGGTAGACTTCTAAGGCAGTAAGCGTTGTACCAAGATTTTGATAGATGGTGCTAGTGTCGGCTGAGCGAAACCTTCCTTTTGGAAGACTTTTACTTTAGGACGTGACTGTATGGTTGCGACAAATTTTAATAGATGGCGTTGGTAGCCTGGTTGATTATTAATTTTAGGTTATATTTATTTACAATTACTATATTTATATTCTAATCAACTTGTGTTTCCGATATTTTATTTCTTTATCACTGTAGGTATTTGATATTATTTGTGGTATAATATTTTTGATCAAAAAGTAATCACTTACGTAATAATGTTCTCACAGGTTATTTAATTTAGCACTGGTTTTTTGTTTTTTTTTTTCAACAATTGTCATTTGTTTGTAGTTTATTCGCAATTTGAGTTTGGTAATTAACACTGGACTTCACTTTTAGCACTTTTTCTAGTAATTTGGTAGTTTATTTACTCACTTTTAATCACTGTGTCCGTTACGTTTTGATTTTTGTATTTTAAACACTTTTTTACAATTATTAGGTGCTAACCGCAATGTATATGCAGTAATTAGCACTGATCTTCGTTTTTATCGGTATTTCATAGTAATTAGCACTCGATTTATATTTAAACAAAATTATTTTTACGGAGCTGATGTGAACAGTGGCACAGTGGCGCCATCCCCCATAATCCCTAATCTCAAGATAGTGTATATTAATACGCTGACAGCTACTCAAGTTTGACATTAGCCAAGGATTTTGTTTTCTGAGTTCATCTACTTGAGATCGAACTCAAGTAGGTGATCTCAGACGACTATTAATACCACTCTTACTGCCGGTTTCTGAATTGAGAAATTCACTAAGCAAATACATAAGTAACGTTCTATCTCTGCAGTTTTCTCACAAAAGAGCGTGACAGAACGATACGTAAGCATTTACTTAGTAAAATTCTCAATTCAGAAACCGGGCCTTAGTTTTTTAATGATAAGTAAAGAAAGAGGTTTTTTTTTTCTTAAAATACTTATCTTGTAATTTCACGTCTAATTCGGAAGGCAAAGTTTTTTGTTCGAAAGTCCGTTATTGGCTTAATCTTATCTTTAGACAATATTGAGAAACTAATTTAAATTTTTTTTTTTTTGGTCCAGTAGTTTTGTTCCTATGACCGCCAACAGTATGCAGACCGTCGCGTGACGTCATAAAACCGTATCTTTGAAACGTTGTAAAATCCAAACTACTGAACCAAAATAAAAAATATTGAAATTAGTTTCTCAATATTGTCTAAAGATAAGATTAAGCCAATAACGGACTTTCGAACAAAAAACTTTGCCTTCCGAATTCTTTCATTCTAACCTGTCCATTCTAGAGTACGTAAAGTTGGGATTCCAAGTTATTTCTGCCACTTGAATAAGCTCGCCACCAGCCCTGCTTGAGTTTGAACCGACGCGGACTCTTAAGTTGCGAGGAGACGAGCTGGAAGGATGATATTTTTTTTCATTAGCTATGAAGGCAAGATGAGCTATGAAGGTGGAAGTCAAGATAGCTTCTAGATGCTAGATGGACGGATATTATGACCAAAGCCACGAAAAATCACCGGCACGAATTTAGTGGCTTTTTCATTTGTCTCATCATACTATCTATGTCATTTGCCTGGCACGATAACCAAGAAGTGCAGTTTCAGATACTCTGTAGTGTTAATGTTTAATATTTTACAACATACATGAAAAGCTTTGGAATAAAATAATAAAGTGGATTTTTCCTCAGAACATTGGCACTTATCAGAACATCCTCGAGGACTTTCAATTCAGTGAACTCTCAGAATGAAAGAGGTCGTCGTACACAATAAAAGCGACAATTCTACCTTTTTCTATCGACATCAAAAGAAAAACTATGTCAGCGATAAAATAAACAAAAATTGTGTGTTTGCTTGGGTTGTTTATTCTTCAAAGAAAAAGTATGTAGCTAGAGGTCTCCAAGATTTCAATTTTGACAACGACTATGCTGTGCTCGGTCTTACTATTTACGCACATTGCATTCCACATTTTGATCCTTTTTATATGGGTGGTATTCGCACACCAAAAAATACTGAAAAAAATACTAACCTAACCTATTGATTATGCAACCAAGTTTTTGTGGTAGGTATGCATTTAGTATTTTTTTGGTGTGCCATTCAATATTTCCCTTTTTATATTAATTCATTTATATTAATAATTGGAGTTACCTACTTATCTGCGTCTCCAAACATTTTATCCAGTATGACATGAGTTTTTTTTTTATTTCCACGTTGGTGCGTTGAAAAATGTTGTATTTGCAAAAATATCAAAGAATGCATAGAGTAACAATAGTGAAAAAAAGGTTAATTGCATAAGCTAGACATCCTTTTTATACCTAATCACTGATTATAAAAAAAAATACAAGCCGCTAAACGAAAATTACATAATAATTGTTTAATTTTGGTATTTATTAAAGGCAGCAATTTTCTGCAACATAATGTTACTTACTTTGTGGATATGTAATATTTGTATACGTACATACGACAGCACGTCAGACTGTACACTTTTGTTGTAAAGTCACCCGTAACGTAACCGTATAGAGTGCTAGCATGTAAGAGCTGACGTGCTGTCTTGGGTTGCAAAAAAGCAAAAAATATTTTAAAGCCAAAGGCACTTTGTTACAAGAGTGATTCTGTACGAAATTCCAAAATTTCATTACTATTTCAATACCACCACCGCGAATCGACACCATTTGTATAAAGAAGTGGTTTTTATTCCGCGCATTCGGAGTAAAATTTTGGAATTTTGTTCAGTATCATTAGTGTGACAAAATGCCTCGCTTTTAATTTAAAACCACAATAAAACAACAAGTATTAGAATAGGATCAAAACACGAGAACCAACTGCTTCAGACTACTCCTACGGGAAAAATATGTAAGACCAATATTTGGCTCGCGACTTTGTCGACCTACAAATCTAACTTAAATCGAGTTAGTATTTCCCAAGAGCACCTCGAGAAATAACTTTATGAAAGTTCAGAGTACTTATAGGGCATATAGATATTTAAGGGGGAAATTCAGTTTAAAATAATAATTGGAAGGGATTAATGGAATTCATATTAATATAACTATGGCCCAGCAATAAGGCCGCCCATTGTATATCCATTAAGTAGTTGTAAGAAAATTCTATGTAAATACCTGTTTTTCTTTATGTACAATAAAGTGTATTCTATCTATCTATCTATGGCCTTTGCATCTACGTAATGAGATGATTTATGCAGCGTCCAGTAGCACCTTCACTCACAATAGATGGGTGAAGAGACCACGCGGCGCTGCAGTGCCTAGGGCATTTTTTTGAGATGAAGTAGGCTAGCCCAGCAACCTATACCATCCCGACAGCTTAGTCGGCCTAGCCCAAAGAAAAGACTAGTCAATACGCTTATTAAAGCACTGGAGCAAATATTGCACTTTAGGCCTAGGTAATATTATTCTCTAAAAGTTTTTCAAACGTAGTTCGTGTAAGCGTTCGTGGACCGTGGTTTTGACTCTCGCTCCGGGGCATTTTTGATGCAAAGAGTCTCCCTCGCTGAAACGCTGCCAGCGTCTTGGGGACCTTTGGGTCAGATATGGTTCGGAGTGGGTTGTTTAGTTAGTTATAGTTTTAGACATTATGTATTTTATTATAATTTTATTTTATCAATCTTAGTTTTTATTTAAGACGAAGCTTGTTCGTGTAAAGGTTTTTTGATTGGCCTGACATTGCTCCGTGCAACATGATGCAAACAGTCTCGGCATGATCATATCCGAGGCAGAGAAGAAGGGATGGGGAGGAGGAGACCTGGCACTGATTTAGGATAACAGCAACTGATGATGATGATAACAAAATGTTTGTTATTTAATACCACTGATCAAATAAATTTCCAGTTTCCTGTATAAAGCAGTCGCCACTTTGGAAGATTTCTATTCTTCAAACGAAATTCCCAAACAGATGGGCTAACGTAATTTCTTTCAATCTCTTAGCTCTTTTGTACAATTGTTTTGATTGATGAAGACAGTATTAATTGGTCTTTATTTAAAGTGACAAATCTACTGCCTAGATTAAAAAATAATAATAATCTAGGCAAAAATCACGAAAGGTCTTGAGTTCAATCCACTTTCATGCGTGGCACTTTAAAAAGTTCTCATTGATAAATGAAAAAAATACGATTTGATCAATACAACTGCGTACAATATTATACGTGGAAAATTCTCATTGGAAATGATTTTGCCGAGGCTTTAAAACATTTTTTCCTAAAGAATTTACAGTAAAACACGACGTTAAAAGCCATTTTATCAGAGAACTCGGTATGCTATACAAAGCAGCAATTTATTTATTTCGGTCCCGAAATGCGTAGATATATTTTTGTGCGCCAAAAATATATACATATATTTTGGTTGGATACATTTTGGCAGCTTGCATAATGATCTGAAAGCGTTTGACGTGTGATGGAATCACAGGATAAAAATATATTTTGCGCCAATTTAATTGAAACGGGAAGCATAAAGTTTATAATATAACTCACCATTTTTGGGGATAATACTTTATACCCACTAGGCTACCCTCGCTCAATGTCCAAGGCCCTGCAGCGTCCGAGTGGTCAATTCACCAATCTAGTGTAAGTGAAGGTGCCACTGGAAGCTGTGTTAATCGTCTACCATAGACGCAAATGTTTTTTTTAAGTATAATGAAAATTATTGACATTTCTAGTTGCCTGGTGCCACCGGTACATCTAACCGCACCTACTACTATATAATTGAAGATCTTACCTCGTGACGCAATGCGCAGCCGTCAGCACCATGTCCGTTGTTATCAGGCTGCCGCCGCACGAGTGTCGGCCTCCATTCAACAGCGAAACCTGGTGAGCAGCCTTTGTGATGTCTATGGGGTAGCCTCCAACGATCCGGTGGTTGTCCTTTGGCCTGGTTGGCGTGGACGCTGTGAGAGGACAAGGAATTGAGGAGCCGGTTCGAAGGACCAAAAATGCGTACATTTATAATATATTTTCATGATTCAATAACCAACTGAAATAAGTAGTGTGTATTACTTACCGACCAACCCCAAAACACAGAACAAGCCAACAGTAACATAAAACATCTTGATGGACAGTGGGTAATTAAATTACTAATTGCATTGACAAAGAAACAAAGACAATTTATACTAAAGCTGTTACAAAAGAACGCTTATCTTATGGGTCAATAGAACTAAAGTGCGGCTATCTTAATAATTATAATCGATTAATTAAACAAACAACTTAAAAGGACAACTGTGTGTCTAGAAGTAAGTTATTTGGTCGTGACTTCAATAACCACACTTGAATTAATTTTAATAGCATCCAATTAAAAGGGCAACTGAGCAAACTGTGGTGCCATCGTTATAGTTACGGGTCAGTCAGAAAGCGATTTAAAAAAAGATGGCAGCTCAGTTAGCCAATCAGAGCTCATCATTTTGGTACATCCTAAAGTGGTGCCTCCATTTTAATTTTTCCTTACCTTATCCATTTAATTTACTTAAAGTATAGAGTACAAATCTACGATTAATTATATCAGAAAGAAATAATAATGTGCCATACACAAAGATCCCTTTCAAATCTATCGTTCATTTCTCTATGATCGTAATCGGGATTTGGAACTTTAGTAATATGGCATTGTCTTTCAAAAACGCTTCCAGAACGAATACCTTTTCACAAACAAGTCACCATCGCGATCACAGTGATTTTTATCGGAGTTAGTCAATCAGAACCAAAAGGAGTTTTTTTTTCTACCATTGCTTAGAATTGTTTTCTGTTGCATCTATTCTGTGACTGTACCTTCACACCAATTAAAAGTACCTACTGAAGGGTCTGATAAAGGGAAGATAATCAAGTCTGCTGCTGAGATTTTGCACCTTGAAACGATAAGGTCCACGACTGGTACAAATTGTATTATTGGTAGAAAATAAATGTATTACTCTTGACGTGAAGTGGACTATTTGCTATTTAAGAGGACTGACTGCCGCGCTCATGAACTTCCAAAATTAAATGAAAAAAACATTTTTCCATCCCTAAATTTTATGCGATTTCATTGATGTTGGTGTCAATCGTTTCTGCAGATTTTAATCTGTCTGAATCATTTTCTATTTTTATAGAACAAAAGCAATAATTCTTTTGTTTTTACATAAAAAAAGGTAAAACATACAGATATAGATAAAAATCCGTAGAATCAGTGAAATCGGATAATATTTAAGGTAAAAAAAACTGAAATAAATATATTTGATTTGATAGAAAAAAGTTTTCTCCGTTTGTATGGGAATCAGCTCTTTAATACAAAGCTTAATTTAAGTCAAGAAAATAAGTTATCATCCTGCCAATATTGCACTTAAGACGACGTACGTCTCACAACTAGCGCCGCCAATGGAAAAAAAATCATATCTTTTTTTTGGATGCGTTTTTAGCAAAAAACGCTCCTGCGATTCCTCAACGCGAGGCTTAACTATTTTTAGGACCTAAGGTTTGGATTCCAGGATTAGATTTCCTACGAACGCAATCGATTCTCGCCAAAAGTGGCCACTTTTGGCGAGAATCAATTGCATTCTTAAGTTCTAGGATCTGGAATACAAACCTTAGGTCCTAAAAATAGTTAAGCCTCGTGTTGAGGAATCGCAGGAGCGTTTTTTGCTAAAAACGCATCCAAAAAAAAGATATGATTTTTTTTCCATTGGCGGCGCTAGTTGTGAGACGTACGTCGTCTTAACCTAATTGAAAGTCAGTCATTCCCTTTTATATCTAAGTAGTTTGTAAACCCACTACTTGATGAAAATAGCTTGACCCCGTTGCTCAAGACTGCTGATTAAATAGTTTGAAGGCCTCAAAATTAAACTCATTAAAAACATTTTTAAAAAAATATATATATTTTAAATTATGTGAAGTGATAGTGACTAAAAGTGATAGTTAGTCACAACCACCTCACATAATTATTTTAAAACTTCTTTTTTCCTTGTTACGGAGCCACTGTGGTATGTACCACCGTAGCACGGAGCCCTCGGTACGCGAGTCTGACTCGTAATTGACCGGTTTTCTCAACACAAGTTTCTCCTTTTTACCAGAAAGAGCGGATTTACGTGCTGAGAACGTTTACATTTACGCGTTGAGTAAATTGACAATGCTCACTGATTTATCTCAGGTTCTACTGTACAGAAAATTCTGGCAGGTAGTTTTCCTTTTTCTTTTGTCTACCTTTTCATACAACATCTCAGCATGCTTAGGCCCGTATGATCAATCACAGTTTAAACCAAAAAGGCTAGTTTAAACTCTATCTGTCGATTAATTTTCATACAAAATGCGAGGTTTAATCTAAGGTCTGAGTTTAAACTGTGATTGATCTTACGGCACTTAGACATACAATCAAGTATTTTATGTCAATTAAGTCAGGGCATCAAGGCTACCTGCAAGCTGCAACCTTGAAAATGTTTATCATATTGCGTAAGAAACTAATTACAAGCTTACCAATTTAATCAGCTGTCCACCTTGACATGATTTTTACAATGATAATTTATATAAAAAAAAAACATTTGTCATATCTGGCCATCGGTCACTTTTTATCATCTGATTGGTGTTAAAAGTAATTAAAAAAGATAAATTAGGGTAATCGGATATGTTTTATTTGTTCTAGATGACTATCAAGCAAGATTGATATTGACCACAGCCGCGTTGCACTGCATATTTTTATTCTACTGCCTAACTTCTTCTTCTTTGCGTGTCGATGGCAGACCGACTGCCTAACTAAGGCCTTTGCATCTACGTAATGAGATGATTTATTCAGCGTCCAGTGGCACCTTAACTCACACTACAGGGTGCACTCTAAGTCGATAGCGGAACTTTAAATAGGCTGTCTACTGATCAATACAAACAACTTGTACTAGGTGGCGACAAAAATGGAGCGAAAAAAATATCAGCTGTTTCATACAATTGGTGCAGTACTGAATCGACCTTTTGTATGGAACAGCAGATATTTTTTTCACTCCATTTTTTTCGCCACCTAGTACAAGTTGTTTGTATTGATCAGTAGATAGCCCACTTAAAGTTCCGCTATCGACTTAGAGTGCACCTGTAGATGGGTGAAGAGACCACTCGGCGTGCCTGGGACATTGTTTTAGATGGAGTAGGCTTGCCCAGCACCTATACCATCCTGACAGCTTAGTCGACCTAGCCCACAGGAAAGAAGGGCTAACCTACCTATAAACCTAGTCTGCCATCATAAGGAAAAAGACACGAAAAAATTATGATCAGGGACGGAAACAATCCCGAAACAAATATTTTATCACATTTTATCATACTTTAGAAACGCATGCTACGCTCGGGATTCTACTCTAGAATCTTTCGCTTCTTTCTGAATTCGAAGAAACACTCTCGCCTTAAAAATTGTGTTTTCCTCTCCATCTACAATTCTTAAAACTACAGGGTGCATTCTAAGTCGATAGCAGAACTTTAAGTAGGCTGTCTACTGATCACTACAAACAACTTGTACTAGGTGGCGAAATAAATGGAGCGAACAAAATATCAGCTGTTTCATACATTTGGCGCAGTACTGAGTCGACCTTTTGTATGGAACAGATGATATTATTTTCGCTCCATTTTTTTCGCCACCTGGTACAAGTTGTTTGTAGTGATCAGTAGACAGCTTACTTAAAGTTCCGCTATCGACTTAGAGTGCACCCTGTAGTTTTTTACTAGGTATTGGTTCTCTTTTTCCTTATGATACTCGTATCAGTGTGTAAGGTACTTTCCGTCGGCAAAACTGAATCTGTGATTTTAAAAGTAGAACCTTCCCGCGGTCAACCGAAGTACTGTTCGCAAACAAAACGGGCACGCTAAAGCTTCGGGACTCGAATAGAAACGTTGGAAAGCCTCACTGACATCTTTGAGCCTGGCTAATTGTTGTTGAACAATGCTAATTGTTACGTATAGAATAATAGTTTGAAACAAAACGTACTTTCAAAAGTGTGAAACATAGATTAAGAAACCATTTATATGCTGAGTTTATTATGAAGAAGAATCAAATTTAAGGGTGGTATTAATAGTCGTTTGAGATCACCTAATTGAGCTCGATCTCAAGTAGGTGGACTCAGAAAAGTCAATTGCTAGTGTCAATCCTTGGCTAATGTCAAACTTCAGTAATGTAGCTGTCAGCATAATATTAATACACACTATCTTGAGATTGATATTGTCATAGCCAAGGCTTGACATAGGCATTTGAATTTTCTGAGATCACCTATTTGAGTTAGATCTTGAGTCGACGACAACAGCTGATATTTTTTTCGAGCTTCCGCTCTTGGTCCCATAGTAAATATTGCTTGTAATGATGAGAGAGGCGACCCCCTTCAATTTCACAGGACCTTTCTTTAACACCGTGTATATAGACTTGAGCTCAATACCGAGCCAAACTTCTTGCCGCGCTATTCTGAGCCGTGAAGCTCGCCCAAATGGCCGAACGTAATTAAAATTCCTTTGTTCACACAAATTTTAACTCCCACTTTCGTGGATGCTATATTTTTTGTTCAGGCACAAGCGTTTCTTTGCTCCACAATTGTTGTGGCTTTCATTTTTCTTTCTGTTTGCACCTGTTTTGAGTTGAAACCCGTAGCAATTGTGGAGAATCTGAAAAGTGTGCTGTGCCAAATAAAGCCTCTATTCTTCGACCTTCCGTTTGTACCTACAATGCTTGTTTCAAAATTTTGCCTTAATAGGCTTTTTTCGGGTTTTTTTTTTTTTGTTGTTTATGAAGACGTCTCTAGATGGCGCTATTCTTCTCACCATAGAAAATGGAGTTTAGCCAGAAAAAATGTCAAAGTCTGCCCCCAGACTGTCTATTGGTCTGTGCCGAGGTTTTTTCACAGATAACTACCCCGCCGCGCGCCGCTTGCTTGCTCTTGCTCGTAATTTTTGTTTCACAAATTCACAAGTGTATCCGTCCACGGATTTTCATTATAATAATACCTACCTATAAATTATAAGTGCTTTTGTACATCTTGTACAAGTCATGTATGGGAAGTGTTGTGTTTTGGGTCGAATGGAGAAACCAGTTCAGCCTAGGCCAAACCAGTCTAGCCCTATTTGAGTAGGGGTAATGCAGATTATACTTATTTATGCTAGCCTAGTACTAACCCGCCGTAATTATCTGAACAGTAGGGGACGCATTTAAAGGCAGAATTTGAAAAAGTCTACATTCAAAAAGTCTACGGTATATCCGATTTTGTCCGGTTTGAAGGACCACTCGAAAACAAAAAGAGGTAGGTAGGTATGTCAGTGTGTCGCCAACCAAACCTACTGACCTAACCTTTGTTTTAAATCTTTTTCGACTGTCTGTCACACTTCCAGGAATACCCTGTATGTTTAACACCCTATATGTTGGTTTTTAGAACACCAATATAAGTAAAAGGCCTGGTTTCGGGGTTCTTAAGGGGTTCGAAAATTTCGTTATTTTTGCGCTAAACCTCTTAGTTTACGAGATATGGTAACATTCATACCTAAAATTTCAACAATATCAGCTCGGGCTAGGCCATACTAGTTTATCCTGGAGCGTACAATATTCTTGCTAGGCCAGACTGGATTGGCCCAGGCCAAACTGGTTTCTCCATACGAGCTTCGGCTAGACTAGTTTGGCCTAGGAAATACCGGTTTATCCATACGAGCTTCGGCTAGACTAGTTTGGTCTAGGCTATACTGGTTCATTCATACGAGCTTAGGTTAGACTGGTTTGGCCGAGGCGAAACTAGTTTATCATGAAATCGGGTTTGGCCGGTAACATAATACAACAGAAATGGCAAGAAAATAAGGATTATTAGGGGTCAGGTCAAGCGGTTGGTCAGGTGATTATTTTCCATCACAACTTAAATACCACCCGACGCCACGGTACGCCATCCGACGCGTGCAGACTTATCTGGCGTTCTTTTTGGTTATCTGTGATCTAGTTTGACATTTATTCTTACTAAAATACAGCGCCATCTAGAATTGTTATTATAACTAAAGGAAAAAACCCTATTGAACGCGGAAATGAGCTAGAATGCAAATTACTCGGACACAACGAGAGGTAAAAGTTTCTGGCCTATTCTACAGGCGATTTGTGGTTTGGTGATTCTAATTGTTTGTTTTGACTTCTTGTCAATATAGATATTTAGGTCAACAATGGGTCAATACAAGGTGTTACAAAAGATGCTAACTCTTTTTACAGGGTAATATCACCCGGTGATAGGGATCACAACCAAAATATTTTTTTTGCTCTATCACGTTCCGTTGATTTTTTAATTAATATAATGTGAACGCTGTGGCGGGAGAAAATTATTTTTTAAATATTGTTTTCATTGACTTTCACTATGTTTTAACAACTCAAAGCTATGTAAATGCACCTACACACACAATGATGTTTTAAAATTTGAGCTAATACCAAAAACAAAAAAGTTATGATTTTTTTTCAATTTTGAGGTTATAAAATAAAAATTGTTTTTTTCAACTTTTTTTTACATATTTGACATCCTGTTGACCACTAGGTTACACCCTGTAAAAAGAGTTAGGATGTTTTGTAACACGTTGTATAACCGAACCTATAGTTTTTAGGGTTTCGTACCCAAAAGGTGCCAAACGGGACCCTATTACTCTGGCTACGCTGTGTCTATCTGTCTATCCATCTGTCTGTCCCACTATTAGGACTGTATATTTGGAACCGTTATAGGTAGCCCGTTGAATTTTATGTCTAGAAATATATTCTTGAATTTACTTCAGTTTCTGACAGAATGCCTTCACTTTTAATTTGAAGTTGAAGTTGCCAGATACCAAAGTGAATTAATAGGTAGCGGTCAGTTCTATGTTTTGAGTTTCTAGTAACGCATCTACATCGTATGCTCAGTGAATATGAAATCACGGCATTCGAGTCGACCAAAATCGGGCAACGACTTTCATTAAAAGTTCGCGACACTGAAAAGACCGCTAAGGGTCCTCCGTGACAGAGTAGTAAGGACAGATAATACGAATCAACGTGATAACCAGGGGCCTGACTCTGTAACGCAATGGTGCCAAAATGGGCTCCCAGTTGACGGCTTAGATTACGACGCTGTCGGTTATTTTAATGTTTTTGTAGGACATGATTTATACAGCGCTCAGTAGCACCTTCACTTACTACAGGGTGCACTCTAAGTCGATAGCGGAACTTTAAGTAGACTGTCTTATCTAAGATTACTACAAACAACTTGTACTAGGTAACGAAAAAAATGGAGCGTAAAAAAATTTCTGCTGTTTCATACGTTTGGCGCAGTACTAAGTCGACCTTTTGTATGGAACAGCAGATATTTTTTTAAAAATGGAGCGAAAAAAAAATCTGCTGTTTCATACATTTGGCGCAGTACTGAGTCGACCTTTTGTATGGAACAGCTGATATTTTTTACGCTCCATTATTGTCGCCACCTAGTACAAGTTGTTTGTATTGATCAGTAGACAGTACTTAAAGTTCCGCTATCGACTAAGAGTGCACCCTGTAGATGTGTGATGGGACCACTCGGACGGTGCAGTGCCTGGGACATTATTTAGATGGAGTAGGCTTGCCTAGCACCTATACCATCCTGACAGCTTAGCAGTCGGACTACGGCCTAGCTAGTCCATAGGAAAGACAAGTCAACCTGACTAATCCACGGCTTCCCTTACGATGTTTTCCTTAAGATATTGCTACTACAAATTCACAAAAGCACGTAACTTTGACACCCGAAAAGGAACATAATTTCCCCGTCCAGTTGAAATTCGCATCGACAGTTACTTGACTCGGTAGCTCAATTGGTAGAGCGCCTGCACGGTATGCGGAAGGTTGCGGGTTCAAGTCCTGTCCCGAGTGAATTTTTTCAACTTATTATAAATGTTTGAACATAATTTCATGTTCCAAACTTCGTGATTCTTGCAGTTTTTGTTTGTTCTGTCCTTCTGTACATCATTCCCAGTGTGGCTAAAGACCTCCACGCTGTATAAAGTAGGTAACCTTTTTGATGGCAGTCGACTGGGCCCAAGGGCTTTTTTTTATTAGGGACCAGAAGTTTTCAGGTGTATAATAATAAGGCTGCACTAGAAAACTGCTTGTTAGTTTTCAAGTACTTTAGCGGGTTTTTTTAACAGACTTAAAAAAAGGAGGAGAATAATTTTATTCAATTGAAATTGTTTGTTACTTCAAGTGTTTTTTTTCGATTTTGATGATTTTTTTTTTGTTTGAAAGGGTATTCGCGTGTAGCCTCATAAAAAAATATGAAGATCAGATGAAGAACTTCGGAGATAGAGAACGAAGAGCGCAGATAACTCGAAACCACACACCAGTGAAGTCGTTTTTTTAAATGTTTGGTAATTTTATGTTATTCCGCTTTAAAATGGTAACCGTATGGACAGGTTGGAAGGGTTTGACTACAGGGTGCACTCTAAGTCAATAGCGAAACTTTAAGTTAAGCAGTAGACACTTTTCAATACAAACAACTTTTACTAGGTGGCGAAAAAAATGGAGCGAAAAAAATATCAGCTGCTTCAAACAATTGGCGCTGTACTGAGTCGACCTTTTGTATGGAACAGCTGATATTTTTTCGCTCCATTTTCTTCGCCACCTACTACAAGTTGTTTGTATGGATCCGTAGACAGCCTACTTAAAGTTTCGCTATTGACTTAGAGTGCAGCCTCAGACCAGTGGTTCACAAACGTGGTGTCCTAGGTTTGGTTTCAGGTGATAGCACGAAGGTACCTTTCCATGACAAGTAGGATTGTGAACCGCGTGCTCTGCCGCCTAAAGAAATGGAGAGAATAAAGAAAATCTTTTGCTATACCCGTTTATCCGATAAATTGTTTTTGGTGTCAATAAAATCTCCAGATTTTTGTGTACAAAAAAGAAAAACAAGATTTACTTTTGTTCGATTATTAATTTTGAAAAAGAAAACGTATAGATATTTCAATCTGCCAAAACGATTGACACCAAAATCAAACTAAGGCCTTTGCATCTACGTAATGAGATGATTTATAAAGCGTCCAGTGGCACCTTCACTCACACTAGATGGGTGAAGAGACCACTCGGCGCTGCAGTGCCTGGAACATTTTTTTAGATGGAGTAGGCTTAAAATCAAGGACCTAGGACACCAAAATCAAGTTAGCGGTTAACAGACATAACTTCGCAAAATGAAAATTGTTTTTGGTATACTTTAATAGTTAATAGATAGAGATAGAGATAAGGCTTATTTTTAATTGAATTCCCTTGCTATGCTCTTTTTCAAAGTAAACGTCGTGAATATATTGTATATGTATCTTATATTGGCGAGGGAATAGAGCGCCGCCGGATCTAAGTACTAAACTCACCTTGTTTCCATTTAGCGTCTCCAACCTACACTTTGATACACAAACTGAGCAAATACTCGCTTGCTTCGCTAGCAAGCATATTTCCCGAGTGTGTGATACTCGTCCGCTGTGCAATTTCAAAACCTAGCAAGCGACATGTGTGAAAAAAAACGGGATTTTTATTTTTCCATCATTTTGGATAATTGACCACGAAATTGCATTGTCAAAGTCTCAAAAAACTGCTTAGGGACCCAAGTAAAAGATCAAAAAAACCTGGCAAGTCCACCACGATAAACAACAGGCTCAAAAACCATTTGTAAACCTAGTATAAGTCTTCGACCACTTTAAAACCACATTAAACAAATAGCATACTGGGTTTTAAAATGGTCAATGACTCTTTTTTTGTTTTAAAATGGTTAAAACCAATCGTCCTATTACCAGAAAACCTGGTAAGTGCTTTCGTACGTGAAATACACCTACATAATTCGCCTAGACAAATTTAATCGTGTTGTATGGCAAGCCAAGGTTCTGCCGCTTCTTTTGAGCTTACTCTCATTCAGTTGTGTGTGTCTCATAGTTTTACCAGGGCATCTAAACAAAGTAACCCAACCGCTTTTTGGCTCTCTTGTAAAATTTATCAAATGGCTCTTACTAGGTTTTAAAAATGCACAGCCATCGTGTCTGCATATCTATCCTTTGATCTCTTTGATATGTTCCAAGTAGAGAACGGAATAGTTAGTCTGGCGCTTGGCAAATGTTGCTTCGCCAATCTTGAGGTGGCTCGAGAATTCCTGTAACGCGATGGACTAATAACTTACTGTTTTTTTTTTACACTTTTTTACGCATAAACTAGACGACTGGAGACCTTGGCTAATATCAAAAGGCTTTAATAAAAATTGCTATGAGTAGGTAACATAGAAAACTCTGTTGTATAACTTTTTCAAAAAGGGGGTTATAAAAAAAGCCATGTTTTTTTTTAATCATTGGTGGCGCTAGTTAGCCCTTAATAAAGCCTTAAGCTCAAACTTGTGTCTATTTTGTGTCTATTAATATGCCGACAGCTACTCAAGCTCGATTGATTTTGTTTTCTGAGATCACCTACTTGAGTTCAAGCTTGAGATGACGATTATTAATGCCACCCTTAGGCCCGTCTTGCACCACTTCTTAAATGCCACTTAAGTCGCCATTTAAATCGACTTTTGTATGAAGATTTTAGTTACAGAAATGTCAAAACAGAACACACAACACACACACACTTAATACAAAACGTCAATATAAAATGTCAAAATGCTAAAATAAAAAGAAAAAAGAAATCATAATATAAAATAATAATAAAAATAAAGAAATCAACTTATTAAACCGCTCCGAGACATATCCGACCCAAAGGTCCCCATTACACAGTCCCCATCTGCACAGCGAGGGAGATCATCTGCATCAAATATGCCCCAGAGCGGTAGTCATATCCGCGGTTCCTCAGGCGACGCCCTACCTCCTTAATAAAGGCTCTAAATTCTGGATTTTAGTTAAATGCTGTTTAAACCACGTTTAAGAAAGTGGTGCAAGACGGCCTTAGGGCCGTAAGATCAATCACAGTTTAAACTCAGACCTTAGATTAAACCTCGCATTTTATATTGAAATTAATCGACAGATAGGGTTTAAACTAGCCTTTTTGGTTTAAACTGTGATTAATTGGTATTACTTCGGCTCATAGACGCCCTGAGGGTACTGGAATTTTTTTTACGCTAATCGAGCGGTTAATGTGATATACACACAATAATAATTATGTATTATAATAATTATATTCATTTTCAAAATATTTCTGCGTTCATATGGAAACTTTAATCGAAAAGAAGAACTTACACAAAAAAAAACACTGTGGGCGTCAAAATTCAAAACTAAGCGATATTTAAATGCAAAGGAAGAATTATACGTCAATTTATTCTCTTTAAGTAATCCCGTAGAGAGTTCTAATCAAAGCGTCCTTTGTAGTAAATTATTTTGCTGATAAGGGGGCTTTGCTACTAAGCGAAGTATGTACAAATACATATTATACAAGGTATATTACAAAAAGGTCCTAACTCCTATACAGAATAAGAGAAATACAGAATCTGTATTTCTCTTATTCTATATTGGAGTTGTAATACTCGACTTCTATTTGTTTGTCTTTCTTTTCTGATAAGAAATAGAAATAAGAAGTCGAGTATGATTTTATTTCCTTGCGGTATTAATTTCTGTCCCCACTTAGGTGTTCCCGAGTGACAGATCTAGTTTTTAGGGTTCTGTACCCGAAGGGTGCCCTATTACTAAGACTCCGCTGTCCGTCTGTCTGTCTGTCACCAGGCTTTATCTCATGAACCGTGATAGACAGTTGACATTTTCACAGATGATTTATTCCTGTTACCACTGTAACAACAAATACTAACAAACAGAATAAAATAAATATTTAAGAGGGTGCTATTTTGGCCATTTTCCCATACAAACGTAGTTCCGGTTTAATTTCTAAACCACAGGCTGGATTTCGCTGAAACTTGGTTTATATCAGTAGATGACCAATACGGAGGTTTTCAAATAGTTTTTTGCAAATAGAAAAAGCGGTTACTTCAGCTGTTATTTACTTACATTATTACACTGTCTATTGGAGTCTAACTAGGTACCTTGGAAACATCAATAACGTGATGTTCTTGTAAGAAAAAAAATAATTTGCAATACCTAATAAAATGTAGAAATAGCGGCTGAAATACGAAAAAAATTGGGACAATAGATCTATTACATTACAACTACAACTAGTTACTCGCGAAAGGACACGAACATACGTAGACTCACACAGCCGCATTGCCTCTCACTGTTCCCGCGCACCGTCTCGCTCTGGGTGAAACAGCTATAGAAAACAGCGTTTCACTCGCTTGGCCGTCACTGAGTTCCCACGGTCCTGAAGGGGACTCTTAAGGGGGCTTCTGCACAACAAACATGTTTTTTTCAGCAACGTATAGTTTTAAAAAAAAAAAAATTTCGAGGAAATAATCGAGCACATGCTTTAGTACGAGTAGTTGGTATTAATATTTTCTGTAAATTATTCAAGGGTATCAAGCATTCTTTGATTAATATTATGGATATCAAGCATTCTTTGATTGGTTTTATAAATTAGTTTTTTTGGAGGCGTGGTTTAGGACGTGCGTATAAAGAAACAAACAGACTTCGTTTTATGCACATTTTTCTCTTTACTAAACTGTTACACTGACAAAAATACAAGTAACTGAAACCGTTTACTAAATAGAAACATTTTGTAGAGATTTTTAAAATTCTAACTTTTAAGGTCGGTGAAGCTCACTTGTCAGCAAAAGAGCTATACAATCTTACGGAAGCACCATCCATCAACCAAAATTAAATTACTATTGAAAGTTGATTGATGATTCGAAACCCCAGTATTGTCATGGAAATAGCACGGGATTTTTTACATAACTGTGATGGAAATTTTAAGGAATGCCTGGCAGATTTTATTGTTGATCGAGTGCATTTGTACCCATACATTTGTTTTTTTTTTTAATATAGCGTGATTTTTTAGGTCTTTTACAGTCGAAGGCATTTTTTAAATTGGTGATTCTGAACCAAATTCCAAAATTAAATGCGCGAAAAAATACACTTCTCCGTTACAAGCTTCGATCAAGAATAAAACAAGATAGTGCATAGAACTCCGAAATGTGTCTGGAAAATTAGATGACCAAATCCTATAGGGGAGCTTATTTGTTCTTAGTCTATGCAATTAAAGTCAAACTGTACACTAATGCAATAAGGATAACATTCGAATATTAGACGTATGGTTGAAATGATGTTTCGTATTGTTCTATTGCTGATATCATTTGTTTCTGTAAGGACAAGTTTTTATTGTGATTTTATACGTAATGCGGATTCTATGGGATTTAGTTCGGTGGTTACAAGTGGTGTTTATAGGCGATGGAAAATACATAAAAATATAATGTAAAATATTTGAATGTTCAATGCCAAGTTTATCTTAATGATATAAAAGAATTGGTTTGTGCACGCAATGGGTGCTTGAGTCGGATTTCGCCCAACGACCTTTAAATTTACCCTGTGTGCCTTCGTATGTACGGCGTGGAAAATAATGTTCTTCCAGCTTTGTGGCCCGAGAATAAAAGGCGCAATCAAGTCGTTAGGGTTGCAGCAATCAAACGTAGCTTCGGACCAACAATATCCTAGTCCGTAACACAATTGAAACATCAGTCTGATATAAGCTCTGGTGTGGCTGCAAGCGATAAGCGAAGGTATTTCAACGTGTTCTAAGGTGCTGCATTGTTTGAATTGAATTGTTGAGCTCTGAAGTGCAGGGGCCTTAGTCTGTAACGCAATGGTGCCAAAATGGGCGTTTACTGCTTCATTTACGATTTATTAATGCTGTCGGTCCTTTTAATGTTTTTGTAAAACAGCAAGCCTAATCCATCTAAATCAATGTCCAGGCACTGCAGTGCAGCGCCGAGTGGTCTCTTCACCCATCTAGTGTGAGTGGAGGTGCCACTGGACGCTGCATAAATCATCTCATTACGTAGATGCAAAGGCCTTAGTAATACAGCAAAGAATATTCTGTTTCTAATTCTAGAGGATAGTTCGCTGGTTGTAGGAGAAAAATACGGAAACCCCTATTTTGTCATTCTACTAGGATGCCACTGATACGACTTAAGCCCCTGGTATTGTTCTCTGTAGTTAAGCCGATTTGATTTTGATTAGCAACTTCATTCACGCAAGTGGAAATGTAAACCGAAGCACAAACGAAATAATACTCAAAATATGTTGCGCGGCAGCGTGGCGGTTACGACAATCGCGCTAGAAGTTCCCGATTTTTACTGTTTTTGTCCTTTTTGTTCAAGAGAAATCAAGTTGAATAAAACAAAATAACGCATGAATACTAAACGCTTTTTTTTTACAATAATTTCCCTTGTTCTTCGTACATAATTGAATTGCATAACTAGCTATGTACAAAGAAAAAATATTCATCTCTACAAAACCGGGCGCCACTCTGTACCATATTTCCAGCCTTTCCTGCTCCTATTTTGTTACTCTGCGCAAAAAAAATGGATAGGTATTTATTTTGAATAAAAAAAAAACGCTTTATAAAAAGCGCAGAATAAAAGTTGTTGGAAATCACATTTAGAAGTTGGGGTGTCTGAGGAATCAATCTATTGAAACATTTCCCTCCTGATTCAAACGCTGGATTCTCTCGCTTCGCTCGCTCGTTCAACTTGCACCACATCGCATCCAAAGATGCAGCCTTGTTACAGTGATTGCTTTTTCAAATTGCATCGGCCGACCGACAGTTAATTCCGGCTGGCGCAGTAACTTGCTTACTCAGGATAAATAGAGTTGCGACCTGCGGTTTGGGGTGAAATTTTACTATTTAGATTGGTTGGCAAGGCGCTTGGCTTGGCTTTGGAAGTTACTAGCTTTTGCGACTTTGTCCCCCTAACTTCGTCCAGAGGGGTCAACAGGCCCGTCTAATGCGTATTATTAGGGTTCCGTACCCGAAGGGTGCCAAACGGGACATGCATGCAAAAATTGCAAATACAATAATATGTTAAAACCGGGGCATGCTGAGAATCAGCGCCGTGTTGATGCAGCGTTTAGCTGAGCACCGCCCCATTTATCATTAGCTGTTTGTTTTTAGTGTTGTCTATTTTGGTGTTCATCATCATCATCATCAGTTCCTTTTATCCCTAATCAGGGACATAGGGCTCTTAAAACAGTTTTCCAATCTGGCCGATTTTGCGCCTTCGTCTCAAGCTCGGGTATGCTCATTCCAAGACTGTTAGCCTCCTGTTGCACTGATCGACGCCAGGTAGTTTTAGGGCGCCCTCTCTTTCGTATTCCAGTTGGACACCATTTCAGTGCTATCTTGGAGGGGTGGTTTTCGGGTCTTCGCATAGTATGACCTATCCAACGCCACTTTCGCAACTTTATTTCTTCGTCTACTCGTTTTTGGCTAGTCCTTCTCCACAGTTCTGTGTTGGTAATTTTCTTTGGCCAGAATATTCTTAGAATTTGCCCCAATTTTGGTGTTATAATGTAGAAATGATTAAGAAACTTTATGTAGATTAAAAGAGTGGGACATATATCTTAACCTCATGCTATCCAGCATTCGTTTTCTTTATTTTTTTCGCAACAATTTGAGCGAGAATAATAGAGCAACATTTTGGTTCCTAGGATTACAGTTAGAATTTATGAGTCCTTGTCCTGTCCATGTCTAAAGGTTACGCAGAGGCCTAGAATTTGTCAACAAGTATTAGCCTTAAATCATGTTCTGCCGCCCTTGCTCTTGCGAAAATTATATGCCCAAAAGTGAAGAAAATTTGCGTGTACCTAATGCTCTCGAGATTCAAATCAGTGGATGTACTCAAAGACAGATGAAGGTTAAAGTGACGTTGAGATACGAAAGTAATCTTATGGACTGAGCATGTTTTTTTTTTATTACGACGTTTGATTATCATGTAACCTACCATGATGAGGGTCTTTATGAGGTCCATGAGGTCTATTAGGCAGCGATTTACCAATCAGTCCAAAAATATACAGGGTGTTAAAAGACCGCCAACAAAGCGGGAAACCACGTATTGTCCTCATCATAAGAAACATTTTTGCCCAAGGAACTATGCCTGGGAAATCAACGGTTTCCGAGATAATGAGGTTCAAAGTTGGACTTTTCAAAACTTTTTTTTTTGCAGAAATGTATTCAGTATCTAGTTCTTAACATACTTTTTTAAGAAGCCATATCAAAATTATGAATATTTCTTACAGAAAACGACGTTAAAATTGCAACCCGCAATGTATTCTAAACATCGGCACTTCAAGCTTAAGTAACATTATCTGATACCTACGCTTGCGCAATATGACTTCTGTGCGTTACACGTCCATTGCGTGATATAATATTTTTCAAAATTATAACCTCAAAAACCAAAATCATTTGCCAGCAATAATTTATTGAAATAGTTATTTGTTATGCAAGAATGCAAAATTATTGTTTGCGGCGAGTGCTTGTATTGAAAACCGAGCTAGCGAAGGTTTCTAAAATTGAGCCACGAGCGTAGCGAGTGGTTCAAAAAAAGAAACCTGAGCGTAGCGAGGTATTCAGAAGCACGAGACGCAAATAATATTGCATTCGTGCGAAACACAAAACTTTTCATCTCACAGAAGCGAGGAAATGACTTTGTTAGCCAAGCGGGACAAACTCTATAGACAACTACTTACAGGCAAAACAGGTGAGTCAAATAAGTTCCTTTTAAAAGCATATTTTACTGTAGTTACGGCTGCCGCACTAAAGTTTTGAGCTTCGTTGGTAGGTATTAAAGCCATTCGTTTTATTAATAATTTCCTGAAGTTTATTTATCCAGACACAAAAATAATGTAAATAAAAGAATGTTTTTTTTTCCGGGTGCATTCTGAACTTATACCATATAAATTAAAAATTTGTAGGAGATAAAAAATGAAATTAGTAATATCGTTTGAAAAAATGTATTTAACAAACCAAAACATAATTATCTATTTGATAAAACAGAAGCGCAGCATTTTTTTTATTTACTGGTATTTAAAAATAAATATGTGTACAAAATATTGAAAAGACTATAAGAAGAAACCGCGTTTCTGAATGTTCTATTCCGTGACTTTACCTTTTTAAAAGATGCTTATGCACCATTTACATTCACAGTTTTGTATAGAGAATGGGCGCGAACAATCGCTTTCGCTGAAATACGCGTTTAAACGAACTATGAATGAGGTTTTATTTTCCATCGGGATCTGGCATCTACTTAAACGGCCAGTGTTTTTTTCTTTTTCAAAACCATAGGGCGCGGGAAAGACTGTCCCGGCGTCGCGTTCAAATTTCGAAGCGCACAAAAGTTCAGATAGTTTAAATCCGGCCTTTACACGATCGTAAGTTACTAGTAACAGCAAACTTTCCGAGCGTGGGAGATGAAAAAGTACTTTGTTTTGGTGTCTACAGGGTGCACTCTAAGTCGATAGCGGAACTTTAAGTAGGCTATCTACTGATCAATACAAACAACTTGTACTAGGTGGCGAAAAAAATGGAGCGAAAAAAATATCAGCTGTTTCATACAAAAGGTCGACTCAGTACTGCGCCAAATGTATGAAACAGCTGATATTTTTTAAACGGTTTTATTTAGCTCACCCCGTTTGTTTTATTTTATTATTTATTTATTCTTTATTCTTTCTTGGGTCAAATTTAGTAATTAAAATTTCACCCTCTTCCTGTCAACCGATTAATCTGAAATTTTGTATACACTTTGGATTTTGGTGACAATACAATTATGTTTATTCATTATCATTATAAATTCAAGATGGCCGCCGCTACAAAATGGCGGATAATTTATGTTTTATTAATCCCATCAATATGGGTATCAAATGAAAAGGCTCAGCAAGCAGAATACAATATACTATAAAAAACTGAAATCCAAGATGGCGGCCGTTACAAAATGGCGGATAACGTAGGTTTTATCAATCCCATCAATATGGGTATCAAATGAAAGGGCTCAACAAGCAGAATACAATATACTATAAAAAATTTAAATACAAGATGGCGGCCGCTACAAAATGGCGGATAACGTAGGTTTTATCGATCCCATCAATATGGGTATCAAATGAAAGTGCTCAACCAGTATAATACAATGTACTATATGAATTAAACAGAATGCGAAATAAAAATTAAAAACTAGAAAATAAAAATAGGTAAAAAAAGTTTTTAAGTTAAACGGTTTTATGTTAAACATACATTGCAATGTTTAAGATAAATGTACTAAAAACCAAAAAATAATAAAATAGATACAGTCGTGGGAATTATAAACATATGCATAGACTAGACTAAAATAAAACCGTGGGGCACGACAACTGCCTAATTATAGTGTAACATTACAAAACAAACATTTTAATCAACGATTGTAGACAATTGACGTGCCCCACGGTTTTATTTTAGTCTAGTCTATGCATATGTTTATAATTCCCACGACTGTATCTATTTTATTATTTTTTGGTTTTTAGTACATTTATCTTAAACATTGCAATGTATGTTTAACATAAAACCGTTTAACTTAAAAACTTTTTTTACCTATTTTTATTTCGCTCCATTTTTTCCGCCACCTAGTACAAGTTGTTTGTATTGATCAGTAGACAGCCTACTTAAAGTTCCGCTATCGACTTAGAGTGCACCCTGTAGTATGCGTGGCTTTCGGGTCTGTTGGCGGTCTTTTAACACCCTGTATGAAAAAAAAAACTGCTGCCTTGATTCCCAAATCATAATAATGTGAAGTCGCGAATTACAAACATGTTTTTCAACGTCAAAGAAGAACATGAGAAACTACTATATTCCGATCAAGGCTCGCAGAATTTTGTCGTAAGGCTAGTTATCCATAATATTGCTGAACAGTTATCCTGAAAAAGAGAGTCCAGCTGCATTTTAAAGTAACTAATCTTTTCGTCGTACCTCCGCAACAGTAACCGTCAACCGCTCGTCAACTAACAACGTTACTTTACAATTACCGTGGCAATTTCGCTGTAAATTTTAGCGCGATTTAGCGCGAGCTCGTGTGATTAATGGATGGCCAAGGACCGCTGGCGGAGTGACAGAATGGTCGCGACTGCAATCATTTTAAAACAGTTGTTTAAAAAGATATCAAACAAATCAAAGTACAATAAGTGTGTATGATTGATCGTGTACTTACCAAAAGGTGTAGTATGAAGCCGGACAAAATTGGCAGACGTAGGAAAACGCACAGCGTCTTTGAAGTAAAAGTCGAAGGGACACCGGGCTAGGCGCACTGGTGGCAGATGGACGAAGTCCATTGCAGAATATCGACATTGAGAGGGTAAGAAATCGGTTGGCAGACCACCAGCTGGATGGTTCGAAAACATTCAGTGGTTGTGTGTGTCTGGTACAGGATCGTTAGTAGCTAGTGGCACACAACATATTTCTCTTCTACATTAAAATACCAATCCAAAATGTGAAAACGGACATTAAATCTTGGTAGCGTACCGCTGTCAAGGTGATTCGATACAGAAGATGGAAGAGCAGTATTCTATCTAGGCACAAAAGGCCGAAACGCGTTTTATACCTGTTGGCCTTGATTTTGGGCCATCTTCAGACGCCTCAGTAAAAGTGTGTTTGATAAGGGCTTTTCAGTGACTTATTTCTGTTTAGTTTTACGAAAATGAACAAGGTGCCATTGTTAAACAGAAAGAACAGGCCAAGTGCGAGTCGGACTTGCGCACGAAGGGTTTATTCTGTTTAATAATAATAATACCCTTTTTAAAAAGAAGAACGTTTGACATTGGTCTTTGCAGTCAGCGCCACTATCGATGAAACTTCTTTGAAATTCCTTGAAAATGACATACCACTTCTGATATAGTTTTCTGCTCGTCTTCCTCTCTTTGCCTTCGTAGACTGGTTTACATAACAGGGGGCTGCCAACGTCGCCCGGCCCGGGGCAGGGCCAAAACGGAGATACATATGCGTCCTTTAACCTCGTCACATACGTTACGAAATGAAACGACTTTCGCGGAATTTCTGTTATAGTTTCAGGTGTTACTGGGTGCCACGCGGCTTGGAAGTTGGGGTATTTGTTCGACGGACGGAATTATCGACTGAAAACGTAAAGTATAGAACATTGGGCTCATAAGCGAGAGACCCAGGTTCGATTCCCGGCGCAGGCATGTACCTATGACTTTGTTTCAATAAATCGATTGAAAACGTAAAGTGTAGAACATTGGACTCAAAAGCGAGAAACCCAGGTTCGATTCTCTTTACCCATCTAGTGTGAGTGAAGATGTCACTGGACGCTATATAAACCATCTTATTCATTATCATAATCATCATCAGCCTGTTAACACCCACTGCTGAGTAAAGGTCTCTTCATGCTCACGCCACCTCTCACGATCCTGTGCCAGGCGCAACCACTGTTTTCCACTACTTGGGCTAAGTCGTCGGACCATCTAGCTGGTGGATTGCCAACCCATCTCTACCTCTCTAAATTTTTGCATGTGCCATTGGTGCGTCTAGCCAGGTGTCCTGCCCACTTCCACTTCAAAGAAGTTATGCGTTTTCCGACGTCTGCCACTTTTGTGCGGCTTCTTATAACAACGTTCGGTATACCGTAAACCATCTCATTACATAGTACATCTCTCTGCTAAGTTCTACATTTCGCGAGCCCCACAGCCCCGCTTGCGTTACCTTTTGTTGCGAACAACAAGCTTTCTATCGTCTGTATCGGTTCGATTCAGACGCGAGCCCTTTTGTTTGCTGACACCCTGAATACGACTGCCAAAGAGCACGCAATGGCGGCCCTCGCAGATAGCACACTTTTGTCAGGGACACGAAGAAGTTATCGAATGTTCAGCGGTCAGTGAGCCTTTTCATAAAGAAGAAGAAGAAAAAAATATTATCAAAAAGTAGGGGATTTTTCCTAGGGTCAAATATAGTTGAGGATCATTCGCGTTTAAAACCGAGTATGCGGTTTTATAGAGACATCAAAAACAAAACTTATCTGTGAAAATATTATTGAAATCGGATAAGAAATGACGAAGTTATAGCCATTTTAGTTAACAGGCCCTAGAGGTAAAAACGCGCCCTGCTGGGTTGAATTATATTGTGACGTCGTCATTTTATCTTACCGTAATCCAATTAAAAGGTAGCACCATTAACCAAAAGGATCAAAAGTCATGATCAAAACACTAGAAATGTTAAAAAAAAAAACTATTCCCAATTTTTATTTACCGAAAATTTTGTTTTTGATTTCTACATATATGAAACTGCATATTTTGTTCAAAACGCGAATAATCCTCATTATAAACAATTTACATACTTATTTATCATTTGTAATGGTCACTATCCTTAGCCATGAGGAATCAATGAAGAAGAAGGAGTTTATTTTAAGCAACTACCTTGAACTGATACTCAGAAGCAATATTTAATTTTCACTCGTAAATAAGAGTGGACCAGCCCTTTCTCTCATGTGCAGAAGTAAGTAATACAAGAACACATAGAGCCACGTTCTTTGAATACAAAATACCTCTATACATTGCCACCGCGCTGCTCGGATGTGATCTGTCTTTTCTGTTTTTGTCGAGTCCAGTTTTCCAGATTGAATGGCTTCACTTCAATTTCTGGAGGGCTAAAAGATGCCTGGTGAATTCATCAAACATAATAACAAATGGATAGGTAGATAAAACGATGGAAAAAAAAGTAAGATATAACCTGTACAATTGTACATGTCCCACTAGCTGGGTAAAGGCCTCCTCTCAGAGAGAGAGTGCGAGCTTAATCACCAAAAACAAAACAATATTGGTCCTAGATAGGAAGGAGTGGAGGAAAAACGAGGAGTCATTTGCCCAGCAGTGGGACACTTTACAGCCTACCTAAATAAAAAAGATGGTAGATTAGTAATAATCTTACTTTATTAACTGCTCGGTAAGCTAAATCTATCCATTGACAACGTGGAAAACGGGTGTACAGAAAAATTTTAGCTGAATGCAATTTTCACACTGAATGCCAAAGACAGACTTGTCTCCCACCGCCAGCTTAAAGGAGATTAATGGCAGAAATGTTTAAATCCATTCTTCTTCTTCTTCGCGTGCCTCTCCACTAATGGAGGTTGGCCGTCAGATCTTCATATTCTTTTCTATTTCTTGCTAAGCGAAATATACAGGGTGGCCCAAACATAGACGTCAAGCGAGAAAATCTAGATAGCTGACACCGAGGGCTACCCGAATCACCCCCATATATTTTCAGTCATTTTTTGCCGTTTAGTAGTTATGAGGCTTTTAAGGTTTTTTGAAAAAAATTACCTAGCATTCGATTTTATTTTGTAACTTTTTTTTCTTACTTCTTTTCAGCACATTTTTTTATTCTTTAGAGTCTCAGATAAATTATCTATCACCAAAAAAATAATGATCAGCTATGGACTTTTATAAGATACCGCAATTATGATCCAAAGTCCAAAAATTTTGTGTTCGTGAAAACATCACTGAAACACAGCCTACCTGCAATGTTTTTTGTCTGAATCACCCAAAATAAATGAAAATCGATTGAAATAAAATTTCTTCCAACTCCAGTTTTTCGACTTTGATCGCAAATTACGTGACAGGTTTTTTGTACTATTCTAAAGAATAAGACTTTGGGCAAGTTTTAGAAACCAATAAAAAGTCTTTCAGACCTCTACTTATTTTTTTCCCCATACTAACTATTTCAGTGATGATTTCACGAAAACAACATTTTTGGACTTTGGATCAAAATTGCGGTATCTTCTAAAAGTCCATAGCTGATCATTATTTTTTTGTTGATAGATAATTTATCTGAGACTCTAAAGAATAAAAAATTGTGCTGAAAAGACGAAAGAAAAAAAAGTTATAAAATAAAATCGAATGCTAGGTAATTTTTTTCAAACAAACCTTTAAAGCCTCATAACTTCTAAACGACAAAAAATGGCTGAACGTACATGGGGGTGATTCGGGTAGCCCTCGGTGTCAGATATCTAGATTTTTTCGCTTGACGTCTATGTTTGGGCCACCCTGTATGTCTGACGCTGGCTATTTCCGTCCATTCCTTATTGTTTCTGAGCCACGACTTTTTTCTTCTACCAGCGTCTCTCCATTCTATTCCGTTTAAAGTTTGCCTTTTTATCCAGATCTAAATAGGTAGGTAGGCATGAGGCTATATTATTATGCAGAGATCTACATACCGCAGCGATAATTTGAGACAGGGTATCCCCAAGGTTGCAAGGCCCACCCTGGCTGTGTCCGGATTTTGAGTGGCACCCGAGTACTCCCCAATTAACATTTAGTACGTTACAAGTTTGCTGGGAGCCGACCCATAACCCTTCTAGATAATAGTTTATGTAAATTGATACAAAGCTCTCGGGAATAATTTTGGGCCTTCCCATTTCTAATAATCTCTGACCATACCTTTAAGCTTACTTCAGAGTTAGATGGCTGGGCTGCTAATGTCCTACAGACATGATTGACACCTTCCGCCTCCCTTCCGGTGTCGAACCCTAAAAATTAAAGATCGCCTAAATACAATATGAATATCAATAAAAGTGTATTTGAAAAATCAATTAAAAGATGGCACTAAACGTGGCTCAGTGTGCACCTGGGGGCTAATTCTCGGAAATCTCGCATTCGACACATCTCGAAGGAAATTTCTCATGTCATTTCGATCTCGACTGCTCCCGACCACTCAAGTCATGTCGAGCGAAAAAGGCAAACATCTCGCAGAAATCTCGTGCCTTATGTTGAGGTCGTCAGAATAGGAGATGAGACATGCCCGCAAAATGAGATTTTTCCTTCGAGATGTATCTAATGCGAGATTCCCGAGAATATGCCCCCTGGCGGTTGGATCTCGACCGCAGCGACAACTGCAGACTTCGTGAAGCCCGGCGACACTACGGTCAGTATGTATTTCTATGCGGGCCTCACGTCTTCGCCCGGTTCGAATGGTGTTCCATAGAATGACACACAAACCAGTAGTGTCGCCAGCAGGCTACACGAAGTCTGCTGTTGTCGCTGCAGCTGCAAATGCGGAACGGCGGCACGGCACGCTACTGAACTTATAGAGTTTTGAGGTGTCAATAGCAGTATTTGCCGCGTTTGAAGCGTTTCATTGCATGCTCTTTACAACACTTGAACGCTCCGATACATGAGCCGTCATTTTATTCGTATATGCAGATTAGGTAGGTATGTCAGATTTTTTTGGCACGTTGGCATCAATAAATTGTTTTGAATTTAAAATTATGATTGGTTACTTTTCAGGGGTTGCTTTTTCTCACAATCACGCTGGACGTGTTAAACCTAACGTCTATTTGATGTTATTGCACCCACAAAACCATATTAAGCACACACATGTATACGTGGCGCGTTTAGAATACGTATAGGTAATGGGTTTCCTGTGTTCACAGTTGAAGTGGCTCCCATTGCACGCCTCTAAGCGAAGGACAAGATACATGGAAAGCCAGAAGGTACGCTTTATAATCACTGATGGGAAAATACCTAGTCCGTGCCGGAAACTCAAGTTTTGTCGACTTTTTGACCCAGTATCGCCAAAGGTGCCGTATGCCTAAAATAATAAAAAATACTTGCACTACATTAGCTAATTGCGTTGCATGAAAGTTTGATAAGCAAGGCTGCTAAATTTATTGTTTAGTCAGATCAACTTGCAAGCAAAGGTTGGTAAAGAGAAACCTTAGCTATCATATCCAAATTTTCCAACCGGATTTTCGCATACTGACTTCATTCGCAGCGCAAAAGGACTCCCCGGCGTGAAATATGTCGCAAACGCCAACATTGTCTTCCACGACTATTAAGTCTTTGAAGCCTACACTCTCTTGCAGATGAACCTTATTTCTCATGTCAAGGTGAGTTATAATGGCGTCAAATTATAAGTGAAAATACTAAGGATTTCAGTCACGCATTGCGATAATTTAAGACACTAACATGAATTAGGTACCCGAAAAAAGAAGGGGTACCTCGCAGGCAAGCTTAATATTGGGGATGACCAACATTACTCAAATGGGGATATAGGTATGTAAGATCTGCGATGAAGCGTGGTGCTCATTACTAGCCAACAAAAGAGCCAGGAACCCATCAGTACCCACCCATGGGAGCTCAATTTGCGTCAGGGCCTACCGCTCCCAAATCGGTATTTATAACCACTTTGAAAAGTGTAGCTGCAACTGGCTCTGAGTAAATCGTCCGTTATGAGCCGTTTGCAGCACAAATTCACAAAGATTTCCATAGATGGCGCCTACAGGCGTGGCCCTAGAAGAACCGGAATACGGCTGTCAAAATGTATCTGTGCTAAGCGAAAGTTAACACGCCTGTATACGCCTATAGGCGCCATCTATAAATACTTTGTGGATTTGTGCTGAAACGATGCATTAACGCAGAGGCCAATGATTAGACGGGCTGAAATTTCTGTCTTATCGCTTCACGCTTCGCCCCGACACTTCGGAGCGAAACCTTGTGTTTGTCTAATCTATTAGACGCTATTGAAACCGATCTTCGCGCTTCGGAGAGCGAGAATGCCTCAGGCTAAGGGTTTTAAATCCGGTTAGAAAGTCAATTTAGGTTTATAGAAGAGAGGAATTATTGGAAAATAGGGTGGATGGGAGCGGGGAGGTCTTTTTGTTTCGAATTTGGAATTGATTTGAATTCGCGTCGGTCATGCTGCCGCAGTTTGGGCATTACAAATAGTACAGTAGCCCATTACGGTTTAATTCACGGAAAAGGTTACTGGCTCCCCTTTTGATGTGTTATAAAGTACCTAATTCTGGACATAAAAAGTCCTTCACAGTTCCTAACCCGCCGCCACCATAAAAAATTTTTGTTCCGCTATTTTTGTTGTTAGGAATAATTAAAAGAATACAATTTTATTGTCGAGAAGCAAAAATAGCTCAGTTTAGGTACAATATTGAAAAACTGTAAAAATTTATAATTTCCCACCACGCTACTTTAGTTGAACCTTAATCAGCAATTGAAGGTGGTCAGTTTGATATTTTATAAGCTACTAACGGGAAACCGGTGTATATATAGGGTGCGATAGTTGCATTTAGCAGTTGGACGTTGCAAACAAGCCGCAAGCAATTTTTTTGGCAACCGCGTCTTCAAGTACAAATCCCTTTTAAAATTCAGGTTTAATTAGCACTCTTACTCGAGGAAACCGTCGTTGGGGAGCCAATTAGGTAGATACGCCAACTCCCACTGATGACGGCGCAGCTTGCCTCGCATTTGTGTACCCTTAAAATTTCCTGCTCCAATAATAATATCTCTCTGTAACGTTCCAACAACCCCGGTTTTGGACCCAATGGACTTTTGAATCTGTCCTTCTCTTATTTTGTTTTATGTAGCCTCTTTTGTGTTCCATAGCTGGTAAAAAGCCTTCCCCGTGTCCTCGAATCTTTCATATCTGGGACCACCTCTTACCACCCCAGTAAAAAGGTTTCAAGATCAATATCTGCCTTGGCCTATGTCGGCGCCGGTGCCCAGTTTGAGGAAACCAGTCAGTAGCGATTTTTGGCTATAACTCTTGACTTATATGGCTTATGTGGCCAGCCCAGCTCCATTTAAGTGTAGCAGTCACAACTCCAATATCTGCGATTTAATATTCGCCAAAAAATCTTCTATTTCTATGCACTTAAACTTGTTCCACATACG
Source organism: Zelleria hepariella (assembly GCA_949319315.1). Lineage (NCBI taxonomy): Eukaryota > Metazoa > Arthropoda > Insecta > Lepidoptera > Yponomeutidae > Zelleria > Zelleria hepariella. The sequence goes on along the minus strand of OX439383.1, from coordinate 23,792,556 downwards.
AGTTGGCCTATTTGTTAGTGGTCCAAAAATGCTGAAAAAATTAGGGCCATGTGATCCCAAGGGTCAACCTCAAAGTCCAAACGAGTCCTCAGCACCTCAGTTCTCACCTTCACAGACTAATGCAAATACGGAGTAATTTGGACCTCTCCACAGTTATTTGTTTGTTTTTGTATAATTTGCCAGTTTGTTTGCCAGCATCATTCTGAAGGGGCTCATTATTAAGAATGGATAATATTATGTAAACGCCTCGTTGATTACCTTTTGTCTACCATTCTCGTTTGGGGAGAAAAATTAGCTCGTGAGCCAAAGTATCTTCAAGAAGTCAACAATGAGCTCTTTAACACTGCGACTATCTAGTCTAGTACTTATTGCCTTTTTATTTGACTATTCGGTGACTGACTTAGTAATACGTTATCTTCTTGGCAAGTAAACTTTCGCGAAAATTATGCTAGGGGTCTTACGAAGCCTCGCCATTTCCCTCGGTTAGAGGTTGCTAGGTTGCATTTCGTCGTACAGTGTTCTACCAAAAGTAGTTTTGATTAATTAGAGTTTCATTCATAATGTTAATCTTTAACTACAGGTTGAAATGGATTTATATTTTTTTATTTTATTGTGATCACTGGACTTCTAAAAAATAAAGGGCAAGTTTAGGAGACAGGGTATCATCTATTGATGTATCAATCATCAGCCACCGTATTTGTATCAAACATTTTTGTTCTTTTATTACCTTGATTGAGTTTTTTGTGTCAATATGTGTCATGCGCCAAACAATGCCCTATATTCACTTGCTAATACGGTATCCATTTGCAAGTAAATGCGCGCCTTTTATAGCGCATGATATTTTGTCTTGACAAAGAAAAACATACGAAGAAGCTGTCACCAAGTTGAAGCCTTATTGTCGGAACTTTTTTGCGATGGGGAAGATTATCGACCTTTTATTACTTTGTCATGACACTGGCCAAGTTTTCCTCAAACTAAATGATATCAGAGCTTCCAAGTAGGCTCATGGCTACATGAAAGCTCTGATATCTCTGATTATGGAAAAGACTTCATGTAGTAAGCGGTGATCGAATTTCAGAATTGAGAAATTCACTATACTTAAAAATCATTGTATCCCGTTATTTTTGGTGACATGTGCAGAGATAGAAGGATACTTAGGTAAGTATTTGCTTAGTGAATTTCTCAAATCTCAATTTTGAAATTGAAGGTGAGCGTTATTTTAGTGTGTAAGCTATCTAAGCTAAGCTCAAAGACTACTAAAGCTAGTTTTTTGGGAAAATTGCATAGGTAATGAGCTGAATTATTGTTGTTCTGTTGTTAAAAATAATGAAAAGTAAACTTTACTGTTCTAAATTGTCGTGAGATAAAAATATCTCGCTACAAAATTGAAAAAAAAAAGATTAAAATATTTGTATTTCCTGTCACGCTACTATTGAACCTAAACATGGATGTAGTCCCACGATGCCAACTTTCGCGCTTAGCCACCTTTTCAATATTTCCATGCAATCGGTAGCACAATGCCAACTTTTGTGAACGTTTCGTACATTTAGATCGTATCATGTTCTTCTGACATCATTCAACTTGGGTTTCGACCAAGCGCAATTCGCACGCTTAATCCGTGATTCAGGACGCGGCCAAAATTTGAATATTACAAACATTAAAGTCGATTTACGAAAGTTTCCGCTAACTTTACTTGGCTAAAAGTTTGTGAAAAAGCTCATTATATTTGTTTCGCCTATCCATCACTGAAGATCTACTTATTTGTTTTAAAAATGCAAATGTCGTTATTGTCTGGAGCTTCATTTTCTATCAAAATATCAGTTTCCGAGTTACCATTTGAATTTGAAATAATGCTTTCTTTAATATTGTTAGTTTTTTAACAGTGGGCTTATTTTCAATCACACCCAGTGTGTTTATACTGTAAAAAAATATCTGCACAGGGAAAATAGAAAAACATTGTTTATTTTGATAAGAGCTATTTTTCATCAAATAAACAGGTTTTGATACGGTTTTGGTTAAAAAAAAGCACACAAGGGAAATATTAGTGAGGTAAGTCTTTAGGAGTCGTTTGAAATTCCTGTTTTACAATTTGTATTCAAAATGTTAACTTTCTTTAGGTAGGTACTTAAATGTTAACATTTCATTTATCAATCTTTAGCTTTATTGCTTTGGCACCTTTAAATGTCATCTCAGAAATAAGTTTGTCAGATACAGTTAGGAATCAATGCCTACTTTTACAACACTCAGACTCCAATTCACCGACAGAAATATAACCAAAAAACAATCTTTTCCAGATGGCCATATTTTATGTTTGTCGAATTGGTCAGTGACCTACTACTAACCAATCGTTACGTTACATAACAAATGTTTGGTGTACTTAATTCTAAAAGAAACGTAGTATGTGGCAGTCTGTTATACCTATAATTTTGAAATCATTACGAGTGGTATAACGCATCGACGGTGGAAAGGCAAAAATTACATTTTTGCGACATTTGATCAACTTTACAGAAGATTGGCTCTCAAAGATTTTTTATTTTCATTAAAAAAATCTTATCTTCTCTCCTATTTTTACCATTGGAGTGATTCTTACATTATTTACAAGCTGTTTTATTTGTCTTATCTAGATATTTGATAAACATTGAAAATAACACTTCTTTTGGACAGTCTGGTAAAGAAATGTTTGGAAAGAGTGGAAGAAATGTTTTACATTTTTAAAAACTAGTTATCTGGGGAATACAAAACAATTTAGGTATCAATTTCAATACGCTAAGATTTTTTGTAACACATCAATCAGAATTGCCTCCATGGGATTTATATGTGCCCCTGAAATCGACGCCTGGTTGCGTAGTACCCATTCGTCTTATCTATTGTTTTTATTGCCCCTCCGGGTGAGGCGTGCATGTTATTGGTTCGCACCCTCGGAGGAGTGTGGTGTTATGCGATTTTGCAGGAAATATTTGACAGCTCAAGCCTGAAAGCCCTTGAAAGGGACGAGAAGTACTGAGCAGTTTTCTGTTTAGGCATCAGCGAGCGATAAAGACAAGACAATTCGGAAGGCAAAGTTTTTTGTTCGAAAGTCCGTTATTGGCTTAATCTTATCTTTAGACAATATTGAGAAACTAATTTCAATATTTTTTATTTTGGTTCAGTAGTTTAGATTTTACAACGTTTCAAAGATACGGTTTTATGACGTCACGCGACGGTCTGTTGGCGGTCATAGGAACAAAACATTTTAGCGCATAAAAACAAAACTAGGTACTGGACCAAAATAAAAATTATTTAAATTAGTTTCTCAATATTGTCTAAAGATAAGATTAATCCAATAACGGACTTTCGAACAAAAAACTTTGGGTTCCGAATTGAAAGACTGCCGCAAAGATTAGGTATAATATAAAGAAGTAAGTAAATTAGGTACGAGTACCTACTCAATGTTTTTTATCACCATAGTATATTTTTTTAAGTAGCCCAGGATATTAGAGTCCACCTCACCCTATATATCGTAACATTTTTAAAACATGATGAACTTTATTTATTGTGTTAAGTATTTTGTTTTCTTTGGTGTAACTACGGTCGTTTTTTTATGAAAGATTTTTCAATTTCGTTTTAAATCTCTCGCAGATTTTTGACACGAAGTTTGTTTTTCTAAAATACTCAACGGGAATCTTATTTTACATTCTTCATGTCGAGACGAATATGTGATGAAAATCCAGCTTCAAGAATCTTAAACTTTGGGATGGATTCGCATTATGGTCTTTTGATTTGTCTTGTTTTACTGGCAAAAGAAACATAAGTACTAGGAATTTAAGCTCGGACTTGGCCCCTCAGTCAGAAAATTATGTCTAGAATCAAGATTTCACGGGACATTAAACTTCACTTCACTTTCACTTTCAGTTTTTGAAGAAGTTTCTGAGATACTTTTATTTTTTTTACTACTATTTGGTTACAAACAGTAGGTATAATTTCATTTTAGAGTTGTACCGGAAAAATCAATCACGCCGATCCGAATAATGGATGCTAGGACTAGGACCTTTGTGTAAGTCTTTAATTTTATTCTACCTATATTATATATTTTAATGCGATGATTAAATATAATGTGTGTTCATAATGTGTTTATTTTTATTTGAATTAGAATAAAGGTGCAAATCCACTAGCCCCGACGCGAGTCCCCAACATGATTCCCAACCCAGTGGCGGTCGCCGCGACACACGACGCCGACAGAATTCAAATAAGCTGGAAGTGTGGTATCTGCCCGAGAGGTTTATGTGTGTCTGCGATAAACAGGTGGGACGATATTTCGGTCTGCTCATAAGAGCAGTGCGATGTAAGATTATGGGAGTTGACGAAAAGAAATGGCAATGGTTCGGACACGCGTTGCGAAGACAAGACAGTCACCTGTCTAAACAAGGACTGACGTGGCGGCGGTGGTGGCCCAGTACGGTAGATAGAATAATGGGACTCGGAAGCGATTCCCTGTGCACTTTAATTTATTTCTAAGTTACGTACACAAGACATCGACACACGCGTGCACTCTTTTTACTTACGTTACGGGCAACTTTGCAACAAAAGTGTAAGCGTCTTGCGTGTGCTGTCGTGTGTACATTATTTTGTAAATTTGTAGTAACATTACCACTGGATATCGGTGAAAGAAAACAGTGTGTAGGTCACAGTGAAATGCAAGTGTCTAAGGGTGGTATTCTAGAACGCTACTTAAACTCTGTTTAAACTCAGTTCAAACTAGAAAGCTCCTTGAACTCTGTTTAAACTTAGTTTAAGTGGAGTTTAGTTGTGTCGACTGTCGATAAAACAGTGCATGTTTTGATTTGAATATCCCTCCCTTCATACAAAAACATGCACTGTTTTATCGACACTCTGAACTCTGTTTAAACTGAGTTTAAGTAGCGTTCTAGAAATACCACCCTAAGTTTCATGTGATCGTTAGGAATTCAACAATTCATTTCGCATTTCACTTCCCACATTGTGAGCTGAGTGTCATCGGCAATGAGGTCACGCCTCACGAGTGCCGAGTGAAACCGCACCATTAGGCATGCAAATTATTGCGCCCCACCAACGATGACACTTGCTGATGCCAGGGCCCTTAGCCTGTAACGCAATGGTGCCAAAATGGGCTCACGGTTGACGGTTTCAATAACGATTTATTAATGCTGTCGGTCCAGTGTCGGTCCTTTTAATGTTTTTGTATCACAGCAAAGAATATTGAGACGCAATACGTCTCACAACTAGCGCCGCCAGTGGGAAAAAAATCATATCTATTTTTTTTATCCAAACCTTAGATCTTAAAAATAGTTAAGCCTCGTGTCGAGAAATCGCAGGAGCGTTTTTTGCTAAAAACGCATCCAAAAAAAGATATGATTTTTTTTTTTCATTGGCGGCGCTAGTTGTGAGACGTATTTCATCTTAAGTCTAATTCTAGAGGATTAGTTCGCTGGTTGTAGGAGAACAACGAAGAAAACCCAGTTTTGTCCTTCTACCTGGGACGCCATTGATACGCCATTGTGTTACAGGCTAAGGCCCAGCATAGAGAATTCAAACCTGCGGTGCGTGGTAATACAAAGCTAGAAACGTAACTTGACCAAACACCTGAGACCCTTATTTGCTATACCAAGTAGTACAATTATACGTGTCCCATTAGCTGGGCAAAGGCCTTCTCTCAGTCAGAGAGAGAGTTCTGACTTAAGAGGCCCCTTCAGGACCGTGGGAACTCAGTGACGGCCAAGCGCGTGAAACACTGTTTTCTATAGCTGTTTCACCCAGACCGAGACGGGGCGCGGGAAAAGTGAGAGGCGATGCGGCTGTATGAGTCTACGTGTGTTCGTGTCCCTTCGCGAGTATCTAGTTGTAGTTGTAATGTTATAGATCTATTTTCCCAAAAATTTTCGTAGTTCAGCTGCCATTTTTACATTTTTATTTAATCGGACTAGGATACGGGAGAGAGGGTAATGGGGAATATGATACTACGATTTTGTAGATTTTCTTCAGGTTCTTCATTTCGCTCAGTATTTGCGCACGCGAGACAGCAACACGACACTGAGCTATTTAATACTTACCTTACTAATTTTGAGAAACAAACAAACTACTGTTAATATATAGGGTGTTACAAGACCGCCCGCCTTATACTTGCGTCATTTACTCATTACTTGTTACCTTTATAAAGTAGCGGCTTTCGTAGCCCAGTGGGAAAAACTCTGGATGTAAAGGGCATTTAATTTTCTTAAACCATTTTCCCTGTAGGTAAGTATCGAATCCTAATAAGGAGAGAGCTCTCGAAAATCCGCCGACCAGGTGAAAAAATGTGTCATAGAAAGAAGATGAAAAGAGGAACCACTGAAGTAAATTGAATGTTTTGAGTATTCAATAGAATCGTCCATCACAAACGGACTAACGTAAAACTCTTGAAATACAAAGAAAAGTTAAGGCGTTGTTATGTCAAAATCACACTTTTTTTTTTTCATCTACAACTCTTGTTTTTTTAGCTACGTTATTTTAGATACAGCAAAACTATTATAGTATTATTACTATTATATTTTTTTGTTTATTTGACGGCACATAAAATGTACATACAATGCTATCGAATTCCAGGCTCTTGGCCATAATGTGAGATCAAGATTGGAATTCAATTCTGTTCGTAGAATGAGACTTCTGTATCTTATTTTTGTTATTTGCGCCATGATCGCGCCTGAATATGAAATTGAGTGATTATTATACAAATCACGACCATACAATTATCGGTCTCATTTTGTTATTGAGGGCGGGCGCGCTTCTGAAAATGTTGATTCCAATAAAAGCTTCGATGAGTCTCGTTGTGAAATATTGGCAGTTTACAACAGTTTGATGATATCACGAATAACAGAGAAAATATTGTATTATGATCAACCAGTTGGTCCAATTGGAACAAATGGCTTCGTAGCGTTCCATTCTGCATAATTGTCTGGTTTAGTTGATCGGAAGGGAATAAGAGATTGTCCTTCGTCATGGTGAACGTGAAGAAACCCGCCTTTTAAATATTTTGATGTATCATCATCATCAGGCTATGTCATCGGACCATTTCTGGCCATCTAATATTTTGATTATAAACCAATTCTAAATTGTCTATTCGCCTTTTTAAAACCCAACTCAAATATTTATTGCTACTTACCGCCAAATTACTCCCAGAATAGCGCATTCCAATGCCTGTTTTTAAGCTAAAAGTAAACTGTAAATCTCCCAGGAGGCACGGTGGGGCAAATTGTTTCGCAAATTGTTTACATTACTTTCCTGCGCCTTCCTTATTATGCTGGATAAGATTTGGATCTTTTCAACTGTCGGTTAATTATATGTGCAACTTGTTCATCATCATCATCATCAGCCTGTTAACACCCACTGAGTAAAGGCCTCATCATGCTCACGCCACCTCCCACGACTTGTTATTGGGTCATAAATTTGAAGGATACACAATCAGTTTGCTAGCTAGTTGAGAGAATTATAACAGTAGTGTTTTCTCCATACGTAGCTTGGCCGTTGAAGGGTATACAAGGGTACAAAACCAGGTGCACCATGACACCATTGCACCAATCTGACGCCATAACCGCTTGTGTACCCTTCAACGGCCAAGTCACACAACATTAACTATAATAATAAAGAAATCGCAGTAAGGAACCTTAGACTTGGCACGACTTTGTCTAGATTTCATTACTTTTTAGAGATAAAAAAGCAGCTCCATCGAGACCTGGCTAGTTTTTTACAGAATGTTTTTGGTGGGATAAAATATTACCTTACTAAATCTATATAGCTCGGACTTTTTGTTACTTATCTTTTATTTTATTTGTGTTCTCGGCAATAAAGTATTTTTCACCTACACTTTCACTTTCAAACGTAGATGAAAATCGAGTTCTAGCCCATCTCAAAGGCTGTATAAAACTTCTTGAAATTGTTCCGCAAAAAGGTTCCGGTGGGCATAACACCCCTTACTAATTGGCACTTAATTCCTCGAGTTAAAGTTGAATAATTTAACACAGAACTTTTCGCCTTTTTCTTTTAATAGCTAGACTGAACCCTAATAGGATGATTCATTATTTTGTGCCGAAAGGTTCTAATTCTCGTAAGAGTTTTATCTTACACAAAAATCTGGTAATATCATAGTTTTCTTGTGTAGTATTTAATACTGTAAAATTATACAATTTATATTTTCTATTAACCTCTTGTATAATTCTTGATTATAATCTTGAATATTTCCGTAACGGAAAAACGAATGGGGATTCCGAACGCAGTAACTGCATAAAAATCTAATATGAAAATTCCGGAGGGAAAAAAACCGTTTGTGTGTGGTAGGTTATATAATACTTGTATGCAGTCACTGCGTTCGGAATCCCGATTCGACTTTTTTCCGTCCGGAATTCCGTCAGAATGTGGCCGGCCTTAGTGATCAAACATTGTGTATTTCTGAGAAGAAAATGCATTTTTCACTACTCAATTGAATAAATAAGTAATCTACCTATCTTGGTGGGTCTATTATAGTAGGTAGGTAATCGTATGTGGCCATGATGTTATAATAAAAAAGCAATTTTCTTGATACAATATTTTGTTGGCCGGTGAATTTTTTTCAATCGAAGAAACTACATGTAATTGCTCCAAGAATAGCCCCATCGGAAAAGTTGCCCTCAGCATTTTAGTTGAAGGAGTTTTTCCGGTTTCTTTATCGGTTTTCCCTTAGCTCCGTGTTGGAGTATTCTGTCTAATTAAGGCCGATTACGCTATTGATAGACGAGGTCGGGCAATTGAATCGGTTGTTCTTACTTGTGTTTGCTTAGGAAGTACCTACTGTCGATTGGTTTTGGGCACTGTAAAGCAGATATAAATTCAATTCAATTCAATTCAATTTATTTCAGATTTACATAAATAAACATCTACGTAACTTTGAAAATAAATAAAGTACGGCCTGTACCGGGAATCGAACCTGGGTTAATTTCAGGGACTTGGGAATCAGGATTGGTAGATACCTATAGGTACATAGAGTGGTATTTACCGGGGGCTATGCGCTAAATAAAATCTGTTGTTTTTCAGCTACAAAAGTCGATATGGTGCATCAAATGTACCTATGGAGCAAGCAGTAGACAGATATAACTACTAAATTAAAATAGTTAAATACCCCCGACATTATAGCTTCAAATAAGCATAGATCATAAACGGCTGAACCGATTTTGATAAAACGTATCTAAGAATAATTGCTAGAACAGCTTGTTTTGAAATAAATAAAACTGCATCCAAATCGGTTCACCCGTTTAAGAGTTACGTTGCCAAAGACAGACACACACAATTTATAACACCCCTCCTTTAAGTCGGGGGTTAAAAAAAAAATAACAACCTCGTGTTTCGCAAATCTCAGAAGAGGGGAATATGTTTGAGAACACGGAAAAACGGTTATTTCCGGAAAAATAATTTCACTACACGCATTTCGCAAGAAAAATATCTGGCACCACGTTGATGTTCCTTTTCACAAACATAACCTTGTTGAGTTTTCCCCTTTGATCTTATGTTTTGATTCCAGTTGCTGATAAAAAGAATAGGTAGTCCAAAAATCGAATGTGATTAGGTCAAACAAAATTTATAGAATATCACAGAAAACCCCGAATCTTGTATCTTTTCCACGCATTTTTTCTGTTATATTCCATATTTTTTTTAATTTCTTATTATACATTCATACAATCGCTCGATTGTTCCAGTAGACTGAAAAAACTTTCCTCGCTTCGCTAGCTCATTGAAAAATGTGGAAATACACGTAATACGTGAAAATTACGGGTTTTCCCACAAGGTTTTCCGTCGTGCAGAAAAACATTAATTTATCAACGTACTAGCTGACCCGGTGAACTTCGTATCACCTGAAATAGTTTGACTCTCCGCGTCAAAAATGGAGATTCCAATACAAATGACCAATTTTTATTTCTTCCGTTTTACAGCTAATCCTTTAACTTTTCCCATATTTCTTTGCTTTTAAACCTACCCTGAACTATGGTGAACTAAACAAAACAGTAAATATGCAAATCGGTCAAGCCGTTTCTTAGTTTTAGCGAGACTAATGCACGGCGATCCATTTTTATATACAGGGTGTTAAAAGACCGCCAACAAAGCGGGAAACCACGTATTGTCCTCATCATAATAAACATTATTGCCAAAGGAACTATGCCTGGGAAATCAACGGTTTCCGAGATAATGAGGTTCAAAGTCGGACTTTTCAAAACTTTTTTTTTGCAGAAATGTATTCAGTATCTAGTTCTTAACATATCCTCTCAAGAAGCCATATCAAAATGATTAATATTTCTTAGAAAAAACGACGTTAAAATTGCAACCCGCAATGTATTCTACAAATCGGCACTTCAAGGTTAAGTAACATAAACTTAAACCCACGCTTGCGCAATATGACTTCTGTGCGTTACACGTGCATTGAGTAATAAAATATTTTTCAAAATTATAACCTAAAAAACCAAAATCATTTCCCAGCAATAATTTATCGAAAAAGTACTTTGTTTTGGTGTCTAGTATCCGTGGCTTTCGGGTCTGTTGGCGGTCTTTTAACACCCTGTATATAGATTTACAGTACTTACCAATTTTATCGTATGCCTAACAAAGCCGCGCTGCGAATTAAAATGCCGGAACGAATGGGAAATTTCTAAGAAGCCCGTAACGTTTATGTGGCACAATGACTTGTTTACCACCAACTTAATGTTGTGTGAAATGTGTTAGCCGATAAAGTTCTTAATATATGGCTGCGTTTGATTTTTGGATGTCGATGAACTTTGGATTCAATTATTGAAATAGTTACCCGTTTGTTGGAGGTTCAGATGTTTTATTTCACGAAGGCGGATGAGCCAATACTTGTGTATGTGTCGCAGGGATATTGTCAAACCAGTGATATTATAATTAACCTAGTGAAATTACAATTACCCGGTTTATTGTCAACCGTCACCATTTCTCACAATATCACGGGCTTATTTCAGTGAAATTATAATTTCACTAGACTCACGCAGTGATATTGCAAGGCAGCAATAACTTGACAATTTCACTGCCGTTAGATTGTGAGACGGTCGATGATTGGTCCGTTTTTAAATTGTCAATTTTGAAATCATAGAGTTACAAAATAATAGACAAGTTTCTGGAAATCACAAGCTTTATTGCAAGGATGTCTAATATCGCAGTTTTATCTTAATGTAACTCACAATAAGTTAGATTGATTTTTAGGGTTCCGTACCTGAACTCTCTGTCTGTATTTTTCTACCCTTATCTATGGTACCGTAATAGGTAGCCAGTTGACATTTCGACAGAATATTTTTCATGTGTGACACTACAAATTAGATATTAATAATAAAATAAGGGGTGATTTTATACTTTATGCTCTATCACAAAAAAGCGTCAAACTTGGTGTAGATCTAGAGCTTTATAGTATAACAAAAAATAATAAAAAACAACCAAGTGCGAGTCGGACTTATGCATGAACGTACACACAACCATATATTTTTTATTGTATGGCGGTACGGAACCCTCAGTGCGCGAGTCCGACTAGCATTCGGCAGATTTTTTGTTTTATCAGTCTAGTCACAGTAATATTTTCTCAGCTCTATGTTGAATTCCTAAGCAAATGGCGGTTAAAGAAGAGTTGACCAATCAAAACGCACGAAGTCCCCCACTACAAACTTGACTCATAATATACCTAGGGTTATTATAAAATCACTACAGCGTTCTCGTGAAATTACAATAACACTAAAATAAGTCCGTGAAATTGTAAGTAAAGGAGGCGATTGACAATAATCTGGGTAATTGTAATTTCACTAGGGTAATTATAATATCACTGGTTTGACAATATCCCTGCGACATATGCAAATGAACAAGCACGTTGTCTTTGCGTGTGTGTCATTGATTTTCGTTTTTTTTGAGTTAAGCACACAAGAGCGTGCGTCTATACGCATTGCAACTACAAGTATGGCTCATCCGTCTTCATGAGATAAAACATCTGTAACACATATGGTTTTTAGACCTAATATTATTGTAAGAAAACGGGATTCTTACCATGATTTATTTTCTTTTGAGTTCCCGATATTTCGAATTAAATCCGTCTTCAGTCTACCCGTGACCATGGAGCCTGCAATGGTGCCGAAATATGGGGAACTCAAAAGAAAATAAATCGTGGTAAGAATCCCGTTTTCTTACAATAATAATCTGTAACACGTTTCATTCATAATATGTCTTTGGTGCTATGTTGAATAACTACTAATTACAAAATTGTAAATACTCCCGAAATTTTTGTTTCAAATTAGCATATCTCATAAACATAAACTGAACCGATTTTGATAAAACATATCTAAGGACACTCACGCAAAATAGGCTCATCAGCAGTCGAGTTGCGGAAAACGCCAAGGTTACAATTACGAAGGACACTCGCTAGAAAACCGGCTTTCAATTTAAAAAAACTGCATCCAAATCAGATACAGATACTGTGGCACCGTAGGCCCTCTTTTTAGGCCGGGGGAAATAAAACTAATTTGTTGATGTTTTTTTGTATCTTTGCTCAAGAGAGATTGTTAATACCCGCAAACATCCCCTTCTCCGATTCATTTCCATCTGCTCGATACAAAAGTTCGTACGGTCGGCCACAATCTCAGATACCCCATGGCAGCTCTTACCGCGCGCGGCATAAGGGCGCCAATCGAACAAAAAGGGGTATCTGAGACTGTGGCCGACTGTACGTTGTCGTCGGTTGGCTGCAGGGGCCTTAGCCTGTAACACAATGGCGTATCGATGACATCCGAGCCGAAGGACAAAACCGGGGTTTCCTCGTTTTTGTCCCACAACCAGAGAACTAATCCTCTAGAATTAGAATCAGAATATTATTTGATGTACTACAAAATCATCAAAAGGACCGACAGCATTCATTAATTTTGACTTTGTCTGTCCGTGACACAAAGGCGGTTACTGGCTATAACATCGACGCCCGCCGCGGTCGATGTCTCTACTAGTTTTTTTCTGACGTCTTGTTTTTTCTTGCACATGGGGACTCACATCGGCTTGCATTATCCCCATAGCGAAAATGAAAGCGACATTGCCAGTCAGGATCTTGAGGAGTTCGATACTTCCTTGACGCCGAACGCGATCTTGCGCCGTTTCTTGAGTGAGATCGGTTGCGACGGTTTCTGTAGGCGCTCCTTTCACGCAGCTCCGCAATCTCTAGCGTTAGTTTTTCAACTAGCCTCGATAAAACTTCGACTTGCCTCATCTCATCAGTCGTGTGTAGCGATATAGTAGCAATTTCAGGCTTCTGTAGCTTACTTGGCCTAGGTTCCGTCTTCCGTGGCTCCTCCGACTTCGATGGTTGCGGATCGGGCATTTTCATATATTTTTTTCAGCGTGCGGGTGTCACCAGTTGGTAATCAGAAGGTTGCGTGTTCAAATTACGTCGGGGTCACCAGTTGTGGCGGGCTATACAATGCTTTCAGGAGAACTCTCGTGTAGAAATTATCAATTTTATTTACAATTTTCTCTTTGTACAATAGTGCCACAAGACGTATCAAAATCAGACTGAAGGTTGAGCCAAACAAAAGTATATAACAAACTATTCAATTTTAGAATTTCGAATTTTGCCCAAAAAGTTTCGTGCCCCACAAATTCATTTATCATCAGCCTGTTAACACTCATTGCTGAGTAAAGGCATCTTCATGCTCACGCCACCTCTCACGATCCTATGCCATGCACAACCACTGTTTTCCGGCTACTTTGGCTATGTCGTCGGACCATCTGGCTGGTGGTCTGTCAACCGATCTCTTCCCCTCTCGGGGTCGCCACTCCGCAATGGACTTTGTCCATCTGCCATCGGTACGTCTCGCCAGGTGTCCTGGAGGTGTTCAGCATGATAAATCGTTATTGGAGCCGTCAACTGGGAGCCCATTTTGACACCATTGCGTTACAGGCTAAGGCCCCTGCAGTATACGGTTTTGGCGGATATTGGATTCCACTCTGACACGCTGAGCCCGCCGTATTCCGGACATGGCCCGACGGCCCTTCGGTAACTGGATTTGGCTAAGGCGAAGCCAAGAGGGGTGCAGGTTCGATTCTCAATAGTGTCATGCACTGACTTGAGCTTACACTGCATTAATTGGAGATAGTTCGAAGAGATCAAGCGAACTTCTTAAGTGAAGTTCGATATTGATTATCTTGGCTTCGTCGTAGAGTATAAGAGTCTGAGATTTTCATTGTTAAGATAAAGATAAAACATCATCATTTCCAAAAAACGTACTAATTAAGCTATGATTTATTTTCGATGATTTGATTTTGAGGTTATGAGAATAAATAAATAAACTCTTACAACCATCAATCGGTCGAATGCCAATCTCGTTTGCTGTCTTCACAATATTATCGACACATAGGTATTTTTATACGGGGTAATTATTTAATTGCTTTATTCCTGAAACATTTTTCAACCACTTTTGTTCTACCACTTTTCGAATAGCTTGATAGGCACTTTTTATGTTAAAAAAATAATAATAATTGCGTATTTTCCAAAGACATAGAAACAAAAGTGGTTGGAAATCACATTTAGAAGTTGACGTGTTTCCGGAATAAACTAAACTAAGGCCTTTGCATCTACGTAATGAGATGATTTATACAGCGTCCAGTGGCACCTTCACTCACACTAGATAGGTGAAGAGACCACTCGGCGCTGCAGTGCCTGGGACATTGTTTTTAGATGGAGTAGGCTTGCCCAGCACCTATACCATCCTGACAGCTTAGTCGACCAGGCCCACAGGAAAGGAATAAAGCTATTTAAAAATTACCCTGTAAAAGAATCAGATACAAAGGCATATTATTAAAAGAATGGCAAGAGCCTTCTTTCCAACACCACCACTAAGGACCATCCGCGATGTATTTAGGTTAAGAATACCACGTAATGCGTCTGCATTCTGCCTAATAAAACCCACTCGCAATGATTACAATGAGACAGCGAATTATGCAAAGGAGCGGGCAAATGAAGCAAAAACACGATTATTTTGTCCTTCCGACTCGTCGGAGTCTTGGGTTGTTCCCAAGTGGTCCAAAATCCTGGTTCCCGAGCGCAAATTGGTATTAAAACTACAGGGTGCACTCTAAGTCAGTAGCGGAACTTAAAGAGGGATGTCTACTGATCAATACAAACAAAATGTACTGGGTGGTTAAAAAAACTGAGTGAAAAAAATATCCGCTGTTCCATAAAAAGGTCGACTTAGTACTACGCCAAATGTATGAAACAGCAGATATTATTTTTTCGCTCCATGTACTCGTAGTTCCGAGTAGTTCACCCCAAACTGTGAAATCCCGTTGATTTTTTTAATAATACGAGTATGAGGTAACTCACTTGCTCTTCATTCGAGCTTGCGTTTTTTGAGATTTTCAGAGAGAGCTAACGTGGTTCAAGACTCTGTATTTCGACCTTCAGTAGCGGACTCTTTTGAAAATTTGAAATCTTTTGAAATTTGCTCATTCGATTTGGTGTCGAGTCATCGCAGTAACCGAATTATAACGACTTTGGCAAAATCAAGGACTTTTTTTTTGCATAGGTAATGATATTTTTTCCAGTCGGGAATAACCCGTCAAAAATTTATACCTAAGAAATGTTTCGTTTATTTAACGACTCGAGGCTAGGAATTCAGCGACGGAGATAATGAAAGTTGTGAGGATAATATTTTTTCCCATTAAGCGCAGGTCGGTGGCCATTCAAATTTTACTTGACTACGTGAAACTAAATGTTTGTATGTCTGAATATCCATCTGTTCTCTCGCAGAGCCCAAACTATTTAGCTTCTAAAAATGAGGTATCATTGGATTAGTCTTAATTATTGGAAGAATAATTGAACGAGCGAGCGAAGCGAGCGAAGTTCTCAGTCTACTTGAACAATCCGTTTGTATGTACCTATGTATGTATGTTTGTATGTATGTTTGTATGTATGAATGTTCGTTACACAATAACTTGAGTAAACGTCGGATCGTCGTGAAATTTGGTAGACGGGTAAATGAGGCAAAGAGAATTTTTAAGTTCGAACATGAGCCAAATCGGTCGAGGGGTTGCTGAGATATGGGCTCGCGAGTTCATAGTTCGGGGCGAACCACTACGTTCCATACAAAAGGTCGACTCAGTACTGCGCCAAATGTATGAAACAGCTGATATTTTTTTCGCTCCATTTTTGTCGCCACCTAGTATAAGTTGTTTGTATTGATCAGTAGACAGCCTACTTAAAGTTCCGCTATCGACTTAGAGTGCACCCTGTAGTATAAAAAAATATATATGGCCGGCGGCCGCGGTGCGCCATAAAATGATGAACCCAAAAATTTTAATTGTGTACCATCTGATTGCAATCAATCAATTATTAGCAATAAGCATGATGGTATTCTGACTACCTACCTGTGAATACCTAAGTTATAGTACAGTCGGCCACAGTAACAGATACCCCATGGTAGCTCTTACCGCGTGCGGCATAGGCCGCCAATCAAACAAAAAGGAGTATGCTGGCGTGTGGCCGACTGTACATGCAGACTACTATTTTTTTTAAGACACAGGCCTTGTCTCACAGAAAGAATGAGGGGCATACTGCATCCCAAATAATTTAAAGGATATGCAAACGCAGGTCTTGTTTCAAGCCTTTAGCAGTCGGGCTTTAGTTTTTAACTTCTATTTTTGACATTAAGGTGTCGCCTTAATGAGTCCTGTCAGCTGTTTGCGGAATGTCCCAGGGTTTTAAGGCTTAGGGCTTTGGGCAAAAGGGAATGCCGCAATGGGCTCGGAATGGACCTTTGGGGGAATCGTAGTACAACATCTAAAGATTTTGGGCCGCGACGTGGTCGTAAAACGACGGTTTTACAATAGAGGTGAGATTCAAGGAAGTGACGTCATATACCCATACAGTGCGACAATGATCTTTTTGGCAATTGATTTTGATAAAAATAACTAGTGGTTCGCCCCGAACTATGAACTCGCGACCCCATATCTCGGCAACCCCTTGACCGATTTGGCTTATGTTCGAACTTAAAAATTATCTTTGCCTCATTTACCTGCCTACCAAATTTCATAACGATCCGACTTAATTTACTCAATTATCGTTGAACGAACATTCATACATACAAACATACATTATACGTACATACAAACGCCGGATTGTGCAAGTAGACTCTGAGAACATCTCTCACTTCGCTAGCTCGTTCAACAAATTACCGCTTTTTCGCTAAACCCTGCAGTTCACTGCATAGTCCTTTTAAGTTCACAGGGTACGGTAAACGCAGCGATCTTTTATTGAACGAGCGATCTTAGTAAAATAATACTGGATACACTACATGCACTGCACGACGTACCCTATTTTGTGGGGGCTAATAATTCTCGGCAATCTGAAATGTAACTTGTTAGGTTTTATTCGTAGAATCTCGAATGTGACATACCCGAGAATTCGCCCCCTTGTATTTATATGCCTACTGTGCATACGCGACACCTTCCGACTACGTCCGTCGCATTGTATACTCCGTGCAATTTTAGTGGTTTTAAAGCCGAAGGTATTTGTTTGCACTGGTAATTCACTTCTCCATACAAATGGTGTCGATTGGCGATAGCCGTTTGTATTGGGAAATGTTTTTTTTTTGTGCTCGTTTTGAAGTAAAATTTTGGAATTTGGCTCAGGATCACGAGTGCAACTAAATACCTTCGGCTTTAAAACCACTAAAATTCCACGGTGTATTATACGTAAGTATGATGTCGCATTTTATTATGTAGCGTATGTAGGACCAGTGTGTTCCTAGCTTTACCGTACGCGCTGAAGTAAACCAAGTGCGCGTGTCAACCGAGGCGAGCGTTCGTTAACGTATCGCCGCCATTATGCGCCAGTCGCGCCACCATTCGGATTCAGCGAGCGAGTCGCGCGGCAAAGTGTCCCGCGTCCTGACATCGAAATCCAATTTAGCGAAGGAACGCGTAGCGCGTTCATTATTTGTCGCGCCAACCCTGCCGTCCGGACTGCCAGCGCTGGAGGTTTCAATGTAAAAAACCCTCTGGGGGTCTACCGGCTAAGACAAAGCCGATTACCATTGGCGAAAATCGAAGTTCAATTTTTGAAAAATGTACTGCCACCCAGTTCATTTTTCATAAATCGAACTTTGATTTTCGCCAATGGTAATCGGCTTCGTCTTAGCCGGTAGACCCCCTGAAGTTGAACCAGGAACCGTGGAAAAGCGATCCCAGAAAACACTTCTTGCCGAACCGTGTAGTGAATGCGTGGAATAAACTACCTGAGGCGGTATTCAAACTCTTTTAAGACTCTGTAAATTTCAAACATGCACTGCAGCGTGGTAAATAAACATCTAGACAGATATTCTATAAAACTATAAATATTACTAAGTAGTACAAAGTAGTAACCACAGAGAGCAAAGAAACAATTTACTAACCACAGAGAGCAAAGAAACAATATTTGAACGAGAGATCGAAGCAAGCCGGATCGTCCTGAAATTTGGTAGGCGGGTAAATGAAATTTACTCAAGTTATCGCCTAACGAACATTCATGCATACATACATACATACAAACATACATAAATGCATACATACATACATACAGCGCTCACAGCCTAGTTGTACTAGCCGTTCTTAATCGATTGGCAAAGTTAAGCAACAACGGGCGCGGTCAGTCCTTGGATGGGTGACCGCTAGTGGCAATAATATCTGAGCGCTTCCGTGCTTCGGAAGGCACGTTAACCGTTGCTCGCTCGCTCGCTTCGCCGGCTCGTTCAATTAATTATCGCGTTGTACCGATGGCTTCAACCTTCATACGAGGCGACGAACGCTGCTAAAAGTCCAGATGATAAAAAAAAAACTAACTTGAGTTAAGCAGGTGTTGGAAACCACTTTTGCTATTTTGAAATAAAAATTCGGGGGTTTTTTTAATAGTGTAGTTATTAGACCATAGCTTATGTATGACTGCATCGGTCATGCAGTCATTCTTTAAGGCATTCTATAATATTTTGATAGGTTCGTGACATGACCTAGAAGCTCCGCACGCATCTTGCGTATTTTCAGCGAAAACCTACACATTTTGCGTCGCCTTCTTGGTCATTTTGCGCATTAGGTATTATTGAACGAGCGAGCGAAGTTCTCCGAGTCTACTTGAACAAGCCGGCGTTTGTATGTATGAATGTTCGTTCGACGATAACTTGAGTAAATTTAGTCGGATCGTCATGAAATTTGGTAGGCGGGTAAACGAGGCAAAGAGAATTTTTAAGTTCTAACATGAGCCAAATCGGTCGAATGGTTGCTGAGGTATGGGGTCGCAAGTTCGAAGTTCGGGGCGAACCACTAGTTAGTGTGTTTTGACACATAGTATCTGTGAAACGATGAGTCAAAAATAAGGCAACTGAAACTTTAGCACAGATCGCGAAACCCGCTATAAATGTTTAGTGTCTGCTGTAAACAAGTTTGATAAACTCGCGACAGACTGTCGAAGATGCGATAGGTCAGATCTGAAGTACCTATCAGTCGCCAGTAACGGTTTTATTCACGTAAAAGGTTACCGGCTCCCTTTTGATATGTTATAAAGTAGGTACGTAATTCTGCATATTAAAACCTAAGGCCCGATTTCTGAATTAAGAAATTCGCTAAGCAAGCACTTAATTATCGTTCTGTCTCTGCAGATTTATCACAAAAGAACGTGACGGAACGATACTTAAGTACCTATTTACTTAGTAAAATTCTCAATTCAGAATTCGGGCCTATGTCTGGCAATTCCCAACCCCTCGCAAACATTAATTAAAAAATCCCATACATTTTTTTTCATTGTATTTTTTTGTCGTATGGCAACTTAATGAGGCTGTTACCAAAAATTTTTTTTATTTATTGCTAAAAATGTATGGGATTTTTTTTATATCTGCGGCGGTTTAGGAATTGGAAGGCTTAGGTTTTTACTCGTATATGCCAAATTACGTAGTTTATAACATATCAAAAGGGCAGCCGGTAACCTTTTACGTGAATCAAACCGTTACGGGCGACTATACTACTAGGAAAGTTGAGCGGACATTTTTATCGAATTCAACCCTAGAGTTGCTAGGATCTTAAAAGCTGAGGCAGACTATGCAGTTTTAGAGACACGACAAGGATCCCTTTGATTGTACCAAAGCTCTTTAAGGGTTAACGAAAGTAGCGTGGCGCGAAAGCCCATGAGTCTTTCTTTTTTCAATTTTGTAGTTAAACTGAGATATTTTTGTTTAGCAATTTTTGTTTCACGACATTATACTCGTAATAGCATAGCTCCTCCTAAAAAGCGTCTCGGGAAGCAGCGACCGGGATTTACGACGCCGCAGATGTAGGTTCACGGGATGCCTTTACTGTAGGTACAGTCAACAGCACGTAAACCTTTACATTTTTATTGCAAAGTCACCCGTAACGTAATAAAGTGCATGCGTTTGTGGTTGCTGTCGACTGTACCGGCCTGGGCGTCAACTGACACACAAAAATTCTGGCACTAGTGCCAATTGACACTTTATAACTAGTGGTTTGCCCCGAACTGTGAACTCGCGACCCCATATAAACTTAACAACCCCATATCTCGGCAACCCCTCAACCGATTTGGCTCATGTTCGAAAAAAATTATCTTTGTCTCATTTACCCGCTTACCAAATTTCATGACGATCCGACTAAATTTACTCAAGTTATCGTCGAACGAACATTCATACATACAAACATACATACATACATACATACAAACACCGGATTGTTCGAGTGGACTCGGAGAACTTCGTTCGGTCGTTCAAAAATACTATAGTGGTTATATTATTATGTCAAACATTCTCGTCCCAGTTGTACGCTTCAAAAATCACTAATGGTCAAATCGCACTCCTTGTGTTACTAGAGTAGATCCGGGTATCCGGGTATCGAACTTGAACCTTTGTCCTCCTCCCCCTGCCTAGCCACATTATGGTTAGATCTTTGTATGCCAACCGATTCCGTGAATTAGTGTGCTGCCGCCTTAGCAACGCTAAGGGAAAGTTTCCGCTGCAACAATAATAAGAGCGCAAAACTCGGTGATTGCGACAGAGAAATCTCGTTAGAAACACGCTTCGCTAATCTCGACGAGGATTTCTTCCTCCACTGTAATCTTGTGATGGCAAGAAAGGATTACGTAAGTTTTGATTGTTAATTCGGTATTGTGTTTCCTGGTTGCATTCGTGGTGATAATGAATTAGGTACCTACTGGTTTTGCGACCACTTGTTACCAAAACATCCTAACTCTTTTTCAAGGGTGTATCTCCAATCTCTCTCTTCTCCAAGAATTATCAAAAGTAGCCAGATACTTAGTAGTAGATACGAGTAATACCTAATATTAATTTAATTTATATCGTGACTTTTACTTTTGGCGTTCAGTGTATACACCATGCTTTTTTAGTGGTTTTAAAGCCGAATGTATTTTGTTGCACTGGTGATTCTGAGCCAAATTCCAAAATTTTACTCCAAAATGAGCGGAAAAAAAACACTTCACAGTACTCTATCTATCGCCATTTTTTTTTTAGATAATGGCTGAAGCAGGTCGGTTGCATTAATACTTGCAATGTTTCCCCAATTCATCCACTTTTGACAGTTTTGCTATTTTTCCTCAATTTGTCCACTTTTGATAGCGTTGGGTTTTTCCAAATCAAAAATTCATTATCAAAATGAAACTCCTCAGCCCACGCAATTTTGCAACTTATCTTACGTACTTTTAAGGGCCATTCTGCCTCGTTCCAATGTAACGTAATTTGAAGTTTGTCACTGTTTGGAACATAGAGTTAGAAAGTTCCCTTAACTTTTAGACATGGAGTGAGTGAGTGAGTGAGACAGTATGATTGAGAGACAGTATCCTGAATGAGAGAGAGAGAAGCATGATGCTACATTGGGCTATTAGTAGATTAAAGTCTGCTATTATGCTACATTGGTAATTTTTGTGAGAATTAAATTATTAGTCAAAGTTTTCTTTTTCCCAAAAGGGCTAGTGCAAGGTAAAATACCTAAATTCCTAGAAACAGAAATGAAAATTTTCCCCTACCTAGAGGGGAAAATGCAATTTTTTCACTATCTACAGATAATCAAACTTGGATATTCTAAGTCTATGGTTCGAAGTTCTCGTTTATATTTGCGTAGGTTCAGACGCAAAATAGTGGGTTACAGAAGTTTTTTCAGAAGCGGTCTATTCAAAATGCCTTCCAATTCCAAAGATATTGTAAAGGCCTACCCTTTGCAAAACTAAAGAACTTTACTGTATTTCTAACTTTTTACTTTAAAATTGAAGAGAAGATACGGCATTTCTTCAATTTGTAGCTAAGGTCAAGGCAAGTCAAGTCTTCTTTTTGATGCGTTTTTTGCCCATAACGAGCCGTTAAATGAGAATCCCTAGGCTTTACTATTTTTAGAACCTAAGGTCTAGATTCCAGATCCTAAAATCTACAAATAAGTGTGCCTTGGCCATCACCTTAAAAAGCGTAAGCAAAAGTAAAAAAATCGCTAGAGACAGAACTTGAAATTGCAACCTCCATGACTGGCGTACAGTTTTTACAGCCACTATTATTTCTAGTTTTTATAGCCACTAAAATATTCTACTCACAATTCCATTTTGATTGACAATTTCGCCTCTATTGACTAAAACTTAAAAGATGATAATCTACTAACTCATGCATCTTCTGTTACTTGCTATTGGAAGGCCGAAATCTGGCAATGACAGTAGCACAATGAAGTCAAATTATTTGATGAATGATTATTCTATTCATCTTTTGCAACTCCGAAGATTAAAAGGCTGTTCAGAGGGCTCTTGCTTAATGTACCCCTATGTTTGAATCAAAATTATGAATGATTTCGTCAAATTATCAGTTAAGTATGTCTTTTTATATTTAGTTAGGCTTTTGTCGTTAGTAATAATGATTATTTATAAAATTATGTGTTACTCGGCCAAACCCGATTTCAGGACAAACTCGTTTCGCCTAGGCCAAACCAGTCTGGTCTAAGCTAGTATGGATAAACCGGTATAGCCTAGGCCAAACTAGTCCAGCCTAAGCCCGTACCTATGGATAAACTGGTACCGCCTAGGCAAATCCATACAAATTCAAAAAGATAATAGATAAATATAGGGGAGGTCTGATAGTGAATCTCGAAGTGCTAAAATTGTTCTAAAACCCTTCGTTAACTATCTCATGCAATGTGTTTGTTCGGTCTGTACACATCCCATAATTCAAAAGCAACTTAAACTAGTTTGTCGTAAAAGAACAACGTTCGGGGAGCAAGCTAGAGCGCCTTTAAAGTGACGTACCAATTTTAAGTCCAGCAATGTAGAGGAGTATTATGAAGCTTGCCTTTAATAGACCCTGTCGAGCTTTGCTCTTAGAATATTTCCGAGGCAAGGGCGGGATAGCAACTCGTCCCGTCAAAACTTGTCCCACGAAAACAAAATTCATAAAGTGTTGTTTTGATTAGTGACACCAAACTCAAGGAAGATAGTTTTAATAACTCATGAAACTAAGGATAAGGCGTTTTTCTTGAGACTTCATTTTGGACATTCTGTGTTCTTACGTATGTGTAGTGTGTGTTGATCTCTGGTTATAATTTATATTCAATACTGGTAGGGTAGCCTTATTTTAATTCAATAATTTTGAAACGTTTTTAGCTTGTGACGAATTTGCACCGGGACCAGTGGTCGGCAGAGTCTATTTTCCAAGAGAAGACAAGACAACTTTGCATATAAAGTAAGAGAGGATGTTTTATACTTGAACTTTGTAGAGTAAACAAAATCCTAGTGGCTTTTTATCATTGCGGAGTGCGTCCCGTTTTGTTTGTACTTTCAAAGTGCTCTCCGAGCTCTGAGGCTTAGTTATTAATTTTAGCTCACTAGAGCAAAATGTCCCACATTCTCTTAATGAATAGACAAAGGCCGTTGCGTCTTTGAAGGATTTCAATGTACGGGATAAAGCGGCAAAAACGGCAGTCTAGCTCTAGATTTTTATATTTTCCTTTGAGAAGACTTTGAGGCACAACAAATGCCGCCACTTTGATAGTAAGTTTTCTAACTCTTAGTTATTCAAACGAAAAATGCTATTTTGATCTCTCAAAACTTAGGCAGCGTTAGCTACCTAACGCGCGCTTTCTGCAAAAGCGATACGAAGTAACAGACATGTTAATCTCATGTCAAACTAATTTCAGCAAATCACGTGCCGCTTTTTTGAATAATTTGCAGAAACCGGGTGTCAGTCTTATCCATACTCAATACTCAATACTTTATTGCAACCATAAGTGTATAAGATCGGAATAGGTAGACTCAGATCAGGCAAATTTCAATCTTTGAGTGGTTAAGAGGATATCACAGTAGTGTTTTCTCCATAAAAACGTAGTCTCCCTGGTTAATGGCACTAGAGCCTAGAGCCTAGAGTCACTAGAGCAAACATTTTTGGTATGATGGGACATCTCCACTCCACCCCCGGTATGTGGGATTGTTTAGATATTTTCGATAAATAATTTTTACAGGAGCAATCGAAAATTTCATAAAATGGATATTTTAAAGCTGCGGCGGCGGCAAAAGACGTCTGGTAAACCTATTCAACAACAACTTTAAAAAATCAAAACATTCCGACATCAAATACTTTCTTGTGATATGAGAGGTGTTTTTTTTTACACGGACCAGTTTTGGGAGAGGAAAGAAGGGAATACGAAACCCGGATTGTGTACATTTACTTCTTGTGGTCCCTATTGCTCAGTATTTGCGCACGCGAGACAGCAACAGATTAGTCTGTACTGCTACACGCTCTTAACCCTCTGCGACTGACGTGACGTCTGACAGACACCTCAAAAACTATCCGAAGCTGCCATGTCGCCATTACGCGTGATATCGTTCTGTTTCTCTCTATACCTTCGTGCTCGAGGACGCGCTTGCCACCAGTCCCTTGACGGCCGATCTAGCATGCACGAAACATGTGGAGAAAGAGCCAGGGTGTCCAGGAGACGTAACGTATTAAGGTGACTTTTGAGACTGATTTGAAAAAATCTCCTAACGACGTTTTTTATTTTTTATTTTCTTATCGGTTTATGCTAGAAGAAGGCAACAGCTATGTTTATATGGGTTATTTTATGTTATAGATTTTTTTTTTGTATTACAGTGGCTATGCTAAATTTACGTAAATTTTGATGATAATAAATAAGACTGATTATAAAACGAACTACAGGTTTTATTTAATCTAACAACGCCACAACAAACTGGGTATAGACCAAAAAAGAATAGGTATAAAGTGACCTTTTTGTTAGGTTTCATCCTATTTTTTTATTATTAGGTCCTGAAAAAGGTGTCTGACAGTCTACACGTCAGTAGAATGTTGATAGAAATAGCACGTCAGTCGCAGAGGGTTAAATTTAAAATAACTCAAAAGAGACGTCGCAGCAAAGCGGAATGTCATTACCGTCGCTGTTTATCAGACAAGGCTCACGCGTTGTTTAACTTCGCAATTCCGGCTAACGGATGTCACTTTACACTCGATTTAGTAGAGCCATAAAGCAAAAATATAGCTCCAGAGAGCGCTAACGGCTGCGTACGGTCCACCGCGAGACTGGAAACGGGCTGGCTTTAATTTAGCCTTCAGCGTAACTGCAAGGCAACTCGCGGAGCTATATTAATTAGGTAAGCTGACAGATAGACACCCAATCTGTTTGTCCTTTAGGGCGCGGTGCATAGTGAATAGCCCGCGCGCCAAGAAAAATGCACAAAATCGAGTCCTGTACCAAATACAGCAAACAAATCGAAAATTTTCACATATCAAACTCTAGAATTAGGTGAGACCTATCTAACACAGCCAGTTTTGTGTTGAGATTCGTAAAGGTTTTGAAGATATTTTTGATGAAAAAAAATAGGCGGCGCACTTTTTTTCAAACAAAATATCTTGCAATCTGTTATGGATATGAACACAAAACTAGCTGTTTTAGATAGGTCTCATCTAATTCTAGTTTGATATGTGACATTTTTTTATTATTTTAGTGTATTTGATACAGGAATCGATTTTGTGCATTTTTCTTTGCGCGCGGGCGATTTACTATGCCCTGCGCATTAACTTTTCCGCTACACTTGCACTTATATTACTTCTTAATTACTTCCTTTGGCGCTACAACCCTTTGTGGGTCTTGGCCTCCTCCACGGTAGATCTCCATTTGTCTCTGGCCCTTGCCTCTTTTCGCCAGTTGGTGTATTTGCCCATCTTTCTGAGGTCTTCTTCGATGCAGTCAATCCATCGTTTTTTGGGCCTGCCTCTTGGTCTCTTCTGCTGTGGTTTGCATTTGGCACTTATATTATCAATTTATAATATACAGGAGCGAGGAGGCAGGATGGCCGGTGGACAAGGGCGTTTACAGAGTGGCGGCCAAGAGTTGGACGGCGGTCGGTAGGAAGACCAGCAGCTTGATGGTTGGACGACATCGTTGTGGCGGCGGAGGGTCCATGGATGCGGACGGCGAGGGACCGCGAGAGGTGGCGTGGGGGGAAAAAGGCCTATACCCAGCAGTGGGCAGCGATAAGCTGATGATGATGATGATGATGATTAAGGAAACAGTAAGTAAACAGTCTCGGGATGAGCATATCCGAGCTTGATATGAAGGCGCAAAACCCGCCGGAATGAATTCTCTCGCTTCACTCGCTCGTTCAATTAAAATCTCCACCCTTCCCTGAAATCAGAATCTATAGAATGCTAAGAATATTGTTTCAATTGCTATCTATTAAACACTGTCACTTACACTACACACACACCGCCCATACCAGCTAGGAAAGTAAAAAAAAACATAAACTACGTTTGAGTGCCCGTGAATGCGTTACAAAGTAGGAGCTACACTGCTAAAATTAAATGTACAACCTTTAACAATCCGCTGTCAGATTAAAAGCTAATAATTTGAGCTCCAAATGAGAGGTCCCACTGTGAGTTCTAAAGCCTTATTATAGTAGCCACATCTTCTTGCGTAATCTCGTTCTCTCTGAGAATAATAAGGGACGACGAGAATTTTAATATTACGACAACTATAATTAGACCGAAGCCTTTGTAGCACAGCTGGAGGCAATGCAGAAGATCTACTTTATATTGAGTAACGACTAAAAGATGGATAAATAGAAAGCCCTTGTATCAGCCCCAGACTCCACGGAGGAGTAAAGGGATCTAAGTAAAAGAAGAACGACTAAATTCAGAATTCAAACCACCCCCGACATTTCAGCTTCAAATTAACATAGTTATCTCATATACGGGTAAACCAATTTTGATAAAACATGATAGAACACACGCTGCTTTCAATTTAAAAAAAAACATCTTACATTTTGAAAGCTTTCGACTCGAAATAGAGATCCGTATCCTGCGATCGAGATCTCCGCTGTCTTGGAAGACCGATCAAAAACGAAAGTTCTCAGTTATCTACCCCTAAAGAGTAAGGAGCAATTACGTAGGGAAAAAAAATAATGTTTAATCTAGGCTATGTTTATTACTATTACTCAGAAAACGGCCTAAGTTGCAAGTTTTTTTGGCCAAAGTTGCAGGCAAGCTTGGTTCAATGAATAACTTTTTTTTACATTACTGTGCGGTTTTTCTGTAGCTTTCCATTCAGTGTTTAATCCTTCGTTTGCATATAATTGGCCGTCTAAAGATAATATTTAATATTGCTCAACCTTTGCGTAGAACTCTAATCGTTACGATTAAATGGAGAGTGGGGTTCGTATTGGATTGGGTTAAGATAAAACTAGTAGGTAGTTCGCCCAGAACTATGAACTAGCGATGTACCCCCAAGACCCATAGGTGTTACCCATATCTCAACAACCCCTCGACTGACTGATTCTAAGATTTTTCTAATCTATTCAATTCTAATATTTTGGCCTCATTTAATAGTCTTTTATAATTTTATGACGTTCCGATCACTAGAGTATACTAATACTTGAGCTAACGTCGAGAAAACATTTACACATACATATATACAAACGAAAAAATTAATATTCTGTATAATAATGATGTATACCAAAATATTAAAAGGTATTTTTTGCGAAACAATCATAAAAATTCAAACCTTAACACTCAACAGTAAGTACATTTTTAAAGCTTGCCATTTAGGGCCCCGAGAACTTAAAATTAAAGGAACAATTTAATACTTATTAAGTAGAATTAATAAGGTGAAATGTCGAGAAGTTCCTTTGTTAGTCCGAACTCATTATTTCAGTAGGTACTCCACTACGAGAGATGTTTAAAATGTAATTAAAATGCCGACTTCACCGTTTCAATTTTAATCCCCTTGAAAAGCCAAGAGATTTATAAAAACTTTTTGTTTTTCTAAAGCACTAACCCGTGCTAGGGAATAATTTAAACATATATAATAAGTTGAAAAATTCACTCGGGACAGGACTTGAACCCGCCACCTCTCGCATACCGTGCAGGCGCTCTACCATTTTGAGCTACCGAGTCAAGTAACTGTCGAGGCAAATTTCTCCAACTAGTCTCCGTCAACTGGACGGGGGGACGGTATGCGAGAGGTTGCGGGTTCAAGTCCTGTCCCGAGTGATTTTTTTCAACTTATTATAAATGTTTAGATTTATAAAAAAATAATTTGAATAATGGCGAGGGAAACTGACGACTTACAACGACCATTTTACGGTCTGACGTACTGTCATGTGCACCACCAAATTTCATCGAAATTCATTCAGAAGTTTTTGCGTTAAAGAGTAACAAACATCCATCCAAACAAACAAACTCTTTTACTCACCGATTATAATATTTGTGTGATAAGTAAAATAAATGCCACCATACGTAATTGAAACGTCCCAACTAACGAGATAAAACTAAATATGCAAAGAATGACAACAGTTTTGATGTTGAATGTTTTCATTGGTTTAAAACATGCGACGCTTTTTACGATTACGAACGAAAAAAACTGTGTAACTTTTTGTTACATTATTTTTCACGGAGATAATTGAATCGTTTTGTTGATTTTGAATATCTAACGTTAACAATTTGCTTTAAACAATGTATATTTAAGCTGAGGAGATAAATATTATCAGATTCAAAGTATTTTTTAAATTAAACATTCGTGAGCACTGCACATTTTTCCATTAAATCACGGTTTTACTCACTTGTATTTAATTTTTGTATATTGTGTAGCCGACTAGTTTCAGTTCTTATTCGGAGATCTTAATTATGGAGAAAGAGACGGCCCTCGCGACGCCGCGACTAGTCACGAACTGCGTTTGAGTAGCAGCCGCCATGTAGCATTCCCCATGATTAAGGTCTCCGAATGAGTACCGAAACCAGTCGGCTACACCGACAAAATACATTAAGTGAGTAAAACCGTGATTTAATAGAAAAAAGATACAAAGTAAGTTATAAATTGCCAAAAGTCGTTTTAAATTTTCAGTACCATTTTATGCGCTGACATAAACTGGAAATATCAAAACGAACGAGAAAGCCACTAAAAGTCTAGAACTTGTTACGATCTAGAAATTTCATGAACAACGGAAAAGATTTAGTTCAAGCGAATGGAAATGTAGATCAGAAAGAGTCCTAATAAACAATCTGCACGAAATAAGAAAAAAAATCGGCTAAGTGCGAATCGGACACGTAAACAGGGTGGCATTAATAGTCGTCGTCTCAAGATCGAACTCAAGTAGGTGAACTCAGAAAAGTCAAATGCTAATTTCAAGCCTTGGCTAATGTCTATGTCAATCTCAAGGCAGTGTCTATTAATATGCTGACAGCTATTCAAGTTTGGCATTAGACAAGGCTTGACATTAGCATTTGAGTTTTCTGAGATCACCTACTTGAGATCGATCTCTAGTAGGTGATCTCAGACGACTATTTAATACCATCCTAAGTGTCTAGCGGTACATTTTGCATGTAAACTCTATCATGGCTTGAGAACTTACGCCATTGGTTCCAACAAGCCACGAGCTCCTTGTTCCGTTTGGCAGCCTCAAAAGAAGAAATAGCCCAGATAATTACCAACCAGGAGACGACACTACAAGAAGAAGAATTATGTTAAACTCTGGCTGCAAGTAAAGGAATAGCACTATAGTGTGATATAGTGGCAATAAAGAGAAAAAATACTGTGATTTACCTTTGACAATGGACAAGGCTACATACCGGCACTTGCCTAGTGTCTAAATAGATAAAATGCCTATCGAATACAGGGTGTTAAAAGACCGCCAACAGACCCGAAAGGTACGCATACTAGACACCAAAACAAAGTACTTTTTCGATAAATTGTTGCTGGGAAATGATTTTGGTTTTTTAGGTTATAATTTTGGAAAATATTTTATCACGCAATGGAAGTGTAATGCAGAGAAGTCATACAAGCCTTTGTTATTTTTCCTTTTATTTATTAGTACGAAATACGTTCGCCGAAATAATTTCGCCGTGTACTCTACCACTTTCTTTTATGTAATATATGTTATAATTTTTTTCATGTGTGCAATAAATGCATGTCTGGATTTTTGAGACGGGGCAGTAAGAGAAGGTACCTTAACCGTTTTAGTTACAGGAAAACGTTCCTACGACCATCCATAACTTTTTGAGATATTACTATGAACTACATTCAGAAATTTTGGAAATAATGTACAGTCAGCGAGAAAAATGCTAAAATACCAATTTTTTTTACCCTAAATTATCAAAGCCATACCTTTTATGCCGAAAAATGAAATTTGCCGAAAGCCCGATTGAAACATCACGTCACCCTGCGTCATGACTGACGCGTTGCATCTAAATTTTTCGGAATTGCACCGCGCGGGATTTGGCGCAAGTGGGAAACTGGGACGGGCCAGCTGTGACAGTCAGTTCACACTACACGAAGTGGGAACTTGCCCTTGTTAAAAATATTTATCGAAACGATAATGTTAAGAGGGAACGCGGGTAACCTCAACTCCATACAAAAGGGGAGACCTGTTTCCTCCCTGGATAAATTGTTTTAGAAAACATATTTTTATGCCATTAAATCTACAAGGTGTTACAAAAGTACCTAACTCTTTTTACAGGGTAATAGCACCCGGTGATAGGGATCACAACCTAAATATTTTTTTGGCTCTGTGACGTTCCGTTAATTTTTAAATTAATAAAATGTGAACGATGTGGCAGGAGAAAAGTATTTTTTAAATATTGTTTTCATTATCTTTCACAATGTTTTAACAACTCAAAGCTATGTAAATGCACCTACACGCACAAATATACTTTTAAATTTGAGTGAATAACAAAAACAAAAAAGTTAGGAAAAATTTAAAATTTTGAGGTTATAAAATAAAAATTGTATTTTTTCAACTTTTTTTTACAGATTTGACATCCTGTTGACCAGTAGATTACACCCTGTAAAAAGATTTAGGTACTTTTGTAACACCTTGTATATTTACCTCTGCCATGTCCCTATGTTTTCCTTTTTTTATTATTTTAATTATTTAAATAAATTTTATTAAAATAATAATAAAAAAAAAGAAAACATAGGGACATGGCAGAGGTACATATAAATTGAATGGCATAAACATATTTTCTCTAAAATAATTATCCAGGGAGGAAACAGGTCTCCCTTTTTGTATTTTTTGTATGGAGCAGCCGGCTACCCTAAGTAAAGAAAACCTCGTGACACTTGTAT
The DNA here is from genome assembly GCA_949319315.1 of Zelleria hepariella. Taxonomy (NCBI): domain Eukaryota; kingdom Metazoa; phylum Arthropoda; class Insecta; order Lepidoptera; family Yponomeutidae; genus Zelleria; species Zelleria hepariella. The sequence continues at coordinate 23,760,927 of OX439383.1, read as the reverse complement.
TTATTTACTTACCGGGAGGTCCCAGCTCATATACGGTCGGCCACAGTGACAGATATCCCATGGCAGCTCTTACCGCGCACGGCATAAGGGCGCCAATCGAACGAAAAGGGGTATCCTAGCGTGTGGCCGACTGTACTATTAGGACTATTTTGAAATTAAATAAATGATGGTTCGGCAAGACCCAAAACAATATTGGCGAAGTAAAACCTCGACTGTCCCCAAAAGAGAGAGTTCACAATCCACTAATATAAGTCAAGCACCAAACTTTTATACTGCAAAGTCGTAAAGAGTGATGTTTAAAACATCTCTTTCCTCTGATAAAGGTTGGATAAAAGACATAAAACAAGTAGAAGGTTTGGCTGGTTAGGGTGGGACATTTTGTGATATTACCACGTTTAATAGTCATGATCCATTTAGCACGTATAGCCCAATTTGACAACAAAGTTAAGTTGGTACGATTGTTATAATAACTACTAAATACCGAAATGTTATCTTGAACTAAGCACATCTCATATACGGCTGAACCGATTTTAATAAACATAATATCTAAGGCTGGTATTAATAGTCCTCTGAGATCACCTACTTGAGATCGGTCTCAAGTAGGTGAACTCAGAAAACAAAAATCACCGACTTGAGACATTGGCTTATTAATAAACCTATCTTAGGCGCGAACTTGAGTCCTCGATTTGAGTAAAGAATGAACTATTTGAACGAATGATACCATTTAAGGTTCAAAATGTGGTCAAAAAGCTTAAACCCAACTCAAAAGTACTAGGCGCCCATACATTATAAAGAGACTATTCGAAAAGGCACAACCTGAGTTTGGCCTCCTTTTGGTCTATAAAATTGTCCATGGTCCGGTGTTATTCAGTTGGCAACTTGTCATTTCTATAATAGTCCAGGATTCCACAAACATAAAAGTGATGTTACAAGATATAACACGAACTCTACTCGAAATAGATACTCGATTATAATAACTAGTGGTTCACCCCGAACTGTGAACTCAGGATGACTAACTTTTTGCTAACCCCATATCCACTCTTCGTCCGATTTGGATTTGGATATTAGAATTTTAAAATTCTTTTAATTCCATTAAGCCGCCTTTATATTTTTATGACGACACAATCATTCATACATACAAACATACAAACATACTTCGATCGCTCGTTCAATATGACGACACAATTTTGTAGCGGCACCCTGGTCTAGACAAAAAGGATCAGATCTGACTCGCTTCAGCAATTTTTAATCAGCATTGTTATTCGTTACTTTGGCAACAGAGAGCTTGATCTTGAGTGAGTAACTCAGCATATTAATAAAGCAGCGCTTACTTGAGACCGATCTCAAGTCCTCGACTTGAGTCAAGAATGAACTATTTCAACGCTTGAGTAAAGAATGTACTAGGCTACCATACATTAGAAAGAGGCTAGCCACAACCTCAGTTTGACCTTCAAAGAGGTTCGTAAGGTGAACAACTTTTTTCACGGTTTTCAGAACTGTCGAATAAAAGAAAAAACTTTTTCTACTGTCAAACATCAGTCAAACTACGAAAATAATTATTATAAAAATGTCTCGTAAATTCTTGTGATTTTCAGTATATTGAACGTTTTAGTCGGTTATGGATAATAAGTGGCGCCAGAGAGGTTATTTTCAATATTTTGGCCGAAAAATATCATGCCGGAAACTTCCAACAGAGAGCTTCAGTTCATTCGAGCTTCCGTTATTCGAGCTTCCGTTTTTCGAGCTTCAGTACCTAGCGGACCCAGTTGGATGACCTCTACAAACGAGTTGCTGACAAGACAGGTATTTATTCACTATAATTGTATAAAATATACATAGTTCACGATACAAGTTACAGATATCGTCTAGTTCACGATACAAGTTACAGATATCGTCAGTTAGGTCTTTAAAATACCCCATCATCAACGTTTTTTGCGCATTTAATATAACTTTAGAGGTTATGTTTACGTAGAGAAAGTAGTAATTTACCAAGCGAATTTATAATAAATTATAGAGCGACTGCAAACCTAACGTTTGATCGTTGCGCACATCATTCTACTACATTAATGTTTTATTTTGATTACAGGAAAATCAGAAAGTACCTACTGTCCGACGCATAATCGACGAAGTTAGGGCGTTATGATAAGAGGGATAAAAACCAAGGCATTTTAGAACACCAGCTTTGGTCCCGAAACCTGAAATAATGTGTGGAGAATGAACACATAAAATAAGGGGAAGAATACTCGACTCAGCGCAAATTCATGTCAGGTGTAGAAATTTTAGATGATGATTAGGAAACAATATTGTATTAATAAATATGTTACAACTCTCGCAGGCTTGTTTATTTTCCAATTAGAAAAAAAAAATGATAATTATGTAAAATTAATGAAGGTCTTCCCTATTCAGATTTATCTTCAAGTATCAATTTACTGAATACCTACTACTCGTATGAATGATACCACACCCTCAAGTTTTCCCTACTATATCCGCTTTATATTTTATGCATGCCTAGTAACCTCTATGGTCCAACTGGGCTTTGAAGCCGGCAAATTGTCTTAAAAAAACTAGGTACGAGTAAAGAGGTTTGAATTGTATGTTGTGCTGCCATCTACATGATATGTATCATACTACATGAAACTTTCTGTCACCAATCGCCATATAAGAGATTCCGGATGTTTATGCACGCCTAATACCTTCAGACCATTGACATGACGTCATTCACGTTACAGCACTCAAATTCTATTGTACACACGACAGCACGTCAAAGTGTACACTTTTGTTGTAAAGTCGCCCGTAACGTAACCGAGTAGAGTACTAGCGTGTAAAGGTCGACGTGTTGTCGTGTGTACGTGCGTTTCACGAAATAATTCCCTTGGATTGTACAAAAATAGTCCCTATTACATCGTAATAAGAGTTTCGTCAAGGGAACTCTTTCGTGAAACGCATTTTGCCCGGATTTTCAGTAAGGAAAGAGTTGAAATATACTTTCTGCCTTTTTATTAGTGTGTGGTGTAGTTTCTTACAAGATTATGGGAGCCTGCAAATAGCCTGACAACACTTCTGTATTTGGCCAAGTACAAGCTCGTAGCTTCTGATTCTACCATGCCTTTATAGGTAGTAGGTATTTGAGTTTTAGATGGTGACGCGGTGGTGGCATAATGGGTAGAACAATGGACTCGGAATCGAGGGATCCTGGTTCGAGTCCCGATGAGGGCATGTACCCTACCCATGACATTAATTTATTTCAAAGTCGCATACATACCACTCCCTGACTGTGAAGGAAAACATCGTGAGGAAACCGGAGCGTCTGAGGCTATATACCAAACTAAACTCAAACTTAGTACCAGCTTATTTTTTTAAACCTCAGCTCCTCGGAGTTCTTTCTTGGTAATATGACTGTGGGGCTCTGAACTGCTGGAGTTTTGCAGCTCGAAGAACTCGGGCTGGTAGAAACACTTTTCTGGCTAGTCATAGCGATGTGGTAGAGGTGCCGGTCGAATGACGACGACAAATGATTTCACACCACAAGGTCCCTTTCCACGTAACTTCCGATGTCGACGATGGTCCTAAGTATATTGTTAAGCTGCAACTTCTTGCGGTAGGTTCGCTTTGGATGCGCGCTGACTAAACATCATTTTTGTATATTAATTATCAAAGAAAATAACTCCCCTTCTTGCTTTGCGTAGTCGGGTAATGAAAAACACGAACTTGAGTCGGCTATCGCCTGCACTTGGAAATGACAGTCGCAAGTCTGGTCTCAAGTAGGTGAACTCACGTAAGATGTGTCTATTAATATGCCAGCGACTCCGGTCTCAAGTAAGTGATCTTACAGCTTCTTAACATTTTATGCATGCCTAGTACTCTAAACCACGTTGTATTGAAATTGAGACGTCACGGACTGTCAAAAGATGAATGACTCACTCAATTCCGAGCTCAAGTCGGCTCTATTAATATGGCGTCGACTCAAGTAAGTCGACTCACTCAAGCAAGTCGGCTAATGTCAATGTCAATCTCAAGATCGTGTCTATTAATAAGCAAACAGCTACTCAAGTTTGACATTACCCAAGGCTTGACATTTACCTCCTTGAGATCGATCTCAAGTAGGTGAACTCAGACGACTATTAATACCACCCTAAGAATACTCGCCCGAAAACCAAATTCGGTTTACCCGTGTAAGAGCTCCGGTGCCACAGTCAGACACACACGGTCAAACTTATAACACCTCTCTTTTTGGGTCGGAGGTTAAAAATGTTATGTTGCAATTATGCATTTTTACTGCAAGATAAAAAACAAGACACCTACTTGATCGGACTCAAACGGAGAACTCAAACTATAATTGAAAATTCCACCGAATGCCAATTTAATTCTGCATTTCTACAAGTTTTTATTGCTTCTCTTGAGCACTGTTCATTGAAGCACCTTTGTATTTTCCATCATACCTCAGGAATATTAAAGTTTTATTTCGTCTTACTTCGGATAGAAGAAGTAGTCTACCCACTCGTATGTACGACTTTTTTTTTCATTAATGAAACAATCCGGCGCTTGTATGTATGTTTGCATGAATGTTTCGACGATAACTTGAGTGAATTTGGTCGGATTATCATGAAAGTCCTAAGGTCATCATCATCATCATCATCATTGGCAGCCTCTGTTGGTCCATTTCTGGACATAGGCCTCTCCCAAATATTTCCAGTGTTGGCGGTTTGCTGCCTAAGGTAACCAATATAAAAAATATAATAATATACGGGTCGAATTGAGACGTTTTTTGAAGTAGGTTGAAAATGTTAAAAACTTTTCCAAGTCGACACTTTCATCGGTCACCCACCAGCTTTCTGACTGAGCGAGTTGGGACACTACTTCCTGTCCGCTTGCCGTGTGTTTTTTTTTTCGTCAGAATTGCACGTGTAATTCGAGGGACAATTTTTTTCCCGAAAAATTGTACATCTCTGTGTCATAAAGTTTGACGCTTGAATTTCAAAGCACGTTTCGTGAATGGAGATGGAATTCGCAGCGAATAAAAACGCGCGTCAAAAATTGTGGCACTGTGCAATTGTGTATGGTTTTAGATTTTATAGGCGACTAGCTTTTACCCGCGACTTCGTCCACGCTGAATAAAATCAAAAATGTTGCAGCCCTATTTTCCCTCGCTATCGACGTCAGTAAATGGAGTATTTCCCCGTACAAACATTGGTAGCTCGTTTTACCCAGTGGTGAAAACTTTTAAAATATGTGTCCAAAAGATTATGAAATATGTGTTTGCTGTTGATTATTTTATCTAAGTTTCAAATCAGTTAAACATTAAACAAATATTTCCCTTCACAAACTTTGGCATCGCCTTTCACCCTTTTAGGGGTGGAATTCCTTTCTTAGTGGCTATCTACTCTTTCGTGTCTCTAGGACCAGTGGTTTAGGCTATGCGTTAATATATCAGTCAGTCAGTCAGGACATTGCATTTTATATGTAGATAGATGGAATATACAGGGTTTAAAAGACCGCCAACAGACCCGAAAGACACGCATACTAGACACCAAAACAAAGTACTTTTTCGATAAATTATTGCTGGGAAATGATTTTGGTATATTAGGTTATAATTTTGAAAAATATTTTATTACGAAATGGACGTGTAACGCACTGAAGTCATATTGCGCAAGCGTTGGCATAAGTTTATACTAAACTCTAATTTTTAAATCGAGACCACGGAATGACAGTTGCTACAAAGGCTTTTTCTGACAGTTGCATAATTAGCAACTGTCATTCCGTGGACTCGAATTAAAAAATTGAGTTTACTTACACTTGAGGTGCCGATGTTTAGAATACAATATTGCGGGTTGCAATTTTGGAGTAATTTTTTGTAAGAAATATTCATAATTTTGATATGGCTTGTTGAGAATAAATGTTAAGTACTTGATACTGAATACATTTCTGAAAAAAAAAGTTTTGAAAAGTCCGGCTTTGAACTTCAATATCTCGGAAACCGGTGATTTCCCAGACATAGTTCCTTGGGCAAAAATGTTCGTTATGATGAGGACTATACGTGGTTTCCCGCTTTGTTGGCGGTCTTTTAACACCCTTTAGATTCAGATTTTTAACCACTGACTCAAAAAGAGGGGTATACAAGTTTAAAGTGTGTATCTGTCCATCTGTCTATCGCATCGTAGCTCCCGAACGGGTAAACCGATTTTAATTTTGTTTATTTTTTTAGTTTAAAAGGTGACTTAATCAATAATGTTTTTAGCTAGTTTTGATAAAAATTGGTTTAGCTGTTTATTGAAATGTCGGGGTTCTTATTTAAATTCACAATGTCAGTATTGTGAACTTACATAATACCTTGAGGTGAAATAATATAATTTTATTGCAAAGGATCTCTTTGTTTTCTGCTAGCGTCATATGAATCTTTGGGTCAGATGTGACCCGGCCCGGGGCAATGTATTTGGTTGAGGTTGATATTGTTTACTTGTTCCTATCTGTGTGATTTTAATTATATAAATCACGAATAACATTTTATATAAAGTCAGTGTCTACTTATTTTAATGCTTTTTATTTGCAGTGTAAATAAAATAATACAAACATTATTTTGTTGCAGTATTCAGCTTCGTAATTTTGACCTTATTCTTCTAGAAGTACTGATTTGACGTAAAGCCGATATTTTACTCAATTATGATAATATAATATTTATTAATGCAGTCGGTGAAGGCCCAACACAACAAACTTTTATAATTCGATGTGAAAAAGACACCTTCTACAAACTTTGTTTGAAATAAACTGGAATGAAAAAAAAAAAAAACATTATAACCTCTCGTGCCGCGCGTCATATCAAAGCAATGTTTGTATCATTCATTTGCACCATTAATTTAATTACGAAACCTCGGCTAGTTTACCGGTGCATTCCTGTACGATCCAAAAATTTTAAGAATACAAAAAAAAAACTACCTAGCTTAGTAATTGAGTACTTTAAGGAGGGAAAGAACGAGAGCATAAAGTTAGACTTAGGCACTTAATCGTGTTTAGGGTAGTGGGGAGAAAACTAATACTGAAGTCCCCACCTCTCTGAGGTAAGTCCAAGGCACAAACATTTTTTTGTGCCGAGGACTTACCTTTTTTTTTTGTTTTTTGCTCTCATCTCGAAAACGCTGCGTCTTAGGAAATTTTGTTGTATCACATAAAGATAGCTTATAAAAATCTCTACAACTTTGATTATACTTAATACTAAGCGTAAAATTCATTCCTGAAATGTTGACGAAAGCGCCATATAAAAAAATGCATCAAGAACAAAGGGGCTGGTCAAAAGGTTTTATGGCCGTTACAATGTTTATCACCATTACAGAATACACTTACCTACAAAGCAATTCCACACAAGTTATGTTTGAATTACCAAAACCCCACGAGGCACCGACTCAATTTACGGTCTGAATTTCATCCACGCTATTTAGAACGATGAAAGTTTCATGTTTGTGTGTTTCAGTCGTGAAATCGTGACTGAAAAAACATGTTACATGTCTGAAATCAATAGCAAGAGCAAGTCTAAGGGTGGCATTAAGAGTCGTCAGCTCAAGCTCGAGCTCAAGTAGGTGATCTCAGAAAACAAAATCACGACGACTTGAGACCTTGGCTAATGTCGATGTCAAGCTCAAGCTAGTGTTTAGACACATTGACATAAACCAAGGTCGAGTGATTTTGTTTTCTGAGATTACCTACTCGAGCTCGAACTTGAGCTGACGACTATTAATGCAGCCCTTAGCCTAAGTATGTATTTTTTTACTTTAGATACATTTTGGCCAACTTTTCGAGATCTTTGCAGGGCTCGTGGTCGCAATACACTGAGGTATGTACCTACCTCTTTTAGTCCTTAGTAGTCACCGCCAGTTTACGTTGATCCAAAAAACCGCATCAAACTGGAAAAGACCGGTTGTGGCCGGCCCAGAATGACCAGTTTATGGCCCGGCACAATTTATGATACGGTTGAGATCAACGCAATGGCTTGCCTGAAGCCGCAAAATACATTAGAGCAAAAGAACGTCTACAATATAGCGCTTGGTTCGTAACTATTGCGTAAGATTTAGCCTGTAAAATAATAATTTTACATGTCTAGCTGGGCCTTCTCTTAGGCCTGGTTTCTGAATTGAGAATTTCACTAACCAAATGCTTAAGTATCGTCCTGTCTCTTCAGATTTCTCACAAAAGAGTGTGACAGAGCGATACGTGCATGTGCTTAGGAAAATTCTCAACTCAGAAACCGGGCCTTAGAGATACAGTGTTCTGACTTAAGAGGGCGTTAGAGCACCATTTTCCCATACAAACGTAGTTCCGGTTTAATTTCTAAACTAAAGGCTGGATTTTACTGAAACTTGGTTTATATCAGTAGATGACCAATATAAAGGTTTGCAAATAGTTTTTATAATAAAAAAAAATTGCCTGAAAGAAATTAGAGCGATGCGTTTTTCGCGCCAAAAAGGGGTTACTTTCAGCTGTTATTTACTAACATTATTACACTCTCTATTGGAGTCTAACTACCTTGGGAACATCAATAATGTGTTGTACTTGTCAGAAAAAAAAATATTTTTGCGAAATACCTAATAAAATGTTGAAAAGGCAGCTGAACCACAAAAAAATTTGGGAAAATAGATCTATTACATTACAACTACAACTAGATACTCGCGAAAGGACACGAACACACGTAGACTCATACAGCCGCATTGCCTCTTACTTTTCCCGCGCACCGTCTCGCTCTGGGAGAAACAGCTATAGAAAACAGTGTTTCACGCGCTTGGCCGTCACTGAGTTCCCACGGTCCTGAAGGGGCCTCTTAACCACTGCGTATTGGTTATTTGCGCGTTGAGGTATTATAATTACGATTATTGGTATTGTTACTACAAATTCAAAAATGTACCTGGGTCTCGTTTCCGAGTCCATTGCACTATCACTAGACCACCACCGCTTGTTAACCAAGCACCGAGCAAATTAAGATGAAATACGTCTCACAACTAGCGCCGCCAATGAAAAAAATAACATATATTTTTTTTGGATGCGTTTTTAGCAAAAAACGCTCCTGCGATTTCTCAACGCGAGGCTTAACTATTTTTTAGACCTAAGGTTTGGATTACAGATCCTAGAACTTAAGAATGCAATCGATAGAATCGAATGCTTTCGTAGGAAATCCAATCCTGGATCCAAACCTTAGGTCCTAAAAATAGTTAAGCCTCGCGTTGAGAAATCGCAGGAGCGTTTTTTGCTAAAAACGCATCCAAAAGAAGACATGTTTTTTTTTTTACTGGCGGCGTTGGTCGACCCTTCTCTTCGGGTAGCATTAATAGCCGTCATCTTAAGCTCAAGCTCAAGAAGGAAAAGTCAGAAAACAAAATCACTGACTTAAGACCTTGGCTAATGTCAATGTCAAGCTTAAGCTAGTGTCTCCTAATATGCTGACAGCTTCGACCAAGGATAAAACTAGATAGAACATAGAACTTTGAAATGTGTCCGGAAAAATAGATGCCCAAATTGCCTATGGGAGCTTATTTGCTCGTAGTCTATGCAATTTAAATTAAACTGTACATTAATGCAATAAGGTTGACATTTGAATATTAGACGTATGGTCGAAATGATGTTTCGTGTTCTATTGCTGATATAATTTGTTTCTGTGGGGACAAGTTTTTATTGTGATTTTGTACGTAATGCGGATTCTATGGGATTTAGTTCGGTGGCTGACAGCTACTCGAGCTTGACATTTAGCCAAGGCTTGACATCAGCAAATTTTGTTTCCTGAGATGACCTACTTGAGTTTAATCTTGAGCTGACGACTATTTAATGCCACCCTTAGCCGCAGGTAGTAACAACTGGCGACGCATCGTATGACACGAATTGCCCCGATTGAATGACCACGACCCTCAGTGATGAGAATACCGACGCAAGGAGGAGATGGAATTCAGGCCACCACTGAAGCCGCCCTTCTGGGACTGTTCACTTCCCCGCCTGCAGCTAAACGATATTTATTTTTACACAGCAATTATGTATTTAATTAAAGGATTTGGCCCTTTCCGTGGGCTCTTTCGGGGTATAATAGCCCATCTTCGGATCGTTGGGTCGGGTAGGTTAAGGTCGGAGTAATTTTTGCGGTTTTATCGTTCCTTTAGTGCGTACATTTGTGAATGCTCCTAAGATACAGGTTAACCGTAGTTTAGGAGTTTAGGGCTTAGGGGTATCCTTAAGTTGCTTAAAATCCTCATAACTTTTAATGTGTCGTCAATCGGTAGTTATTTACCTACCAACATTGTATTACCTATAATTTTTCTGTAACGGACTTGCTTTTTTTCTAAAAATAAAAAAAAAAACTTTTTTTTTTCATTTTGTAGTTGCAATACCACTAGCTAACGGCGAAGGATTAATCTTGAGAAAATCTGCGAATTAATTGCTTTTGAATGTTTTGTTAATTTTTTTGTGTTGTCATATTTTTCTGTCGAAAAAATATCCATGAATAAATAAAGCTGTGAGTACCTACACAACTACACAGAGCTTTAATACTAACATGGGAAACTCAGATGAAAGCACGACACGCGGCTCGAAAGCTTTTAAAGTCAGGATTACTTTCCGTGAAACCAACGGCAGCAAGGCAAATGTCGTACGCACGGTAATACTGTTTAAGGCCTGTTTAAATAACACAAGTAAAGTGTTGTGTGTCCAGCCCCTTCTTCACCTAATGCTGACCGTTTTTTACTTTTCTACAACACTTGACCGTGCTGTTTCGAAATAAAACAATGAAAAAGGTAGTTTATACAAACAAGTCCCAGTAGCTGAGAACAGGACTTGCCAATGTGGATTAGCGATTTTGCGTTGAGGGTATTATGCCCCATACACTCAGGTTTAAGAGAAAACGTCTGAGGATACAATGTAACACTATTGCACCATTTATACCACCAGAATAGAATGATAATTTATTTAAACACCACAACACTCACATAAATACAATAATTGAGACAGGTAACTATGAAGAAATATATTAGGCAAACCACAAAACAGTACATTTATTACTTACATTTTACTTACAGGACTTCTACCCTAAACGCCTCGTGTAAATGCTCCATAGGGCGTTATTTTATTTACGCAAGCTAGTAAACTTACGTGAATAAGCTTTTTAGCGTATGGTGACATGCGCTAAAAAGATTTGAAGCATGACACGCTCATTTGTAGGTACTAAGCTTTCGACTCAAGCAGTCGTGAAAATCTAAGAAACATGTTGCGCGTAAAAAGAAAATATCATGTTAAGTACTTCGTATCGATATATATATTTTGTAATCAAAACATTAAGGAGGTACGTTTTGTTTGGTGAAAAAATATGTTCTAAAGATTTCCAATAAATCGGTGATTTGTTTTGGAAAGAAAAAATACTAGACAGTTACTTAATGTTTTCTGAGTCGAATGCGTAGATATTATGAATTTACGACAGTGTCGTCGGGTGTATTCGTAATTTAAAAAAGCGAATGACATTTAAAAAATAAAAATAAAATTGTATATTTTAACATGGTACAGTTTTTATCAACGGTAAGCAGTGACTTTTAATAATTAATGATTTCTCACAAACATAATTTGGTTCGAAACTAATTACGTTTACGTACTAATATAAACGAGATTGGAAACGTTTCGAAGTATCAGCTAGGTTTGTTTATGCACCTATTATATTTTCTTATTGCCTATCCAGTATGTTATAGTGATCAATTTAATATGAGAGATTTTTTTTTGTTTTCCTGTATTACATAGAGGTAAAATAATTATTATAGATTTTCTTTAAAAAAATATTCATCTTGTATGTTACGTTACAAATCTTTTTTTTAACCTAGATGTTTTGGTAGAGATCACATTTTAATGCGCGGAGCTCAAGCGTCGAGCAAATATCGTGTTTTCACTTCAAACGAGTGTTGAGAAAATGTAAAGCCCCGGCTCTACGAGATTACGGTTTTATTTTGCTACTTTTGCTGCCTGTTTATTGCACAATATTTAATATGTTATTATGATTATTGTAGCAAAAATATTGGGAGAAAACATTTCGACCATGAATAAAACATGTCTTGTATTGAAACCACACATTAGAAAAAGATTACAAACAAAATAAATGTTTAGTTAATTAAGATAATTTTATGTTATCACAAAAACAAAGGAAAATCGACCCGTTTGAAAAAACAATAAAATTATGGCCTTCCTACTGAATAATAATTATTATACTTTATTGCACACACAAACAGATTAGAGGACAGTACAGTAAGAAAACATATATTATTATGTAAATAGGCGAGCTTATTTATGTAAGAGATTTCTTCGATAGACTTATTTGAGGGGTGTTTTAGGTCTGAGTTGCTATGGGTATGAAGGGTTATTATAATGAAAAAAAAAAAAAACTGCGCCATTTTCTCAATTTTTGTTGTTAAAAATCCAGTGTCTCTAAATTATAAGAGTGTCTATCTCGAATCATTAAACATTACTAAGGCCTTTGCATCTACGTAATTTTATGATTTATACAGCGTCCATTCACTCACACTAGATGGATGAAGAGACGACTCGACACTGCAGTGCCTGGGACATTGTTTTAGATGAAGTAAGCTTGCCCAGCACTTATACCATCCTGACAGCTTAGTCGACCTAGCCCACAGGAAAGACAAGGTCAATATGTGAGGAGCCAACTAGTCCGCGTGTTGGACTCGGAAGCGAGAGACCGGTTCGATTCCCGTTGCTGTTGTTTCTTTTCAAAGTTACCTTCGTGCATTTGTGAATTTATAGTAACAATACCACTCGCTAACGATGAAGGAAAAACATCGTTACACGAACGAAAACATGCCTAAAAACGCGCTTGGCCCAGTCTCGGCAAAGCCCAAAGATGTCGCTTTACATGCCGCTACGCACAGTCGCCAACGATCCCTCGTAGCGGCCAACCGTGCTACGGCGTAGCGCGCTCGTAGCGGCGTAGCACTTGCGTAGACACGACCTACTTACTACCGAAGCGTGAGCGTAGAAGTGAAATTATCGGTTTCGAAAATACGCAGTTGACAGTTTATTAGTGACTTATTGGAACGAATTAATTGGAGTTTAGTAAATTTTAAAAGTGTTTTTGTGAGTGGAGTGGAATTGTGGGAAATAGTGAAGTGAATTTTTGACTTGGAGTCGGAACTTAGGTGCGGTTTTCGGTGCTGTTTTTAGTGTGAGTAGATTTTTTTTTTACATTTTAGAGTTTGGGTGTTTTTAAGGTCAGTATGGTGACAGACGCTAATTTACGAAAATTTCTTTAAAAGTACCTGCGCAAAATTTAATCAAAACATTTCAAACGCACCGAAACCAATTGTAATAATGGAACTTTGTAAACTTCTGAGATGACGAAAACAAAATATGCTTTTTAATTAATTTTCTATGTGACAGACATTCTTGGAAACCGCCTGCGGGTCATATTCTTATTAGAAACTCAGTTATTTTCATACTTTACGTATTTTTTCAGAGGCCAGCTTGTTTTAAAGAACATAATTAAAAGAAAAACTTACACAACCTATTTATTCCGTGTCCTGAAAAGCCTTCAACTCACGTGACGCAGTATATTTTATTCACTATAAACTTATAGTAAGTATATTTTCATAATATCAAGAATTTTAAAATTTCGAAATTCAATTAGGTACGTTAATTAATTATTACGTTATTACATTTAAGGACAAATTAACGATGCGTTTTTTTTTTAAAAGCAAGTTTAATGTTTTATGCTATAATTAAAACCTTACTTGAATACAAAAAGAAATATAAATAAAGTTGTATCTTTAGTACTATTACCTAATACCATTTTTTTTATAAAATTTTTTTTAGTGGCCCTATATGCACTATTATTACCCACTAACCAAGCGGGGGGCATCTCTTAGGCCTGTGCCTGTAATATAAATCTTAAATTAAACTGATAAAATAGATTAACACCATTTTAAACAATCGTGAACATTTTGAATATTCCGCCACGCAACTTTAGTCGAACCTTAAACGTCTAATTTTGTTTATGAATTAATCGGTACCTTCGAGCCAGCTTTTATGGTTTAAACAGCCTTATAAATAGACAGTTCTTGCTCACTTCGCACCGCGCGATGTCTATTCAAATATTAACCAACATTACCCTACAATTTTATTGAAATAAAGGTTAAATTACCACCATACATAACCGCCCCTTTCACTTAACCTAATAAATTCACTACAGTGGAGCCGTTAACCAAACACATCGTCACGCATACAGGCCCCGGGGGGGTAGCGGAGGCATTAATCATTACAAATGTTTGCCGTCGAGCCCGATGGGCATATTTTCATCAATACACCGTTCAAAGTAGCATTAACAACTAAACAACTTGGGCTTTGTCTGGTGGCCCGTTTCATCAAAACTGTGGATGAAACTGTGCTATTACAATTCGTATAAATTTATGCTGTTGGTCAACTAAGAGAAGTGTGTAATACTGATGTATTTTGAGTTCAAGACATATTATTTCAAGACATGTAACTTGAAATTGAAGATGTCTTGTTTGGTAAAACTTCAAAACGGCTAATTTCACTCTGATTTTCATTGTTTTAGGTACCTAATTACCTATACACCTATGACTAGACTTTATTTTCAGCTTACATTGCTGCAAGACCTTAAAATCTCAAACCATCTGAAATATTTTGTATTTTGTTCTTTCTCTCTCTTTTTCTCTTGTAAGAGACATTTTAGTGTAAAGAACTTCGATCAAGAATAAAACAAGATAGTGCATAGAACTCCGAAATGTGTCTGGAAAATTAGATGTCCAAATCCTCTTTGGGAGCTTATTTACTCGTAGTCTATGCAATTAAAGTCAAACTGTACACTAATGCAATAAGGTTGACATTCGAATATTAGACGTATGGTTGAAACGATGTTTCGTATTGTTCAATTGCTGATATCATTTGTTTCTGTAAGGACAAGTTTTTATTGTGATTTTATACGTAATGCGGATTCTATGGGATTTAGTTCGGTGGTAAAGAATTACTACTACTACGGAAACAATTGGTTTTTCTCTATTTTTACCAGTTCAACTTAAGCAAAAGTGCCAAACAAGGGATAGTGTTCAAGATAAAAAACGTGTCCAATTAGGAGAAGTGACCTGCTGGACGAAAAAATCCGGACTAGTAAGAAAAAATCTAGTATTGTACAAGCCAACACAAATACCTCTAAGTGGATATGTTTTATACAAAAATAAGTGGAGTGTTTTCTTTATCAATAACTCTTAAATTCAGCTTGTTCGATGCATTGTTTGACAAATATAGAAGTAATAAGTAAGATTAGTTTGAGTGTTTTGCCTACAAAAATAATAATATAAATTGTGTATTGAGACAAAAACAATACTCAACAAATATCTTTGATCTGAGTAGGTAGTTATTAGAGGCTTAGAACTGAAAATATAGAATATTACGATCCAAAGAGAATGAAATTGTTATTTATTGTAATCTTTCTTAGACTTTATAGAAGACTATTAAGTAGAAAATAATAGAGTAGGTTGAATTACCTATAGAGGTATAACTACAGGGTGCACTCTAAGTCGATAGCGGAACTTTAAGTAGGCTGTCTACTGATCAATACAAACAACTTGTACAAGGTGGCGACAAAAATGGAGCGAAAAAAATATCAGCTGTTTCATACATTTGGCGCAGTACTGAGTCGACCTTTTGTATGGAACAGCTGATATTTTTTTCGCTCCATTTTTTTCGCCACCTAGTACAAGTTGTTAGTATTGATCAGTAGATAGCCCACTTAAAGTTCCGCTATCGACTTAGAGTGCACCCTGTATTATGTGACTATCGACCTTATCTGCAAGATTTTTTTTTTTTGACATGTCGGTTGGCTTTTTTTTGTCAGGCTGAAGTTTATTCAATACAGTTCAAATACTACTAAAATAAACTATGAAAATTGTCGTGCATATTAAAAAATATACCGCTGTGATTTTGCTTTTGAAGTGACTATTTACACAATTCCAATGATGTTTCTGAATCACTTTGAATAATAATGTTTTCTTTCCACGTAAAACACATATCGAATATAGGACTTTTTATATTTCTTTGAACTGTTGAGTCAATATGTTGGTAAATATCAATTATTAAGTTTCCGTTACATTTATTTATTTTCCGTTCTCGACAGTAATGCAATTCTGAGTAAAAATAAATTTAATTAAGTTTGAACAAACATTACAAAATATGTGAATCCTCTATTTTATATTATATGAATTTAGGAGCAAAATGACGGACATCTTGTTATATTATTAATTGTTTTCGTACCTGTAATATTATTCATACATTTTGTCGTATTACTCTAGGGTGGCATTAATAGTTGTCGACTCAAGATCGAACTCAAGGAGGTGATCTCAGAAAAGTCAAATGCTGTCAAGCCTTGTCAATCTCAAGATAGTGTCTATTAAAATGCTGACAGCTACTCAAGTTTGACATAAGCCAAGGCTTGACATTGGCATTTGACTTTTCTGAGTTCGCCTGCTTGAGATGGATTTCAAGACGATGATCTCAGACGACTATTAATACCACTCTTACTACCTTTTATATTTGAGTATTTTAGAAAAAAATATGTTTAGGAACAACCTTTCACCACTGAAAAGGTCGGACAAATAGGCGCACCAATCTCTTAAGCGCATAACAAATACCTCTTGGAAGAAAGGCCTATGAAAAACCCATAAACTTTTCTCCCTCTAGCGCACATGAAAAGCCGTCAAGACTCCTTTGTCGATAAAATTGCATTATGTCAAACCTTCACGTTTGCGAGGCGCCTTCTTAATCCACAGTATAGAGAAAGCGTGTCTTCTTTTCCAAGCTAAACTTAAATACAACAAAATATGTTATTTGTTAAGCGAGGATGCAAAACTATAGTTTGCAGCGAGAGCCTGTATTGATATTGTTTTACACTGGGTAAGTTTCTAACGGGTTGTCTACTACATAATTATATGGGCCTTATCGTAGACAAGACTACTTATGACCGATGACCTGGGGGGTTACCCTTGACGTTATTGCGATCAAATTGAAAAAGTTTTAAAATTAATTTCTCTTTGAATTCGCATAGTAATGCTTTGATTTTAAATACTTTGTAATGTTTATTCAAAGGTAAGGCTGTTTTATACAATTAAAACACAAAATACGTCTTAATTTGTAAAATATTAAATTTTGTAAATTGCGCCATATTGCGGCTGTATTGGAAAAATGCGTAAAGGGTAGAGGGGCTGGTCAAAATGGCAGGAAAAGACTGGATAAGAAAAGGTCAAGACTGTAATCAATGGAGTGCATTGGGTGGCTATAGGTTGAAGAAGAAGAAGAAGGTTCTAGCTCCAAATACGACCCAATACTTTTTGATGCGTTTTTTGCTCAAACGGGCCATAAAATGAGAATCCCTATGCTCAATTATTTTAAGGATCTAGCTGCCAGATTCGAAAACCTACGAATAAATCCTGAAAAAGAAAAAAAGGCCACTTTTTGACTTGTGCAAATTTTATTATTATAGGTTTTAGGATATGGGACAATTTATTAAAATAGATAAAATATTTTGATAGGAAGAGCTAACCTTACTTCCTTATACTTTGCCCGAATCCTTCGAGGGGTTAAAAAGCAATATAAGATTGATTCTTTATGCACGAAAAGTTAACCCTTCCTTGTATTGCGTACCAAAATTGTGTGTACCCTTCTCAAGGCACAGATTTTAACCCTTTTTTGGCTACATACACAAACATAACAATTTACGTACATTCTCATCTGTTTGCTTATTCTGTAAAAAAAAAACATGTTTGTTTACGGGAAAATACCTAATTTAAACACAGATTTTAACGGATTTAACACTCGTTTTATTAACTTTTTACATTTTCCCAACGTTTCGAGACCTTTGCAAATACCTCTTATCGAAATAAACAATCTCTTTTTGACGACGAATAATAGAAATTAATTGTAAAAAAAAAAAAAAGTATATTTTCCCGCAAAAATACGGTTTTGAGGACTAGCAACTATGCGGGTTTTTTACAGAGCAAGCACACACGCAAACGGCTCACTACCACAATACTACAGGGTGCACTCTAAGTCGATAGCGGAACTTTAAGTGGGCTATCTACTGATCAATATAAACAACTTGTACTAGGTGGCGAAAAAAATGGAGTGAAAAAAAAAAACAGCTGTTCCATACAAAAGGTCGACTAAGTATTGAGGCAAATGTATGAAACAGCTGAAATTTTTTTCGCTCCATTTTTGTCACCACCTAGTACAGGTTGTTTGTATTGATCAGTAGACTACCTACTTAAAGTTCCGCTATCGACTTAGAGTGCACCCTGTAGATGGCGCCCCATCGTCCGTAAGACGAGTATCAATGAGGTTGGGAAATTCGCATCGACAGTTACTTGACTCGGTAGCTCAATTGGTAGAGCGCCTGCACGGTATGCAAGGGCTTGCGGGTTCAAGTCTTGTCCCGAGCAAATTGTTTAACCTTATAAAAAATCTTAATAACGTTCCCTTAGTGCTTTAGAAAAAAAAAAGTGTATCTTTTTTTTCTAAAAAAAAAACTATACCTTTGATTTTGATAACATTTTTCCTTCTGATTGTCTCTTCGAGAATGTGGGCTTAATGGGCGTATAAGTAGTGTTTTATTAACAAAGTACCCTTACAGCCTTAAGCTGACTCCGATTAAGACAAAGCTGTATCGATTGGGACCTCATTTGCTCAAATAGATTCGTCCCTGTAATGAAGGGACAATTCGGAAGGCAAAGTTTTTTGTTCGAAAGTCCGTTATTGGCTTAATCTTATCTTTAGACAATATTGAGAAAATAATTTCAATATTTTTTATTTTGATCCAGTAGTTTTGTTTTTATGCGCTAAAATGTTTTGTTCCTATGACCGCCTTGACCGCCAACAGTATGCAGACCGCCGCGTGACGTCATAAAACCGTATCTTTGAAACGTTGTAAAATCCAAACTACTGAACCAAAATAAAAAATATTGAAATTAGTTTCATAATATTGTGTAAAGATAAGATTAAGCTAATAACGGACTTTCGAACAAAAAACTTTGCCTTCCGAATTATTTTAATACGGCGCGCTATCAGAGCGCCACAATATGTAATTCCAATTATTTATTTCGGCTCTTTTCTTCCAGAATAGGGCGAGAGCCAGGGAGGGGGGCATGATCTTAGATTTTTACAAAAAGTGTTCGATTGGCTATACTTTTCAACCGAACTAAAAAACCATGGTACCTTTTATATTTAATTCTGCGTCATTTAACTGTTCGTCTTATACTTTTTTTATACTTGAAATTCTAGGGTGGTCTGCTGAATCTTTTGACCCCCAAAGACCTTAACAATAAACCCTTTAAATCGAATTAATTTTGCAAACTTTCTCAAATCTTTTTAAGTCCAAAAATGTTGAATAGGAAAGTACTAGAAAGTATTGAATAAAAAGTAACAGTTCATGCCACAGAAAAAATAAAACTTATTTTCTTCACAAAAAGTAAGAACCTACTACAGGAAGATTAAATCAGAGGCACGGGTTGAGGTAAACATCTAAATTCAAGTGATGATTGGAGAAATAAGTGACGTTCTTTATTCATTAAAAAAAAAGATAATCAATAAAAAATCACAAACTTCCTTCCTTCGTCAAAATATAAAACAAAAGTCAATAAATTATAAAACTAAACATGTCAAAAAAAAGGCACAAAAAAAACAAAGTCTCAATAAAAACAAAATAAAATAAACAAACACACACACTTAAACCAAATAAACCACCCCGGGCCAGTTATAAGTTGAAACGTATTGTATGACAAAATGTTTTCGACTTTTTTACAGACCATTGTAACTATGACCAAACTCAATGAATGCAAAAAAACAAAAAAAAGTCACCATGTATCTTTTTTTTTTAATTTAATAAAGTGTAACAAACCAATCAAATTAAATAGAACACTCGTTGAGACAAATGAAAAAAAAAAATTGCTTCATTCTTGATATTATCACACCTATACACCAAACATCGGGGCCATTTCGCAATAAATATAATAATATTTTATAAAAAAAAAATCAAAAATGATTGGCAGTTTGCAGCAGTTCCCTCGCCCTCATCAGGAGGCTGTCGATGTCATTCACGTTAACAGTGCTTCGCTGTTTAGCACTTGTTATTTTTATTTTAATAAATTGGGATAGGAGAAATAATAAATTAATACACTGTTTGTTTATTAATAAAATCATAACGAACGATTGCCACCGACGTTACAAATGAAACTGTCCATCTGTTCCTACTTACTGTACCTACTTACTTAGTACTACTCACTTTCGGCAGGGATTGCAAACTTTTGACTTCTTTGTGAGACTTGATTTTACGTCTGCCAGAGGTTTCTTAAAGGGCGCTTGAGAAATCACTTGAACTATATTATCATGGGTTGTGTGCCAAATAAAAATGAAATGTTGTAAAATTAAAATTAAATAAATGCACCATATTTTTATGGTATCACATCGGAAGTAAGTATACCCTTTCAAACAAAATAATAATAATCAAAATCGGTTCAGTTGAGTTACCCCCTTACTCGGGTGAAACGCGATTTCTAAATCCAATTTATTGAGGTTAGATACGTACTAGAGTTAAGTTAAGTCACTCGATCAATGCCAGTTGGGTCTCAAAAGAGATGCGCTACGAATACGTAGCGCATCTCTTCTGCTCTGGTAGCATTTTTAAATCTAAACTTTTATACGATGGCGGTTTTATTGCTAAGCGTGATCTCTTCCAGACAACGTTTCTTGATGTATTGTTGACGAAACCGTCTTTCCTTCTACTATCTTCCTTTCTCCTTTTCCTAATGTAATTATTTTGTGGCCGCAACTTAAGGCGCCGTCCATAATGAATAGTCCGCGCGCAAAGGAAAATGTACAAAATCTATTCCTGTATCAAATACACTAAATTAATCGAAAAAGTAAACACATCAAACACTACAATTAGGTGAGAGCTATCTAACACAGCCATTGTCGTCTTGATATTCATAAAAGTTTTGAAGATATTTTCGCTGAAAGTAAATAGGCGCTTTTTTTCAGCGAAAATATTTTGCAATCTGTTATGGTTATCAACATGGAACTGACCTTGTTAGATGGCTCTCACCTAATTCTAGTGTTTGATATACAGTATGTCCACGGACTGCACCGCGCCACTTAATTCTGTGGTAAAGCATCATTAGTGGAACACGAATAGCATAAAATAAAAATTTTAAAAAAATAAAAAAACTCAGTATTCAAAATAAACATTAGCAAATTTAATTCATAATGCATCAAAAAGCGGCAACCAGTGCACCGAATTATCGAAATTAGATCGCGTAGATGAAAGTGGTTGCCGCTTTTGGCGTCAGCGATACACAGGTTGATGCATTATGAATTAAATTTGCTAATGTTTATTTTAAATACTGAGTTTTTTTATTTTTTTTTTATTTTTATTTTATGTTATTCGTGTTCCACTAATGATGCTTCACCACAGAATTAAGTGGCGCGGTGCAGTCCGTGGACATACTGTATTTACTTTTTCGATTCGTTTAGTGTATCTGATACGGGAATCGATTTTGTGATTTTTTCTTTGCGCGCGGGCTATTTCACTATGTACGACGCCTTAAGTAAGTCTTCTAAGTAGACCTCACAACAATATTCAAAGTTACCACTCCAGGAATCAACCCAAAACTCTACCCTAATTGCTTAATTACATAGTTACGGAGTTCACATGGCAGGCCACTGAATTCGTAACACACTTCGATCTGCCCTGTTTGCGGTAGGGACAGGGCCGTCTTTAGAACTTAGGAAAAGACAGTGCTCGGGGCCCTGCGGTACAAAGTTTTGTCAAAATCGATGTCTATGTGTCGATGACCAACACCTAGCGCCACCTGTTGGCGCTGCGTGAAACTAGGGCGACGGAAAACGAGAGGCACGAGGGAGGGACGAAAAACTGGGGTTTCTTACACATTTTCACTGCTTCTTTTTGGTCGCACGGCGTGTGCCACTTATTTTTGTTTCATTTATAATTTAATACGTATAATTACCTGAAATTCAATCAACCTAAATCCAGACCGCCTCACGGCACTAGAAAATTAGGACATAGAAGACCCTAGCCTAGCTGAGACACCAACACTATGTCAAAATCACTTACTTTACACATACTTTTCCAAATCCAATATACTTAATTATCATTTAATTTTATTCAAGCTGATAAAAAATGCCTGATAAATAAAAAAAATTACAAACACAAAAAGCAAAAATAACACAAAAAATAAAAATTCACGCTGGGGCCCCTTAATCTTCAGTGTCCGGGGGCCTCAATAGTTTAAAGACGGCCCTGGGTAGAAGGTAATCACTCTGGGGACAAGAAAGGAACCGAAGTTTAGGTTACTTCAAATCGATCACTTAAAGCTGCCATGTTCACTTTTACTTCTTCTTCACTGTTGTGTTCCTTGTCGTTCGTTACCTTTAGACATTGGTGCATTTGTAGATTATTTTAGATTTGCAGTGAACTATTTAATTTTTTTAAGCACTAACCTGTGGTACGCGAGAGTTTACGGGTTCAAGTCCTGTACCAAGCGAATTTCTTTATCATGAAAAATTAAATAAAAAAAAAATAGATTAATTTGTTACATACATGCCTCCTAAAGACGATAATATATTTAAGCATGTTAAGACGACGATATTGGCTCTTTTACACTATTATTATTAATCTGAAATCTAATCAAAGAAATCTAATCACAGCAATGTCAGGTAGTGCATATAAAAAAAACTCCAGCGCTGTTAAGAGAAAAAAATAGGAATTGCGTCTATGTAGAAAAAATAAACAATTCTTCCTTCTGAGCCGCTACAATCACTGAATTAGGTACAGTCGGCCACACGCTAGGATACCCCTTTTTGTTCGATTGGTGCCCTTATGCCGCGCGCGGTAAGAGCTGCCATTGGGTATCTGTGACTGTGGCCCACCGTACCTAAGTAAGATGAAGCGCTTCGAAATTTTAACTCGATGCCCCGCCGGTGTATAAAACGAAATAACGGAACTCAGTTGACTCATCTGTCACTTGCAAAGAAGGAAACTCATATCACTAACCTTCTTGTACCTAGTTGTATATTGTTTTTTAGTGAATCTAACATAATCTTTCCTCGCTCTGTGAGATGAAAAGTTGTGTTTTTCACACGGATGCAACATTATTTGCATCTCGTGCTTCCTCGTGATACGCTACGCTAGGTTTCTTTTTTTTTTAAAACCTTTGCTAGCCCGATATTCCATACAAGCACTCGCTGCAAACAATGATTTTGCATCATCGCATAACAAATAACTATTCCTTCAGGTTTCATTTGCCTGACAGCACTGAAAAGCGATTTTATCTCGCTCATCGAGAAACAACTGATTGATCGAGGCATCCCTTTACCAAACTTTTGGACCGTATCAATTAATATTCAGTACAGAATTTTAACTTCACTATTTGAGCAACAGCCATTCAGAGCCTTATAATGACACTACGAATTTCGGGCAAATTGAAAGCGAAGCGAATTCGCAACGAGTTCGCCGCGAGTTGAAAGCGAAGCAAATTTGAATTAAAATTATTACTAAATATTATCATTAGCTCTGACACAGTAAGTTGGGAAATTGAAAAAAAGTGTACCTATAATACAAAAGTTCTAGAAATTGTTATACATTTATGCATTCATTCTGTAAGACCACTTTTCTCTCCGATTCACTGTATTGTAATTTATTGGATATATTTGCGAAAAACACAAAATGGGAACTTTAAACCGGTTGCCGGTGGACAAGGGCATTGACAGAATGGCGACCAAGAGTTGGATGGCGGTCAGTAGGACCTGCAAGTCTATGGTCGGACGACATCGTTGTGGCGGTAGAGGGTCCGTGGATGCGGATGGCGAGGGAACGCGAGGGGGAAAAGGCCTATATACCCAGCAGTGGGCAGAAGTAGGCTGATGATGATGATGATGAATGAGACAATTTATGGAGAATCAACTGGCACCTTTACTCACTCTAGGTTAAAATTACCACAATCATCGTCTCAATTCAGTTTAGTTGCCTCATTAAGGGTTAAAGTTAACCATCTGCTATTGACTACTTTTGTAATAGAACCGACGGCGTCGTCAAATTCTTTTGATTAGAAACTTTCTGTTTGTAGCAAAACCCGACAAAGGTCTTTGAGTGTCTCGATTCGTGGATAAAGTGCCTTTTTGGAGCCAAACAAAAGATCTAGCCTTATTTTGGTTGTTAGAAGTTGCTTGCTCGGGACAGTCTCAAAAATACTTAATTTTAGTTTTTTTTTCGTCAACTTCCTCTTGGTCGCTATTCGTCGATTTTGCTTGCTTAGTTTGGATAATTACATAGCATTTTACAAAAATATCCTGTCATACTAAAGGTTCATGATACCTACTGGTAAACACGATACAAGCAACTTTTAATACAAGGTGTAACAAAAGGTCCTAACTCTTTTTACAGGATAGGTAATAGCACGCGGTGATAATGGATCACAATATTTTTTTTTGCCTGATATTCCGTTGATTTTTTAATTAATAAAATGTGATCGCTGTGACGGGAGAATAGTATTTTTTAATACTGTTTTCATTGACTTTCACAATGTTTTAACAACTCAAAGCTATGCACCTATGTATTTTAAAATTTTGAGCTAATAATAGAAACCTTAAAGAAAAAAGTTCAATTATGAGGTTATAAAATAAAATTTGTTTTTTCAACTTTTTTTCACAGATTTTACACCCGTTAATCAGTAGGTTACACCCTGTAAAAAGAATTGTAACACGTTGTATATTATAGTTTCGATATAATTTGCCTAGCGGAGGCTGTTCTAACGCCTACGCCATCGTCTCAGCTTACTAAGGCCTGTGTTTTTCAACCTACTTACATAATCTGATCATTATTCAGCATACAGCCCGTCACAGAGTGACGTTGACAAGTATATTTATTGTTTAGGAAATATTTTCAGCAAGCGAACTTAGTTTCGTATGCCGCATCGCGCTGTGAATTATTTTCATGCATAACATTTCCCACACACTACCCCTACAGACAAAGAATGTGTCTTCTTTAGAATAAAGGCCACCCACACAGGCGCGTTTTTATCGGTCGTAGCGTTATTGCGATATTTGTTTTCAGTTCATTTTGTATTAGGATGACCATGGATTAACACACTGCTAGTATAATAATGCCGCAATGGAAATGGGACGTTCCTAATACAAAATGTACTGACAATTACAGATAGCTCAATAACGCATGCGATATTATCGACCGATAAATCGCGCTTGTGTGGGGGAGCCTTAAAGCGAGTCCGAAAGACATGGGTCTCTTTGTCACTCCAACCTCCCTGCACACTTGTAGGATGCACATTCTGAATGGAAGCGTGATATGTTACCGGCCAAACCCGATTTCAGGACAAACTAGTTTCGCCTAGGCCCTAGGCCAAACCAGTCTAACCTAAGCTCTTATGGACAAACCGGTATAGCGTAGGCCAAACTAGTCTTGCCGAAGCTCGTATGGATAAGCCGGTATTTCCTAGGCCAAACTAGTCTAGCCGAAGCTCGAATGGAGAAACCAGTTATATAGCAAGTTTGAAAAGTTGCAATACACGCTTTCTTGAAAACGGCCACTTTTGGCGGCGGCGGGATTTATTCGTTAGTTCTAGGATCTGGAATCTAGACCTTAGATCCTAAAAAATAGTTAAGCCTAGGGGTTTGTAGTATATTAATTTGTCTCTCCTTTCCTTGCTCCTCCTAAACATTTTGACATGTTTAGGGCAGGGGCTATGTTTAAGGTGAATATCGAGGCACAACTAGCGTTTTAGCAAAAAACGCATTAAAAAGAAGATGTTTTTTTTTCATTGGCGGCGCTAGTTATGCCTAGGTTATCACCTTAACTGGGGCCTTAGCCTGTAACGTATTCATTACTTCATGGCCTTATTCGACATTGGCGCCAAATAGTGAGAGAGTAGAGCCAAAAATGCCATGGCTCGCGCAAACTGATATGTTTTCCCAGATAACACGAAATAAGAACAAGCGAGAATGCTTTTGAAATATTATGTTCCGCCATTTCAAGACCATTTGCAGCAACAACAAAAACTGATTGTGTAAGAGCTCAAATAATATAAAGAGGGATGGTGAAATGCATAAAGCTCAAAATTACTGCGTAGTAGAATAGAATAGAAAAAAATAGAATAATCATTAAACGAGCAAGCGAAGCGAGAGACGTTCTCGGAGTCTATACTGGAACAATCCAGCGCTTGTATGTATGTAGGTACGTAATGTTTGTATCTATGTATGTAATGTATACGTATGTTCGTTCGACGATAACTTGAGTATATTTGGGCGGATCGTCACCCATGAAATTGGGTAGGCGGGTAAAAAAAAATATATTTTTTTAATTCGAACATAAGCCAATGGTGTAGCCACGGGTTAGCAATTTCAACCCTTTTTCCGCACTAGGGTGGGCCAACAGCCTTCCTTTTAGTAGAATTGCTTTTTAACGCTGCGACTTAGTACAGACCGCTCGAGTTCGTTTGCCTCTGCATACTTCTTCCGGTCAATTAAGTAATTTGAATTACTTTTCTGTAAAGATATCTTTGAAAATCTAAGGCCTTTGTATCTACATAGTGAGATGATTTATACAGCGTCCAGTGACACATTCACTCACACTAGATGGGTGAAGAGACCACTCGGCGCTGCAGTGCCTGGGACATTGTTTTAGATGGAGTAGGCTTGCCCAGCACCTATACCATCCTGACAGCTTAGCCGGCCTAGCCCACAAGAAAGACAAGTCAATACGTGTGGAGCCAACTAAACCGCGGGTTTCGTCACGATGTTTTTACTTCACAGTTAGCGAGTGGTATTTTGCTACTATAATGAATTCACAAATGTACGTAACTTTGAAAATAAACAAAGCCATAGATACATGCCTGCACTGGGAATCGAACCGGGGACCTCTTGCTTCAGAGTCCACTGTTCTACCCACTAGACCACCACCGCTCTTTGAAAAGATACGGTACTAAACGTCAGAAAAGTCTTGTTTCTTGACGCTTTTTGTGGTGAATATTGGTGGACATTACATTACTAGCTGTTCATAGATGCTTTGTTTGCGTAGGACTAATAAAAACGTTATACGAGCCAGATTAGCAACATACGGATGTAAATGGATGGAAATATCACATGAATGACTATCGAAGTAGTGCTTATAATAATTTACAATGGGATGCACTGCAACGTAGCCATAGCAACAAGAACCCTAGAAATGTTTGCATCTCTCGGAATATGTTTTATTGTCCTAGATTTTAGCATTAAACAAGTAGTATTTTTTCCTGGGAAAACAAGTTTCATAAGAATTGAGATTCAATATTATTATATTACCTACATTGTTGAAATAAATCGGCTAACTGCAAAACAAATTAAGCGCTTGACTCAGCATCGCGTTGGGTGTTGGTTGAGGGTAGGGTTACCATCCGTCCGGATAAGTCGGGACATTTCCGGATTTTTTTACTTTTATCCGGACTTTGCCGACCCTCTAATTTGTTTGGTATTTTTTTTAAATATATGGATTATGAGTAATAAAACTACATAATATGAAGTCATGTACATAATATCAAATCAGTATTTAATCAACAACGAACTTCTCATTCATCAAAAACACAAAATATAAAAAAAAATCTTTAACAATCAAATTATCAATAATTTATCTTCGATCGCGAACTAAGTGGGTAATTTTCCATTTTGTGACTAAATAGTCCGTACTTTTATCAAAATGTCCGGCTTTTTGTCAGGACTTTTCAAATTCCTATATGGTAACCCTAGTTGGGTGCGACAAATGTGAGGTAAAAGTAAAATAAAGTTCGCTAAGTTGGCGGCGGGGCGCGACCCTTTCACTAAATGAGCACTTGGAGCGCGCGAATGCATTGAAGTGTTAACCCTTATGGTCTAGTTTTGTGTGACGAACGTTTTTTTCTTTCTGATGACGCTTCTAAAGTTTTTCTTATAATGAGGGCTACCTACCGTTTTAGTTCTCACTAGATTTTAATGAATCGCTATGTGTGATGGTGTGTCTGCCTATGTATGTGTCTGCCTGTGGAACGGTAGCCCTGAAATGGGTGAATCTTAAAACCGCATCCAAATCGGTTACCCGTTTAAGAACTATGGTGCCACAGACGGACAGACACACCGACAAACAGACACACGCACAGTCGCACACATAGCGTATATAAAAACCCTCTTTTTGGTTCGAGGTTTAAAAACCGTGAGGAAACTCACTGGTTTGTCCGCACCTCGTCGATTATAAAATTATTTGGGCAAAAATACCTGCAGGTGAAGCTTTTGTGCAGAAATATGCAAAATTTTCTTCACATTTTTGTCAACGATGAGCCAGAATTTCGCGACACCCTTCATAAAAAAAACCCCTCAGCTTAACGCGATCCACCTCTTAAATTTTACGTAGAGTAGGTATTTTGTAAGCATTTTCCTCTTGGCTGTGCGTTTATATTTCTTTTTCCGTTCAGTTTTTTTGCTTAGGACCTACACCTGAGGCTTAAGAGGAAACGCGGGTAGCCGCTGCTCCATACAAAAATTGAGACCTGTTTCCTCCCTGGATAATTATTTTTAAAAATATGTTTATGCCATTCAATCTATATATACCTCTGCCATGTCCCTATGTTTTCCTTTTTGTCTTATTTTAATATAGCAGAGGTACATATAAATTGAATGGCATAAACATATTTTTCTAAAATAATTACCTATCCAGGGAGGAAACAGGTCTCCCTTTTTGTACTTTTTGTATGGAACAGCGGGTACCCGCGTTTCCACTTAAGGCGCTGCGCATAGTGAATCGCCCGCGCACAAAAAAAAAGCACAAAATCGATTCCTGTATCAAATACACTAAACAAATCGAAAATGTTCACATATCAAACCCTGGAATTAGGTGAGACCTATCTAAAACAGCCAGTTTCGTGTTGACATTCAAAAACGTTTTGAAGATATTTTGCTTGAAAAAAAATAGGCGGCGCACTTTTTTTCAAGCAAAATATCTTGCAATATGTTATGCTTAACAACATGAAACTGGCTGTGTTAGATAGGTTTCAACTAATTCTAGATGTGAACATTTTCGATTTTTTTAGTGTATTAGATACAGGAATCGATTTTGTGCATTTTTCTTTGCGCGCGGGCAAATTCATTATGCCCAGCGCCTTAAGAGCGATAGCTTAAGATACTAGGTGCAAAGAATAGATAGTTGACAAATCTGTTGCCATTTCGCGTGCGCTCTACCCCTCAAACACTAAAGGAACAACCTGAAGAAAATCTACAAAATCGAGGTTTCGTATTCCCCATTTTGCTCTCTCAAAACTAGACCAATGTTGAAAAATTTTACATCTCTGATATCACAAGAAACTAGGTACTTGATTTCGGAATATCTATTTATTTTATTTTATTTGTTAAATCACTTTACCAGAGACGTTCTTTGTCGCCACTTTTAAATACGATTTTTTTGTATTTTTTGAAGGTACTATTTGCGATTTCATTTATTAAAATAAAGTTAATGGTACCAAATTCAGTCTGACATCGATGGATTGGTTTACTAAACTATTGATAAGTTCATTCAAATTTCTTTCATATTGAAACATATTGAAACATATTGACATATGAATAAAAATATTTGCATTACGATTCTCTCTGAATATCAACATTATGTAGGTACTCTATTTCGAGATTATTATTTGGCGCGAAGAAGTATTCTATATTTAAATTCACAAGTCTGCATTTTAACGCTGACTCATCGAAAAATAATAATATTCATACGGCCTCTACTCTTGATTTACTAAGATCAAAGAATACCGCAGTACTAACTGCCAGTAAGTATAATGTGGATGGATGGCATGATTTCTTTTGTCCCTCCGGGATAGTAATAAGTATTTGATTTATATACTTCTTTTTACTTTTGATAATACCTATTTGTTCAATGTAAATAATTTATTTATGGCATATTGAATAAAACTTTTTGACTTTTCTTTTCTTTTTTCTTCTTTCAAGCCTTACTCACTAGCATAAATTAGAAACATTATAATATCTCATTCAAAATTACATTATTCAGTTATAGTGAATAGAAAATAATTACAAAGGTAAGTAAGTAAGTAAGTAACTCTTTATTGCACAAACGAAAACATTTTACAAATAAACATTTAAAAATAACAGTACAAATGGCGGTCTTATCGCTAAAAGCGATTTCTTCCAGACAACCTTTGGATGGACAGGACTGAGAGCGAAAACACAGTAGCAGCAGATGCACAATAAGAAATATATGATAGGATAAGAAAACAATTTCATTTCAATTACGTATATTTACGTAGATAAAGTACTTACGAGTAATACATAATTTATTAATAGATACATCCGAATAGGTTACAAATAGCACACAAATACAGAATGACCCTGTTGTTTCAAAGTAGGACCCTAATTTTCATCAAGGATTTTCGCCAAAGACGCCAAGGCGCATAGAATCTGCGGCTTTAAAATATTAAATCCGTTAAAACAGTAATTTTTCCGTGAATATTTCTCACCCGGACGCCGCCGGTTTACATGACATCCAACTACGTACGAGTACATTAATTATGTACAGAGTTACTCGTAACATCCAACAACATTGATTTTAATCTTTATTTGCGGTAAATGGAATTGTCACAGCGTGAATTTATTTTCTTTTTAACATTATTTAATTTTGAGCTTTTGTGGCTTATCTTTTCATCCTCAACACCAAAACATGACGCCATTTTAGAAAAAAAAAACTAAGTTTGTAAGAGTTTGTCTGAAAAAAAACAGAACAGGAATTTTATAGCTTAAATAAGATCAACAAATTAGTTAGTTCAAATAATCTTTCTCCTTGATACTAAAACGAACTAAGCAGTCGTGAGATTACGATCATCACGGTATACCTCGCTGCCTTTTCTTTCATAACATAGCAATTTTTTTACTGGTGATATCTATGCAATCTGCATCTGCGGTGGCGACCGAAGCTCACAAATATTGATGTTCCGTTCCCGGGAACATTGCCAATTGATGGAAACATTGCCGGAAACATTGCCGGCAATGATCCCCCAACTGGGAATTTAACGGGAACTTTGCTCTAGAGCTTTGGATATTTCAATATTTGTTTACTGAATTGTAAATGGTTTTGGATTCTTTATACACCAAATTAATAATAAGTTACTAAGGCCCGTAAGATCAATCACAGTTTAAACTCAATCCATAGATTAAACCTCACATTTTGTATGGAAGTTAATCAACAGATAGGGTTTAAACTAGCCTTTTTGGTTTAAACTGTGATTGATCTTACGGGCTTAAGCACATAATTCATACGAATTTGATAGGTAGTATGGATTTAAGATGTTTTTTTTAAGAAACACCGATTTCATGCAGTCTCCATGTGGCAACTTATGGCAACCATGTGACACTTATGCAAATATGCATGTAACGTGACTAACCAACGCGATACTTTAAGAATTTAAAAAAATAGATAAAAAAAATAGGAATAAAAGAATTAAAAAAATATATAGGGGTATATCACTGGGAATTTATGGAAACATTGGGAAACTTGCGCAACTTTTCAGGAATATTGCCGGCAGTGGGAATGTTTCCTAGCGTACATCAATACTCACAAAGGAGCGCATTGGATCCCACGGATCGGGTGTAAATGGTGCTCCCAGAATACGAACAGAATTTTGCAATTTTATTTTTATCTCTTCAGCTGTTTATTCCAGATTATCCGTTTTTAAGCTTTATTTATGGTAATGCGTTTAAGATTATTCGTTCAGTGGTTTGTTTTTGTACTTGCAGTGGGATTATGGGTAAGAAAAAGTGCGGGCGGGTATTCTCGCGATAAAAGTGATACAATATAAAACGAGTTAAGTAGAAAAGAAAACATAGAAACTTAGGCCTTTTCAGGCATGGTGTTTCATAATGCCTCCGTTGACACCTCCATTAAATGGGTCAAATTATACCATCCCCTCAATTTTGTTGGCCTAGCTAACCCACAGAAAAAGCAATGCTACGCACAGCCAACTAAACTAAACGATTTCCTCATGATGTTTTCCTTCAGTTTGCAAGTGGCATTTCTAATGCACAACAAACGTTGAACTAGCGAGATTTTAACCTGCCAAAGCTTGCTCAAGGCAACAATCCATTAAATAACCGGCTAAGTGCGAGTCGGACTCGCGCATGAAGGGTACCGTACCATTATCTATAGAAATGGCAAAAAAAACGCGTTTGTTGTATGGGAGCCCACTTAAATATTTATTTTTTTCTGTGTTTTAGTATTTTTGTTATAGTGGCTACAGAAATACATCAACTGTGAAACTGTCAACTGTCTAACTATCACGGTTCATGAGATACAGCCTTGTGATAGACGGACAGACGGACGGACAGCGGAGTCTTAGTAATAGGGTCCTTTACCCTTTGAGTAAGGAACCCTAAAAACTACAGCTGAAATACCTACAAAGTAAATAACCACATTTATTCACATATTTTCGGGACACCATTTCATCGCGCCGGCTTCCTGTGACCCTACATTTTGTAGAACCTCCGAATAAAATACGCCCAAAATGCTCTCCTTTCAAAACACAGACATTAACCTTTGTAAGCGGGGAGATATTTCACAAACGGTGGCATGTAAAAATCCACGTAATTGCATTCTTGCTAACCAAAACCCGATTAGGACGTAAAGTGGGTGGCAAAATTTTGATCACGGACTTTACCGACATTGGGCGGGCGGGTATAACGATGTACACACACACAAATGGTCCCAGGTTCAAATCCCGATGCGAGCATGACTTTAGTTTATTTCAAAGTTACGTCGATTTGTGTAGCAATACCACTCGCTAACGGTGAAGGAAAAACATCGTGAGGAAACCCGCGGCTTAGTTGGCGCCGCACGTGTTGACCTTGTCTTTCCTACGGGCTAGGCCGACTAAGCTGTCAGGATGGTATAGGTGCTGGGCAAACCTACTTCATCTAAAACAATGTCCCAGGCACTGCAGCGTCCTAGTGGTCTCTTCAACCATTTGGTGTGAGGGAAGGTGCCACTGGACGCTGTTAAATCATCTCATTATGTATATGCAAAGTCCTTAGTTTAGTATACTGCCCGGGCTTTAGTTTCTTCGTGTTGTCATTAGGGTCTAAAAGGGTGGGTTATGTATTGCGTTACGAAAAGTGAAAATGCTTTCAGAATTTAATTTATGAGCATTAGGGCGTTAATATTTCTTATAAGGGTGTTTTAGAGCAAACAGAGTTTTCATTGTGTATGTGAATCGTAAAGAATCGAAGAAGGCAACATGTTTTCATGTAAAATAAGTTGCCTAAAATAAACAAATTATTTACTGGGTACCTGGGCCCTTAGCCTGTAACATAATGGTGCCAAAATGGGCTGTTAGGTGACGACTTCAATTACGATTTGCTAACGCTGTCTGTCCTTTTAATGTTTTTGTAGTACAGCAAAGAATATTGTGATTCTAATTCTAGAGGATTAGTTCTCTGGTTGTAGGAGAAAAACGAGGAGAGCCCGGTTTTGTCCTTCTGCCGGGATGCCATTGACCCGCCATTGCGTTACAGGCTAAGGGCCCTGCTTATTAAATTGTAACTGTTATTTTTTCATTCCCAACCGGATGTTTTTTTTATGACATTAAGAGGAAAATGGGTCACTCAAAAACTGGGGATCCTTGTGTTTTCGACTTCTGTTACTATTCTACTATAAATAAAATATATTAACCAATTGTTTTAATAGCTTATTTCCTAAAATTGCATAGCAAAAGTTGGTCACTTTCTAGAGACTACAGTTTGCATCATGGTAAGCTACCGACGGTACCGTAGGTACACTATAAAGCCACTGTGTTGTAGTTAGAGAGCTGGTGACCAATCGAGATATTTTTTCGTACAAGGCTGGGAGTTAGTAGGCTGATAGAGTAGCCTTGTAGACAAAAAAGAAATGACTCAACCCATACATTTAAACTTTCAAAGTCGAAAAAATCTAACTTTCAACCGCGACCGGACCAAAAAAATATTTTTCCCAGACTCAGCGAAGTCTACTCTATCAGCCTACTAACTCCCAGCCTTGTACGAAAAAATATCTCGATTGGTCACCAGCTCTCCAACTATTGCTATGAGCCGCGCTAAATACTGGTTTATGACTGTCATAAAGTCAGAAGTTGTTTGGTGCAGTGTAGATAAAGCCTAACTTGCTGTGGCACGCGAATCCGGCATGCACTTGCCCGGTTTTTTCCAGTTTTAGATAGATGGATAGATAGAGAACACTTTATGACACTTTTTACACAATAGGTACACTATTGGCACCGCCAGTGGTGAATTGGTTTAGTTTTTTTTTTCATGTGTATGTTACCTCACAACTTTTTTGAACCAATATTGATGACTCTTTTTTATTTGGAAGGATATACTTACTTTTCATGTGGTCTCATCTTCGATCAAGGATAAAACTAGATACAACATAGAACTCTGTTTGTCTGGAAAAATAGATGCCCAAATTGCCTTTGGGAGCTTATTTGCTCGTAGTCCATTCAGTTAAAATAAAACTGTACACTAATGCAATAAGGTTGACATTCGAATATTAGACGTATGGTCGAAATTATGTTTCGTATTGTTCTATTGCTGATATCTTTTGTTTTTGTGGGGACAAGTTTTTATTGTGATTTTATACGTAATGCGGATTCTATGGGATTTAGTTCGGTGGGTCTCATAAAAAATGTAAATATCTGATGAAGAACTTCGGAGATGGAGAACCTCCTCAACGGACAGGAACAGATCACTCGGAATCAGAGTAGCTACCACGAGTGCGAAAAAGCTGTGCCGGACGTCTGCCGGACGTCTGTCATGTATCCTAATACTATAGTAGTAAGGTTGTTTATCACTTTCACATCTTATCACTTTCAGTGACAGTGACAGTAAGCGCTCGTGGTAGCTGCTCTGTGCACTGTAATAACAGTGTACATACCTTTTCACCTGTGAAGAAGGGTTTTTGAAAATTTTGTTAATTTCATATTATCCGGTTTAATAAAATAATGGTTTAATAAAGAAAGGACGTTGTTAAGGCTCGGTATAAGGCTAACTAGCGCCACCAATGTTAAAAAAATCATATCTTCCTTTAGAAGAAGTTTCTGAAAAAATCCTAAGATGAGCCTATGCGCCATGCTTTTCTAGATTTTTAAGTGTAGATACCCTCTTCGAAATTTACTTTAAAGCTAAAAAATTTTCGATAACCGCAAAAAACGGCCGTTTTTGGCGGTTATCGAATTTTTTTTAGCTTAAGACTTGAAATTGAGTTGCGTACCTTGATTTTGTCAAAAACTTCTTCTGAAGGGAGATATGATTTTTTCAACATTGGTGGCGCTAGTTAGCCTTATACCGAGCCTTAAAGACACTCTTTGACTGACTTCAGTAAATTTTTGGTGGTAATGAGCCGGGTTGTGATTGCCAATATTGCAGCCACATATTGGCAAAAAATATTACCCACTTTTTGAATAGTAGTGGCACCTGGCACAGGATCGTGAGAGGTGGCGTGAGCATGAAGAAGCCTTTACTTAGCAGTGGGTGTTAACAGGCTGATGATGATGTTGAATGATTCACTATAATCACACACAATTTGGTTCGACACTTTCGAACCAAATCATGTGATAATAATTATAATGTTTCCCTATATTACCTCACTTGCCTCGCTTTTATCACCATTCTGTCTGCTGTTTACACATACGGAAAAAAAAGTAAAAAAAAAAGTAAGATGTAGCCTGTACAATTGTACACTAGCTAAACAAAAAAAAAAAAAAAAAAGTAAAAAAAAACGAGAAAAAAATAAACGTAACGAAAGAAAATTCGTAAAAAAGTCCATTAAAAAATAATAAGGTGGGTACGTCATAAATTTAATTTGAGTTCTGCCTTGCTGACGCAGTGAAAAGAACTGGTGGCAAAGAGAAGTTTTTAAATAGTTAGAAAGTCTAGCTTTGAACACTAAGCTTCTTGGCCCCCTTCGACCATACAAATTGGTAAAGACAAGGGGTCACCAGTTGGGGTTAAGCTGGACTCACACCCTATAGATCGTAATTTCAATTCTATGACCCAGTTTGGAATGCTTTGACTTTTATGTCGCCGAGACGATAAAATTAAATAAAACTAGACGCTAGTGAAAAGTAGTAAAATTCATTTGAATTAAATATAAAGCGCAAAATGTGGGGTTTTCACTGAAGTCGACTGAAAACTAAATGGGTGGATGAAAAACTAAAAAACAAAGTTAAGAATGGAAAACGTTAACTGAAATGGCATTAAAAGTTTATATTTTAAAACTTCATAGACATTTGCCCTCTGTTTCCATTCTAGGACATTACTAATTTTCAGTTATGTGATGCTTATTTATTAATTCAATTTGTGTGTTGTTCTTACCACGTACGTAATACGTCAGCTGTCAGCATGGTATAGGTGCTGGGCAAGCCTACTCCATTTTAAAAAATGTCCCAGGCACTGCAGCGCCGAGTGGTCTCTTCATCCATCTAGTGTGAGTGAAGGTTCCACTGGACGCTGTTTATATCATCTCATTACGTAGATGCAAAAAACCTTAGTACGTAATACGTGATAAGTTAAAAGATTAAACAACAATATAATGAAGTAGGCTTGTTCAACAAATAAGAGAAAATGATAAGGGAATGGTATATTATACAAAGTGTTACATAAAGGCCCCGTCATACCGAAGGGGGTCGCTTAACACATAAATACAAGTATATTTTTTTATTGGACCAACTTCGAAATCTCGAAAAATACGAGTATATCAGCTCTGATGGGCCACACTAAAATTTTATACCCACTGCACCAAATTTTTGGAGAGGCTGATATTTTTTTGGAGATTTCGATGTTAGTTCCATAGTAAAAGTTGCTTTCGTATACGTCGATAGATATAAACTTAGCAGACGGCATTTACTCTCTTTTCCTTGAGTAGTAGATCCATTAATTATTCTGGCCGTCACAGCAAATCTTTCACTCAGTTTCAGAGTCTAAATACACTGCGATCGCCTTTCAATGGCAAATACATTATTAAAATTTGTACTACATTTTCAGTGTGCTAACTGAGTCAACTTCAAACTTCATACTCGCTAGAAAACCTGCTGTCAAATAAAGAAAATAACCGCATCCAAATCGGTTCACCACAGACAGAAACACCGACAGACAGACAGATAGATATACAGACAGAAAGACAGACAGACAGATACACACAGACACGCCCTAACACGCATACATATACACCCTCACCCTTACACACAAAAACACACACACACACATACATTCACCCTCACACACACAACGTCATACACACACACACACACCCTCATCTACACAAACACACCCACTCAGTAACTTACACACACACACACACACATACACACACACACACAGCGGTCCAACTATTAAAATGCCTCTTTTGGGTCGGGGCTTAAAATGACGGAGGCAGTGATCGAATGAGGCAGTCTACGCACAAGACCCCAACTTACATAGAGCAGTTAATTTTATACGGCCCAAGTTTTACGATAAGTAACCGCATCCAAATCGGTTTATAGACATAAACAGCGACAGACAGACACACACCCTCACCCACACACACACCCTGTCAGTCACAAACACACACACACACACACACACACACACACACCCTGGTCCAACTTATAACAACCCTCTTTTTGGGTCGGGGGTTAAAAAACGACGGAGGCAGTGATCGAAGGAGGCAGTCTACACACAAGACCCCAACTTACATAGAGCAGTTAATTTTATACGGCCCAAGTTTTACGATAGGTAAAGTATCAGTGGTGAGTGTGAGTCAAACAGTCTCTTTACGACCTAACCCTGCGTGGGTGACTTTATGCCCTTATGTTAGGGGTCTAATAGACCGTTTGACGAAATTAAGTTTTATTGTCTGGGATTTTTTTCGGTTCCTTCTTCTTGTAACGAAAGCATCAATTTCTTCATAACGTGTTACCACTTTGTGAAGGATCTAAGGTTTTAAATGTAGAGATAGAGCAAAATAATATTGAGATGGTGCTATTACAGTGAAAAACGTTCCGTAGATTTTTAAATTATTGAAATTTAGGCGCTGTGGTAGGAGAACAG
The DNA here is from genome assembly GCA_949319315.1 of Zelleria hepariella. Taxonomy (NCBI): domain Eukaryota; kingdom Metazoa; phylum Arthropoda; class Insecta; order Lepidoptera; family Yponomeutidae; genus Zelleria; species Zelleria hepariella. The sequence continues at coordinate 23,722,761 of OX439383.1, read as the reverse complement.
TAAAATTAAAATATGGTTTTCACCGATTTTCACCGTGTTTTATCAGTTTAAAACTGTGCCAATTCACTAGTTATCAATTTCTTTGAATTTAAGCTTAATCCAAAAACAAAATATATTTGGAGAACTTTTAAATTTTGAAGTTATAAAATTAAATTAGTTTTTTTTTTACATATTTTTTCGCAGTAATGTGATCTTGTTGACCTGTGTGTCACACCCTGCAAAAAAGCATCTTTTGTAACATGTTGTAGGTAGGAAAAGCTTTACCTAGCTACCCAAGGTACTCGATCGATGCAGCAGCCTCCAGCTATTTTTGCACCTCAGTGCGATAGATACTTCACTATTGTGTTGTCAAATCGCACATGAATAGTCAGAGGGTATTATCTCGGAAAATGCAAATTTTTTTTTACGACGGATTCGAGTCCGCAAAATTTTTCTCTACAATCTGGCAAGACAGCCATATCTGTAGGCTAATTTAAAGCCGAGAAACGGAGCTTTACGACTGTCTTCCCATTTGGTTTGCGATGCATTCGAGCGGGCAAGACTGTCACATTTTAGTTAGCCACTAAGCGCCGCCCGAGATTGTTGGGTCACTCGTGTTATTTCAAGTTATGACAGATGCTGTGTCAATAATTACTATAAAAAGTTAAAATGTGAGCAGTCTAGAGCGTATTATCTTTTAGTTAATACTCTTTAGCCTATTTTAAATAATTTGTTAATTGTATTATTTTGACTTAATACTCTATAGTCCGTTTTATTTTGACACCTTTCTAAATACCGTTGGTTTTATATTGACTTAATACCATATTGCCATCGGTTTCTTCTAGATACTACTCTCTGTCCAGTTTTTTTTGTAATATTTTGTTTGTTGTAAACCGAATAATACCGTTTTGACCGATAATAAATTCAAAATTCTGGTGCAAGGAAGGTGGGTTTTGCTGCCAATCCCGCTATCAAAGTAGATAATGGTGCTGAAGACGTGGAAATAGCGGAAGAAGACTGTGATGATGAATAAGCCGACCCCACTTATCGTACATCTGGAGAATTTCTGCCTCTAAGTTCCCCGGATATTATGCCAGACCACCAACTTTTGCATTGCTAACTTAACAATAACCTAACATAGGTAAAATATTTGAGCCAGATCGCCAACGTCGCTCGGTAGGGTAGGCTGGCGGCGTTGCCCCACTAGATGGCGAGGCTCAGCCTTTGCTCGTCGTAAGCACTGTTCACTCGAGGCGTCAACCAGGCACAACGAAATCTCTTGAGAGAGTTTTCGCGCACCTGGTCCCCGAGGGTCTCTATGCCTTACGGCGCAAATATGTAGCCCTGTACCAGGACTGCATGGTTCTGCCTCTTGTACCCCTCTGCTGTAGCCGCACCAATGCCATCGGTGCGGCAGGAGGCCGCTTTTATAAGAGACTATGCTATTATGTCGACTTACGTAGCGTCCCAAACCAGCGACCGCCACAGTGAGCGTCACCCCATCGAGCATATTGCCATTGTCTCTGGCTATGCCATGCTCTAGGGTAAGCCGGGGTTCGGAATAGATTCAGCCACAGATGCTGGCTTGGACCTGCCGTGTCTGGCCAAGCGCTCCTGGCCGATTAGGTCAATCGTGCCGTGGACCGAGGACAGGAACGCTGGCAGCGCGATGCTTGAAGGTTTTCTTATGCCCAAGGAACCGTGACGGATTGACAATTTGGTCTAGGTCTATCCTCTAAAAGGCAATTTAGGACTGCTTATAAGGTTTATGAAATAATTTTGCCTCAATGTTGAACAGCGTAATACGTACAAGAATTTATGAGTAAGAAAAAAGTAAGATGTAGCACAGGCTACATCTTACAATTATTCATGTCCCACTAGCTGGGCAAAGGCCTTCTCTCACCACGCGTGCTCAATGCGGATTGGCGATTTTTGCACTGAGGGTATAATGCCTCATACGTGAAGGTTTCCTCACGATGTTTTCCTTAACCGTCAGCGAGAGTTAATTGCTAGTTAATTCTAGTAATTCACAAACACAATTCTGTCATATATGGCAAATTCATCGAATTTGCTGAAATAAATCTTTCGTAGGAATCGACCTGCACTGGGGATCTTAGGAGGCACAGTGATAAGTGTGTAATGTAAGGCCAAGTCATGTTTTTCTTCGTCATGGGAGGTCCTCTCTAAGCTCGCACTTCGATAAATTGAGTTCGAAACCAATTAACTGACAATTTTGTTTCAGCTATTCCAGGTCTAAAATTACTGATTGTGCGTCGCCTCCACGTTTCCTCGCTAAAATTATGTATTGTTCCTAGATTTTTTATTACAAACGACTACCTGTAATAACTTTTTCTTCAAGTAAATAGCACATAGGAAGTAGCTAACTTGAAATAAATTAATTTAATGTAATTATAAGCGAACTAAAACTAATTAGATTGTATGAGTTTAAATACTTTATTGAAGACTGATATACCCAAGTATTTATACCAATTTTTGTTTGTTGAGAAATATGTGACTTATTTTGGTATTTACTTGATGATTACTTAAGAAAACTACTGTTAATGGTAGTAAAAGTCTGTTTTCATGATGTTTAATTTATTTTAATACACTTTAAAAAATATATATTTCAAATTCAGGTAAAAAGGCCTGTATTATTTTGAAATGATACATTAGAATTGCTAAAAAAATCTGGCTATAGAGTCATAAATACAAATTAATTTAATTTTGTCAGGCTATACAGTATTATCTTGATAGAGTGTCAGGAAAAACAGTATAACTATTAAACTACTTCTTTTCAACTCAATTTTTTTCATCAATCATGCAGAGAAAGAGTCAACCTACAACGCAAATACAAAAAGTTATCAATATGTGGCCTGCATCAAATGTTACGAATTTTCAAATATTCAAAACGCTTTTTCTCGAAACTCACTTTTTTGAGATAATACCCTCTGAGTATTCATGTGCGAAATGCCATTGAGGGGCTTTGCAGTACTTTGCACCTTTTGAATCGAACCTGGCATTGAAGAGATACGAGTAAATGGTCGAGGTTGGGGCTTAGCGGTTAAGGCGACAGGTACACACGACAGCACGTCAGAGTGAACACTTTTGTTGAAAAGTCGCCCGTAACGTAACCGAGTAGAGTGCTAGCGTGTAAGCCTCGAAGTGCTATCGTGTGCTCTGTTAAAAAGGAAAATTACAAAAAAAAAACCCAACGACGGCCCTGTTTTCATAGGTTTAAAGTTTTGTCATAGGTCTTGAAGAGCAAAAGTCTAGTCAAATGACAGGGCTAAATTATAGGGCAAATAATTATCAAAAACCGACTTCACTGGTGAAAAAGTACACTGTTATTAAGATGAAATACGACGCACAACTAGCGCCGCCAATTAAAAAAAAATCATAATATCTTCTTTTTGGATGCGTTTTTAGCAAAACACGCTCCTGCGATCCCTCAACGCGAGGCTAAACTATTTTTAGGACCTAAGGTTTGGATTCCAGATCCTTCCAGATTCGAATGCAATCGATTCACGCCAAAAGTGGCCACTCGAGAATCGATTGCATTCATAGGTTCTAGGTTCTGCAATCCAAACCTTAGGTCCTAAAAATAGTTTAGCCTCGCGTTGAGGGATCTCAGGAGCGTTTTTTGCTAAAAACGCATCCAAAAAGAAGATATGATTTTTTTTCATTGGCGGCGCTAGTTGTGAGACCTATTGCGTGGCTCGGTATAAGGCTAACTAGCGCCACCAATATTGAAAAAAAATTCTCCGAAAAAGCGGCCATACTTGGGCTCAGGAACCCTAAACACAGTTTAAGGCTCGGTATAAGGCTAACTAGCGCCACCAATGTTGAAAAAATCATATGTCCCTTCAGAAGAAGTTTCTGACAAAATCCTAAGATGAGCTCATGCGCCATGCTTTTCTAGATTTTTAAGTGTAGGTACCCAACTCAATTTCTAGTCTTAAGGCCGCTTTTGGCGGTTAAAGAAAATTTATTAGCTTAAAAGTAAATTTCGAACAGGGTATCTACACTTAAAAATCTAGAAAAGCATGGCGCATAGGCTCATCTTAGGATTTTTTCAGAAACTTCTTCTAAAGGAAGATATGATTTTTTTAACATTGGTGGCGCTAGTTAGCCTTATACCGAGCCTTAAGCTGTGGTGTACGAGTCCTCGTAGTAGGTTCTTGATTGAAAGCCGTATTGAATGGTCAAAGCATTATATTGAACTGAGTGGAGAAGAGTCCATAGGTAATCCCCTAATCGACCCTAATCTACTGTTTCTAGGTTTTCTCTGATATTTTTTTAAGTTATTGTGTAGGTATATGTACCTGTCTCAATTATTGTATTCATGTGTGTGTTGTGGTGTTTAAATAAATGATTATTCTATTCTATTCTATTCAACATAGACTGATATGCTACTTACGAGTATATCATATACGAATGTGTGGGTGAGGTGTCACACACTACTACACTTCTCCCCTTTTTGTTTAGGAAATAAAATAAATTTTGTTTTTATTTTTACAATTTTCAAACTTTTTATGATAGTTTACGATGATTTTATACTACACTGATTCTGAGTGATCTGCTGCTGTCCTTTGACGATTTCCTTTCTCCATCTCCAAAGTTCTTCATCAGACCTTACCATTTTTTTATGAGACCACACAGGAAGTATATCCTTTCAAACACAAAAAAGAATCTTCACAATCTGTCCACCTAGAACCAGTGTTCTGAGGTAACAAACATTTTAAAAAAATACGCTTCGAATTGAGTACCTCCTCCTTTTTTAAAGTCATTTAATAAAAAAGCCACAAACTCATGAGTTGTTCTTAGATACGAGTACATTTTAGTGTAGTATAAATTTTGCTCCATCTTAGGTATGGTACTGCTATTTTATTTTTGGTCACCCTGTACATTAAAAAACCGTCGCGTAAATGGCGTTCACCAAATCTAGGCCATCCGCAAGTGTACTTAGCACGGGTAAAGTGCTCCAAAATCCTCCAGGTTTATCCTTTTTATGGGCCAAAAACGTGCCGGCCTCGACCGGTGAATCGTTAGAATTAATCACTTTGATATTACCGCAGGTTTTACTGACTGCTTCGTTTGTCTAGAGACCCAGGCACTGCAGCGACGAGTGGTCTCTTCACCCATCTACAGGGTGCACTCTAAGTCGATAGCGGAACTTTAGGTAGGCTGTCTACTGACCAATACAAACAAATTGTGCTAGGTGGCTAAAAAAATGGAGCGAATAAAATATCTGCTGTTCCATACAAAAGGTCGGCTCAGTACTGCGCCAAATGTATGAAACAGCTGATCTTTTTTTCGCTCCAATTTTTTCGCCACCTAGTACAAGTTGTTTGTATTGATCAGTAGACAGCCTACTTAAAGTTTCGCTATCGAATTAGAGTGCACCCTGTAGTGTGAGTAAAGGTGACCATCAGATTCAGATTCAGATTCAGATTCAATTTTTTTATTCAATATGCAATAAATAAATTATTTACATTGAACGTCAAAATATTATCTACAGTAAAAAATGTATATAAATCAGATACTTATTACTATCATCTCATTACGTAGATGCAAAGGCCTTAGTTTTTTTGTCTAGCCCAGGGTTTCCAAACTTGAAGTCGGCGGATCTCCAGGTGGCAGATTCCTAAATAAAACTGCAATTCATAATTTATTTATTATGACAATTCGATGTACATTGAGTAGTTTTTTAGACATTAGAAAGGTCACGAAAAAGGTTGGCTTACCAACCGACTATGAAATAATAAACTATGAATTGTAGTTTTATGAAACTGATTTGATTCATTAAGGAAAACAAACATTACTACAATGGAGTGTACTGGCACCAGGGGTCAATAACTCTATCTTAGTGGGTCGAACAAATTTGGGTCATTCAGCCTTTTTCAGTTTTAGCAAAGTTTTAGAATAGAATGATGTGTCGTGTTAAGTGAGGATAGGGTGGAAACCTAGTTTGTCCAAATAAATCTATTACGGGCTAAATTTATTGTGTGTGGACGTGAATACCGGGATGATTTTTAGGGTTCCTAAAAATTCTGAAGGTTGCCAAACGAGACCCTATTACTAAGACTCCGCTCTCCGTCTGTCTGTATGTCCATCTGTCACCAAGCTGTATCTTATGAACCGTGATAGTTAAAATTTTCACAAATTATGTATATTTATGTTGCCGCTGTAACATCAAATACTAAAAAACAGAATAAAATAAATATTTAACGGGGCAACAACAATAAACGTGTTTTTTTTTCTGTTTTTCGTGCGCGAGTCCGATTTGCAATTGGCCAGTATATTTTTTATTCGAAACAACTAGTACCCGATTTAAGCGCGATGTAATTGTTCTGCTATTCAGCAACTGAAAATTCATTCAGAATTTATATCACAGTTTAGATACGTTCCGCCCCAATATTGCGTAATAAAAGCGAATGCGTTCCAGACTGCGTGAGTGTCGCGATAAAGAAAGGCGAACGGGCTTTTTGTGAGCAAAAACACTCATTATATAGGCAACCCCTTTGTTTGGGTACGGATAAATTGGTCGCCCTGAAACGGGTTGTAAAATCCGGACCACTCATGCGTCGGAGCTGTCGAATTGTTCCATCGAAGCCCTCACAGCCTAGTTGGACTAGCCTTTCTTAATCGATTGGCTAAGTTAAGCAACATCGAGCGTGGTCAGTCCATGGATGGGTGACCGCTAGTGGCAATAATATCTGATCGCTTCCGTGCTTCGGAAGGCACGTTAAACCGTTGTTCCCGGTTGTTGTTGATTACTATCAATCGTTAAAACATGTCAGAGGCCCTTTGGGCGGCCTAAAAACTCTGACACCAGGGGTGGCCACTACCTCATACGATTAACTAACTAACATTCCATCGTTGGACGCATTTTGTTGAACGCCTAAACAAATTACGATGTCTTTATTATATTCTTCTTTGCAGAACTTTTCGTATCAACAATTTATTATTTTATATTATTATTTTTCTTCCATAAACCACCCATATATGTAAAAAGCTCCTTTTTTAATTGAAAATTTAAGACGCACCTACGTACGCAATATGTACCTTTCAAATCCTGCTAGAGAACACGAAATATATATGATTAAATATGTTAGTTAAGGCCTGCTTTGCCGATGCCGATGCCAACCAATCCCATTATTAATTATTGCTCCATGGCTTAAACGAGAATTTATTATGCCCCATTATTTTGAACGCCGCCCATTACAAAGACGTAATAATGTACTTACCTTTTACAATCTCAACGCCAAAAATTATAAGAGATGCCAATAGCGTTTCATCATCATGTTTTTGTATTAAAATAAATATTAAAACAATAAATTATTTAATATATGCAAAAAAAAAATTTTTGATCATCCATCTGGTGTCAGAACGACCAAATTTAGGTTAGGTTAGGTTACCCTGTAACCAAATTTGGGTTAGATTTGGTTACGGGGTAACCAAATTCGGTCGTTCTAACACCAGGATGATAAGATTTTTTTTTTGCATAATTTAAATAATTTATTGTGTGAGAAACATAACGTTTTACAACCGTCAAGCCAGTCAAGGGGATAAGAAATATTTGCCAAGTCCACACTTGTCGCGGTCGGGACGTAGGCATGTTTTTGTTAACGAGTTTTGTTCCGGACTGTACCTTCGGATGGGAGGACGGGTATTAGATTTAGATAATTGTGGAGCCTCAGTAAAAAGTTTCATTTTACGTAACACGTTGTGGTTAGACTTATTTTGGATGACAGCGTTGAAAGTCTGGAGGGGTTTTGTTTTTAACCCCCGACCAAAAAAGAGTGTCGGCCTGTGTATCCGTCTGTGTGTCTGCCTGTGTGTCTGTCTGTGGCACCGTAGCTCTTAAACGGGTGAACCGATTTGGAAGCGATTTTTTTTTATTTGAATGCAGTTTTTCTAGCGAGTGTTCTTAGATAATATTATTATGTGTAATCAAAATCTGCTCCTTCGTCCTCTCTAATAGAAATCGGTTCAGCCGTTTATGAGATATGCTTATTTTAAGCTTAAATGTCAGGGATATTATTATTTTTTATTTTGGTAGTTATTGCTTTGATAGAGTGCGGCAATCTGGCCCTAAATTTCTTTCTAAATTAGCTTAAATTAGTACAGATTTTTTTTTCCATTACTAGTTTATGTAAATTAATAATTTTCGTTTAATAAATCTCTTAACAAGTTTATTCATATAAACAAACGATAATCATAACCCTCCTTTTTGCTTCACTTAGTCGGGTTAAACATAATCTAAATTCATCATCATAGTAGGTAAACATAAGATGAGTGTCCAAATAATGCCTCAAAGAGGAATGGTCCGCAGTTATTCAAAATACGTCCATATTTCAAACTCCCTGCCTAGATTAACAATTATTGTTACAATATCATTCTACGCAGCGAATTTACATTCAGGGTATTAAACAAGAAGATCAACTAAGTCCCAAACGCCGAAAACTACCCCTTAACTGACCACAAAAATGAACTTCGATTGGGTTCATAACGAAACAACACTAACTTTGTTAGTCAAGTCAGTGTTTTTTTTATGAAATATGCCATAAATACATTATTTACATTCAACGTCAAATACATACTATCTAATCCTAAGTATCTAGCTACTTTTTTTTCTTAGCTACTTTTGTATGCAAACCATTGGGAGGCAAAGAGAATATGTTTTAAAAAAGTACGTTTTATTCCATGTGTGATTGGTTTTATAACTGAGCGTAACTGGAAAGCTTTACTAATACACTGTTACCAATTTTATTGCGAATCAACCTGGTAGGGAAGCAGAAGTTCAAAATAAAAAGTTTTATCCCGCTATCGAGTAGCGGCATCTCGCTTCACGCGGTGAATTAAAGCAAGGTGGCGATAGCCGATAATGGGATAAAACTTTTATCGTGACATTATGCTCCCCTAGCAGGTGTATTCTCAGCCTAAATGACGTTGAATGAATCTAGTGCTAGTTTTTTTATATATTTATGCAACTGCTAGTCAATTGCCCATTCTTCGTATCCTCCTTCGTCCCCTCTAATAGAACATCAAAATCAAATCAAATATTGTTATAGGTATAATATATATATTTTTTATAGCTACAACCTTTCTTCGTCTCTTATAGCAAGCGACACTTAGTACCGAGTTAACGTTCTGCTTTGCGTATAATGTGTTGAAGTGAGGTCTCAATTTAAACTTAGCCTTTCTAATTATTCAACCTTTGTTTTAGGCTATTGATTGTTTTGTAAGCAATAACTTTCTTTACTAAACCGTGGTTCTATTGACTCTTGTTTCGAGGTATTAGCTGTTGTTAATTTATACCATTTGTTATTTCTATACAATATTTTGTTGACTAAGACCGCTGGAGCAGTTTATTTTCGACGTTTTACGATTTAAGTATTTGCTTTTGGAAAGTTTGAGTGCTCATTTGATTATAATTCAAAACCTAGAGTAGAATTTAAGACGAATAAGGTTGAAATATTCTTATCGACAGTTACCAATATCGGTAGCACAATTGCTAGAGCGCCTTCAACTTGATACCTTCACGCGTTCCTGAGAAAAGGGTCTTGAACTCTTGACAGAAAGACGGACAAAAAAAGTGATCCTATAATGGTTCCGTTTTTTCAGGTTTTTTCTTTTTGAGGTACGGGGCCCTAAAAAAGGTTAAGCTAGTATAAGATAACGCTTCTTTTATCTGAGGGCAAGAGCCACTTCATGTCCTAGCTAAGTAAGAAAGCCCGAAAGTCCACTCAACTTGGAGGAATAAAAAAACACACATTAAGTCACCGAACCCTCAATCTGATTTGCAAGTTTTTGCCCGAAATTAATTCCACATCAGGGCCTTGATCCCTTGCATAAACTAAGGGTCTCCCCGGCTCAATATTCCCAGATAAAAGCTGCCTCACGATGACTTAAGCCAAGGGTGCTCAACCCTACGCCCGCGGGACACACTGTCTGTGGCCCCGAAATAATTTTAAATGGACCACGCAAGTAAGTTTTGAAATACGCACCATTGCGCATTGCATTTGCTTAGCAAATTTGTCAATTCAAAAATCGGCAGTTAGAGTTCCAAATGCGAGCATGAGCTTATGCGTGACCCAAATCTTTGGCATTATATCATATTTAAAATTCAGTGGCAAAATAGCTCTTGATATAGGAATAATAAGAAAAATCACAAATTGCTGAACAAGTCGCGGCCTCGGGAGACGTTGATATAAATCTTGCGTCAAAATGTCAAAAAGGTCACAAAAAGTCGCGCGCGTGTTGCATTAGTAAGTGTTAAAACGAGTAATAAATGAAGAAAGACGCGTGCAACTTCCAACATGCTACGGCGGCTGAGAGTAACTGAAATAGATATTGTCAGTGGCCCATCGTGAACTTCTGAATCCACAGTTTGATCCGACTGTTATAAAGGTTGAGCAGCCTTGACTTAAGCAGTAAAAAAAGTCTAAGCCGTGATATAAATACTTTATAGAAGATACTATAAGTAATCTTTCTTTAGGACGATAATATCTTTGCCGATATCTTTTCCTCTCTTGCTTGTGAGTTTTTTTAGGGTTACGTACCCGAAGGGTGCAAAACGGGACCCTAATACTCTTCCTGCGCCACCGTCCGCCTGTCCGTCTCTGACTGTATCTTTTGAGACATAATAGAAAGCCAATTGAAATAAAATTATCAGTGAATTATGTGATATTCTGAGTGACACCCTAGTTAATAATAATAATATTATTATTATACTTTATTACAAACACAAACAAATTAGAGGACAATACATAAGAAAACACATGTACAAAGGAAAGCTTATCTCTGTAAGCGATTTCTTCCAGAAAACCTTAAAAGTTGTGTGTGACTCAAAAAGATTAAGAGGCGTCCCATAAAACATTTTTTTTTGTTTGGCATACAGGCTTCAAAAACGGTGTACTCGTATAATACTTAGGATCTGTACAGCTAGATTTTTTCCAAGCGGGACAATCGGTACGTAAGGCTGAATTGCACTTGGCCGGTTTTTTTTTTCTTTATATTCGGAAGTTAAGAACCTAATACTTTTCTTTTTGCCGCGCGGTTGGTACTGGCAACGCGTAAAAGATGCTTCCGTAAAAAATTATGGCGAAACGAAAAATGTTGCTGGAATAAGGTTTTGTGTAAAATGTTTACACGGAAAATTGTGACACTGTCTTTTTTTTTTGTTGAAATAAGACAAGGCCTTACTTACGTTAAAATAATTCACAAAGATTATATTAAAACAATTATATTGTAGAAAGGATGGTGTAGGTGCTGGGCAAGCCTACTCCATGGTTATAGAAAACGGGATTCTTACCTAAACTGACAACATACTCATGGCAGTATATTTCAAACATACACCGTAGAGCACGGACGTACCTAATTTTGTCCGAATTTCACAAAAATCTGATTTAAACTTTCGTTTTAAAACCTCAATAAATACTAAAGTTTCTCTCTCCTCAACATATTTCTTAAGATGATTGAAGAGATGACCGCGTTTCATTTCCCCTGAAACTCTATATTGGCTCGGCGTTCAGAAACCATATTTCATACACGAAACTGTATCTGAGGGATGTTCTACTGCGGCACTTGTAAGTCGAAGCAATTTCGTTAGAATGTTGTAAGTAAAAGTTATATCACAAAGACTTATCGAGCTAGCGAGTGTTCTTTGTAGACTGTCATAAGTCCTGTCAAACTTTAGGGTGAATTTATTCTTTTTGGATGTTTTATTTGCTGAAAACGTTTCATTAAGTGCTCAACGCGAGGCTTGGTTACTATTTTTAGGACCTAAGGTTTAGAATCCAGGGGGTCTACGAAGCTGATTGCCATTGGTGAAAATCGAAGTTCGATTTATGAAAAATTAACTGGGTGGCAGTAAAATGAACTGGGGGGCAGTACATTTTTCATAAATCGAACTTCAATTTTCGCCAATGATAATCGGCTTTGTCTTAGCCGGTAGACCCCCAGATCTTAGAACCTACGAATAAATCCCGCCGCTGCCAAAAATAGTAGCCTCGCGTTGAGAACTTAATGAACCGTTTTGAGCAAATAAAACATCCAAAAAGAAGATATGATATTTTTTTCATTGGCGGCGCTAGTGGTGCCTTAGTCGGCCATATGCTAGGATACCGTAAACTGGGGTGAATAACAACATGTTTCAAGGTTTAATGCCATACATTTTTGCAAACCCGAGCTGAATCCTTCAAGTAATAACTTATAGATGTGAGTCTTGGATAGTTTTTTCGTTTCTAGTGACCCCAATACGTTTAACTATTTGTTTGAATAAATTGTCCATTAAAAGATTGCGTGTTGCAATTCAGACTTTGACTGGGGTCATTAAAAACGAGATATGGGGTCATTAGCAACAGTTTCAAAAAGTATGAGATGTGTTGTTATTGACCCCATAAGTCGTTGGTATTCACCCCACATGTCGTTGTTAGTGACCCCACATGTCGTTGTTAGTGACCCCATAGCGCGTTGTTAATCACCCTTTTGGCAATAAAATACTACCCTCTAATTTTAAGTGTACAGAAACTCCTAAAATACTCAATGTAAAGCTTATCTCTTTGTCGTATCCTGTTAACGATGAACAAAAGCCATAGAATACCACAGAAAAACTGATCCTGTTGCCCTTTTTCCTGCCGAAAACAATAAAGTTTTTTTCCACAAAATTTCGTTAGCAAACTGTCAGTTTCAAAATGGCCATTTTTTTTTACTTACTTTGACAGCTGTCATCAAGTAGTGTTGTCAGAATAAATAAAAAAAGTATTGACCATAGACACGTAACTTTTTTATTGAACATTAGGCATAGATTTTGCTTAAAAATCTTTCTTTACTTTATTCTTGAAAGTGTTGTTAAACACCCCTGTAGTTGCAAAACACCCCAGATTATGGTACCACTTTTTGTTCGATTGGCGCCCTTATGCCGCACGCGGTAAGAGCTGCCATGGGGTATCTGTGACTGTGGCCGACCGTACCTTTCGCCTTAAGGGGCCAGACATACAGAAGACACATTTTTGTAGCGATTGACATTTTCATTATATTACATGTATTAATCCACAAAATACGAGGACCATTAATATAAAACATGGCATCATATATTATTTCCAGCTTATAGTAAAATATAATAGAGATGTTCGTTATCATAATATATACGTTTAATTATGTTTGACGGTATTTGACAATGATAGACTAAGTATACGTTAACTCGTAAAATTAATACATCGAGAAGGCTAACAATATTGAAATATAGCTTCAGTAATGGCCTCTTTTATTGCCCTATTGATTGTTCCTACAATTGTGTTACTTAATCATACTCTATGTACGTACAATCAACATAAAATTACAAACTTTCGACCCCAAGTTTTGTCCATATTTCACGTTGTATTATTAGCATCTGAGTCAAATATCCAAAGTAATACATGCAGCCTCCGAAACCGAGCAATTTAATTTTGTCGGCTTAGCTGAAGAGCTGTATTTATTTTCCTGATTTTTTCATTGCATTTTTATTTCATGTTGCGGGCTTGGACTAAAAGTACACAATATTTTCAATAATAAAAACACTAGCATCGATATTCGCCGTCGACTATACATTCTTGTTTTATTTATTGACTTTTGTCGTTAGTCCTTTTAAATAATAGCTCTTCGGTAATGGGTCGAAGTTATTTATTTCACGGTAAAGTCTTCGATGTGACCTTGGTGTAAAGGTCACAGCAAAGACTGCCGTGAAATAAATAGCTTTGGCCCATCATTATTGAGTGAAACTAAATACCCCCATCTCCACCCAACATTAACTTGGACTTTTCTTGTTTGGTGTTTGTTTCATTATTATTTGGTGATAATATGTTCAATCGCTGTGTTCTAAAAAAAGCTTAGTTACGCAACCATTTGCGACCGTTAAATCGATATAAAAATATTTGGGACAGATCAAATTATTACATTTTTTATCCCAGGCTACACACATCTAGTGTCAGTAAAGGTGCCACTGGACGCTGTATAAGTCATGTCATTCCGCAGATGCAAAGGCCTTAATTTTTCTATTAGCAGGTTAACTCAGTTATGTTCTTTTTAACAGTTTAGGATCTGTTTTTTTTTTTAAATTCAAATTCAATAAAGCACTATTTACTTTCACGTTCATGATATCTGTGCGTATGATTTAGAGTGTGTATGTGGGGGTGTGTATGTGTGATGTAGTAGGTAAATTATGTAAATAAGCGTGTGTTATGGAATAGAACATTATGTTTGGATTGAGTACCTACCTTATTATGAGAAACCTTTTCTCTAACTTCTCGGAAACTACGCTACTTACAAGGCTTTTTATGTCGAGACGACAGATTTTATTAGCTGTTTACATTTTACGTCCACATTTACTGTCCTGCCTATAGTCTAGAATGGTAAGTGGACTGGACATGTATGCGGGAATCACGACGACGTATAAAAAACCTTTTACGATTGTGGTGAATCGGACCACAATTTCACTAAGTAAGTATTTATATTAGTGCTAAATGTAATGGTGTAGCGCAGTCAACGAGAAATATGTCGATGAAATCATGTGACATTTACTTTAATAATTAATTTTAAACGGGTGCAGTATGCTGTGGTTTTATGCACTGGTAAAATGAGCAAACATTATTATGTGTTGGGTATTTGAACATAAAGTCGTTCCAAGTTTACTAGCCGGGTGTAGACATGACGATCCAACGCGCTCCTATCGCGCTCCGACCAATCTTATAATAATATAAGTTCCATACAAATCTATATGGTTTATACTCCTGCCGCGCTCGATCGGATTGCGCTGGATCAAATCAAATCAAATATAATTATATGCGAAAAAAAAAGTTATAAAAACACTTTAACATTGAGCCCTGCACACACAGGTGACCCAGTGACCCTGTATCGCAGGCGCTCGGTTAAGTTTGCACAAAAAGTATTTCCGTTGAGGCTCTGTGGCTCTGTCCCGTTTAAACCCGGATTTTGTCAAATTAAAACGAGGCAGCCGGGGATAGAGAGGAGTGGAAGAAAAAGGGGAGGCCTTTGCCCAGCATTGGGACATTATGGAGAGTACATAATAAAAATAAAAAATAAACGATAAATATCTTGTCAAATAACTTTGGATAAAATCTTCATCATTTCAATTCCTTAGATATTCCAAAACTAAAATAATATAATGTTTATAATTATATAGTTTTTGAAAAACTCGTTCCAAATGTGTAAATCAATGTTACTAACAGTAGGTTAAACTTAGGTTAAATTATTTATTACTAACAACTTGTACTGTGTTTTATGATCCTCGTAGTTGATCGAAATAAATTGAATTGAATTGAATTGAATTGAAATAAAACTTCTAGAAACTTAGGTGATACTAATATTATCAAGACTGGATCAAAATTATTAAAAGAGCACAATGAGTGATTTAATCAGCAAACGTACTATAAGTCGTAGTTCATAATGAAATGCTCTACAAAAATACAATGACCAAGCACTGCCATTGCTGACCGCTCAATATTTCATATTCAGAAGGTGCAGTCGAAGAATTCCCTACAACCGGATTTATTTTTCTTTTCGTGAAATGCTTTTGAACTAAACAGTTTTGAAAGCTTGTGACATAGTAATGATCCACCATTCTGATTTCTTCTTTTTTCATCCTCTGGTTAAAAAGAGCAAGAAACAAAACCCAAATGCCACAAATTTGGAACAGCGGTGCTTATCATTAAATTGAGCGTGCATTAAGGCGCGGTGAATATTGAATAGCCCCCGCGCCAAGAAAAATGCACAAAATCGAGTCCTGAATCAAATACACTGAGCAAATCGAAAATGTTCACATATCAAACCTTAGAATTAGGTGAGACCTATCTAAAACAGCCAGTTTCGTGTTGGCATTCATAAAAGTTTTGAAGATATTTTTATTGCTTGAAAAAAAATAGGCGGCGCATTTTTTTCAAGCAAAATATCTTGCAATCTGTTATCCAATGGATATCAACACAAAACTGGCTGTTTTAGATAGGTCTCACCTAATTTTAGGGTTTGGTATGTGAACATTTTCGATTTTTTTGTGTTATTTGATACAAGAATCGATTTTGTGCATTTTTCTTTGCGCGCGGGCGATTCACTATGCCCAGCCCATTAAAATGCTTCAAACGCTGTAAACACTGCTATAAAATTAAAAAGGCGTCGTACGCTTAGCTCCTTTTACACTTCGCATATTTTTGCTGCTTGTGGTAATACAACTTTAAATTTTATTAAGGCCCAAATCTAGGCACAACTAGCGCCGCCAATGGAAAAAAAAACATATCTTCTTTTCCGATGCGTTTTTTGCTAAAAACTAAACGTCAACGCTCAACGCGAGGCTTATATTCTTAGGACCTAAGGTTAACTATTCTTAGGCCCGGTTTCTGAATTGAGAATTTTACTAATTAAATACTTAACTATCGTTCTGTCACGTTCTTTCGTGAGAAATCCGCAGAGGCAGAAGGATATTTAAGTACTTGCTTAGCAAATTTCTCAAATCAGAAACCGGCAGTTAGACAAGTAAAATCTTTTATCTTGTGGCCACTTTTGGCGATAAAATATTTTGTTCGTACCTTCCCCCGTACCTTCTCTACACAGTGTGTCTAAGAGGTCGACCACACAAATATAAATTCCACAGAGAAGCCGTCATATCGCGTGAACTATGAAAATATCACTACGGAATGGCTGCGTTATTAACGATCATGGTGTGCCCCTAACAGGCTTACGGTTTGTTGAAATAAAAAGGTTTTTTATGGGCAATTTCTGGTGGGAATAGTGTTTAGTCGTGGAAAAACGGGAAATAGCTGATTCTAGCCTTCAATTCTGGAGGTCTACCGGCTAAGACGAAGCCGATTTCCATTGGCGAAAATCAAAGTTCGATTTTTTTTTAATGTAAGGCCACCCAGTTCATTTTACTGCCACTTAGTTAATTTTTCATAAATCGAACTTCGATTTTTGCCAATGGTAATCGGCTTCGTTTTAGCCGGTAGACTCCCGGGCAATTATTTTTATATAAGAAATAGAAAAGCTGTTATAATGGCACGCCCTTGAAAATAGAAGCATTTTCATTGCATGAGAGCAATGATAGCGCATGGAAACAGCACAAACAATACACATTATACTAAACTAAACAAGGCCTTAAATAATACGATGTAGGTATCTTTCAAGTTTTTGGTAATTTGCAAATCAAATCAAATCCCATTACCTTGTAGCAATAACCAAGGGCGTCGCCAAGGGGGGGCAGGGAGGGGCAGCTGCCCCCCCCTAGAGATTCTAAAAAAGTTGCCAAATATAATGCAACCAAAGTCCTAAGTCTTTGAGTTAATTTGCTTGAAGTTCAAGCCTTGAACAATCATTCCCGTACGTCGAAACTCGAATGAATTCACCAATTCCACTCCTAATATTCCGTACGCTCAACTACGCTCTGGCTGTAGATGTAAGGCTCGTAGTACAAGTGAAAAGCTTCATGTGCTGT
The DNA here is from genome assembly GCA_949319315.1 of Zelleria hepariella. Classification (NCBI taxonomy): domain Eukaryota; kingdom Metazoa; phylum Arthropoda; class Insecta; order Lepidoptera; family Yponomeutidae; genus Zelleria; species Zelleria hepariella. The sequence goes on along the minus strand of OX439383.1, from coordinate 23,705,300 downwards.
CGACTTTACCTACAATTCATACCTACTTTTCTCATTCATAGAGAATGAGAAAAGTATGAATTGTAGTAGGTAAAGTCAACTTGCCCCCCCCCTGCGCCATCGGCTGGCGACGCCCTTGGCAATAACCGTACCTTGCAAGTTATGAGTAGAAACATCTTCAAAGTTAATTATTTCGAAATGTAATACAATTGGAGAGTCACTTACAGTGTATTTGATTTTCACCCCAAAATACGGGCGTCAGACTAAAGATGCATAATGGCCCGTTTTCAACTGACAGTTAAAAGCTGAATTCAAAGCCCTTGGTAAATGGCGCTCATAGGCTTGGCCATACAAGAACCGGGATGTGGCTGTCAAATTTCGCTTACACAGATTAATACTATCTTCAGAAAAAGCGAAATTGACAGCCGAGAAAACGGCTCATTTACACAATGCAGACAAGCACACCAACAGGGAAAAATTTACAAATCCGCACACCCACCCAGATAAACCTCCACACGAGTGGTTCCTAAACTTAAATTTATTCATGAGCAATGTCGGAAGAAACGGGAAGGTTTTTGCCAATAGACTCATTTCCCCATTTTGCGGATGCGGATACGGATGCGGAAACATAGTCTTCTCTGAGGATTTATTATTATTTATCCCGCAAGATTCTCCGGTATCGATTGGCGCAGGGGTGTATCTAGGTTCTGGCGGACCTCGCGGTTGAAAGAACGCCTGCGCCTAAAAAGAGTTAGGTGCTTAGCATGGATGTTAAAACGTCTTGAGAATACCTACTATCAGTCTGAAATGGCGTCAATGTTAAGCTGTTAAAATGTAAGCCCTCCGCGAATTTTGTACGCAGTCGCAGATACCCCATGGCAGCTCTTACCGCGCGCGGCATAAGTGCGCCAATCGAACAAAATAGGGTAACCTAGCGTGTGGCCGACTGTACGACAGTGCGCATGCACGCTGGGATACTGGCAACGCTGGAAACATAATAGACTTGTGTTATGGTGTCTATAGCAGCGTTCATCGCGTTTGAAGGGTTTTACCGCAATCTCAATACAATACCTTCTGAAATGATCCGCTGCAAGCGCCACCGCCGTTCCAGCGGCCGTATTAATGAACTTATTATTATTTTTATGTTTATTATGAGATAAAGGCGGGATTATTGGCCCCCTGTCTTGAACATGAATGTGAAAAAAACACTTCTAAAAATGGTAGGTATTTGACCCAGGGGCCCTTTCTTGCATTCGTCCCTGGCAGTTTTCTGTCTGTGTCGTCGCAATATAAAATGAACTATGGTGATTGGTTGGCCGCAGTAATGCCATTTGTACTTTTTCTTATTTCCTCGTGTGGGTTTTTTGCCAAGGAAATCGTGAATGAGCAAGACGTTCTATTTTCGCAGTAGTTTATGTGAAATCGGTACGGCGCTTGCCCTTGATTCGTATTCGATCACTATATTAACCCAAGTGGACTAGACTGTCTAAGCTGTGAGGATGGTATAGGTGCTGGGCAAGCCTAATACAGTCATCTACACATTGTCCCATGCACTGCAGGGTACGAGTGGTCACTTCACCATTTTCAATCCTTGCAGATAGAACTAATTCCTCGCGATGTTTTCCATCACAAATTTGTGGTACCTATTGCTACTACAAATTCACAAATGTAATGTAAAGAGCTCAGACGGCAAAGCTTAAATGGAGCTGGGCCGGACATGTCCTCCGCATGCAACCGGATAGGTGGGCGAAACTCGCCACCGAGTGGATACCATGTGGCGGTCGCCGCAGCCGAGGTCGCCCAAAAAGACGATGGCGGGACGAACTCGACCAATATCTGCCGGAGTGGTTAGAGGTTGCTCAGGACCGAAAGACCTGGTCTGAAAGGGGGGAGGCCTTTGCCCAGCAGTGGGACACCCAACAGGCTAGGTAAAAAAAAATAAAAAAATGTAAAGACACGATTCATCCATATGGACAGGTTTTCTCACGATTTCCTGACAAAAGAAGTAATATGATACACCAATTCAATTTATACTTCCGCCAGCGACATTTCAGCCCCGCGAACATAAATCTTAGTCCCAGCTGTCGACCAAAGATTAATCAATCAGCTTCTATTCATCTCCTGTAGGACATAGGCTCTTGGGCAGGCTTTATTTTTATATCCCCTGTGATCCCGATGGACACCGCTAAGGATAAAAAGATAAGATAAAGATAAAATATTCTTTATTGCGCACCAATAAAAATACAGACAGGAAAAGATAACTAACTAAAACAAGGTACAATTGGCGGCCTTATTGCTAACGGCAATTTCTTCCAGGCAACCACTGATGGAAAAAATGCTAGGGAATTGAGTAACGGGTAGTTGCCAGTCATGAAGAAAGAACCTTTAAGGCTAGAAGACAGCAGCGTGGCTGGAAATTCAATTTTTTTACAGTTTTTACATTTTTTAGCTAAACTGAGCTATTTTTGTTCAGCAATTTTTCTTTCGCGGCAATAACATAGTATTCTTTTCATTATTGTAAACAACAGAACAACAATAATTATAATACAGAACAACAATAATAATTATTGTTGTTCTGTTGTTTACAATAATTATTGTTGTTCTGTTGTTTACAATAATGAAAAGAATACGGTTTTATTGCCGCGAACGAAAAATCGCTGAACAAAAATAGCTCAGTTTAGCTACAAAATGTAAAAAACGGTGAAAATTTTAAATTTCCCGCCACGTTGCTATCGTCCACCCTTAATATAAACTACTTAAAGTTACTTACTTAAGGACTTAAGAACTGAGGTACTTAAGGATAGCATCAAGGACAGTTAGCACTGGTCTAGCACGAAAAACCGGCCAAGTTAAAGAGTGAGTCGGACTCGCCGACCATTGTTCGCTGTTGTAACCAAGCCCTTTGCATCTACGCAATGAGATGAATTATATAGCGTCCAGTGGCACCTTCACTCACACTAGAAGGGTTGTAGCGACCCCTGTCGGGCGCACAGGAAACTGCCACATACTCTAGCTGTCAAATCGCTACTCGCTACAATCCTGCATCGCGCCAGCAAATACGAGTATACAGGGTGTTAAAAGACCGCCAACAGACCCGAAAGCCACCCATACTAGACACCAAAACAAAGTACTTTTTCGATAAATTATTGCTGGGAAATGATTTTGGTTTTTAGGTTATAATTTTGATAAATATTTTATCACGCAATGGATGTGTAACACACAGAAGTCATATTGCGCAAGCGTAGGTATAAGTTTATGTTACTTAAGCTTGAAGTGCCGATGTTTGGAATACATTGCGGGTTGCAATTTTAACGTCGTTTTATGTAGAAAATATTTATAATTTTGATATGGCTTCTTGAAACGATATGTTAAGAACTAGATACTGAATAGATTTCTGCAAAAAAAAAGTTTTGAAAAGTCCGACTTTGAACCTCATTATCTCGGAAACCGTTGATTTCCCAGGCATAGTTCCTTGGGCAAAAATGTTCCTTATGATGAGGACAATACGTGGTTTCCCGCTTTGTTGGCGGTCTTTTTAACACCCTGTATAGAACGTCCAACTATGTTCAGTTGGACCCGGCCGGTCCCCAAGCATAAGATCTACTTGGCGGGAAATTTCCCTTTATAGTCGAGGAGCACGATCACCCTCTCCTCCTAAAGGGTGAAGTGACCACTCAACGCTGCAGTGCCTGGGAAATTGTTGTAGATGGAGTATGCACCTCTGACAGCTTAGTCAGCCTAGTCCGCAGGAAAGACAGGTCAATACGTGTGGAGCCAACTAAGATGCGGGTTTCCTCACGATGTTTTTCCTCGGCGGTATTTTAACAAAGCGGTGGTGCTCTAGTGGGTAGAACAGTGGACTATGAAGCTGTTGTTTAACATCTGTGAAAATATCAACGTTCCAAAGATAGGTATTCCCTTTGCAGATCAGATAGATAGGACTGCGGAGGTAGAGTAAGTAATTGAGTCCCGTTTGGCACCCTTCATGTACTGAACCCTAAAATCCAAGCTCAAATACTTGAAAACGGTTGCGTTGGTAAAACTCGATTTAAATACGCGGAAGACGTACTAGCGTACCTACAACGAACTGACAGGTTTCTTTGTGGTCTCCACTCAAAAGCATATTTTAGTCCATCGGTTCCATCATTAACGCTCGAATATTTACTTTTAGATAATAAAGTATCATTCCAAACTAAACTTCTTCGCGCTATAATGTACCTTTTACACCCCGTTATCTTATGCTCAGTTTGGGGGCAAATAGTGATGTTGCTTCACATTTTTAGTCGATTCATATTTATCTATAAAGGGTTGTTTGTCAAAATAAAATTCTTATTTTGTGAATGCTCTAGACATTCATTCCAGCCATTGATTATCGCAACTGCCCCATCACTTGCCCCCAAACTGAGCATTAGATAACGGGGTATTACCATCATATACAACGTGTTACAAAACACCCTAACTCTTTTTACAGGGTGTAAACCAGTGGTCAACAGGATGTCAAATCTGTAAAAAAAAGCTTTGAGTTGTTAAAACATTGTGAAAGTCAATGAAAACAATATCTAAAAAATACTTTTCTCCCGCCACAGCGTTCACATTTTATTAATTTAAAAATCAACGGAACGTCATAGAGCAAAAAAAAATATTTAGGTTGTGATCCCTATCACCGGGTGCTATTACCCTGTAAAAAGAGTTAGGTACTTTTGTAACACCTTGTATAATGAAGCGTGCATAGCTACTCACTTGGTAGGTAATGATTTTTATTTGGTAATGGTTTTTGTATTGATGACCACTAGTGCGTCAATCAAATTCTTGACTTGTGTTAAAAACACTGGCCACTACCATTTTATGATAAAAAGAACTCCAACGATTAACCAACCAACTCAAAAGGAGTTCCAAATATAAAAATGCACAGATTTTCCCAAAAAAAAAACCTAAGCCACATCTTTTATTCTTCACTGGCTCGCACACGGTCTGGCAGCTTTAACATACGTCATCGCACTGTCATGTTCTTAAAAATATAAGAGGGGTTCTACCCAAGATTGATGGTGAGCTTTTACTTCAAGATTGATGGAGGCAACAGGAATATTTTGCCAAGGAACATCATGCAACCTTTGCCAAGGAATGAGACCATTCATACAGCGGCCAGTGGCACCTTCACTCACACTAGATGGGTGAAGAGACCACTCGGCGCTGCAGTGCCTGAGACATTGTTTTTAGATGGAGTAGGCTTGCCAAGGAAAAGTCTTCTGATAAATGGTTTGATATTTAGTACCCAGAATCCTATCAATAAACGATTGTTACTCGAATCTCTTTCCCAATTGTCAAAATAATGTCTATTAAAAAGAAAAACCAACCATGAATTTTTTACTAAAAAAAAATCATAGAAGTTTTTATGATTCATGCAAACACGTATATTTCTAAAAAAAGCTACTAATTTGTTTCAATATCAGATTTAATGATTTGATTGAATGAGTTTGGTTAGGTTTCATTTCATTTCATCTGATTAAATTTCATTTTCATTTCATATCAATAAAAAACTTCTACTGAAGACTTGGCTGTATGGGCATAGTTCCCTTTGCCTACCAGAATGGGTGAAGAAAAAAAAACTCTGCTTATTTTCTTCGGTTGGCGCCATTTTTCAGAAATTTTCTTTGCGAGTTTAGTTGTTTGTTGCACAAAATGAGTAATTTCGACCCTAGTTTTTTTTTTAAATTAACACCACCGGAACTCAGTATAATTGCACAAAATGCTTCGGAGAACATCTTATCGGAAAAGTCAAAAATTTTAAGTTAGTTGAGTTTATTGTGTTTTAATAATTTTATTGTTGCACAAAATGCTTCGGAGAACATTTTACCGGAAAAGTCAAAAATGTTAGGTTAGTTGAGTTTATTGTGTTTTTATTATTTTATGAAATTGCTTCATTTTTTCGCAACTGTATTAAAAATAGTCGTTCAGTACACGTGCGGAACCGTCATTGCAACTTGTTCCGACTGTCAACCCTCGCCTTCGGCTGCGCCTCGGCTCGGGTAGCAATTTGTCGGAACTCTTTGCAATGACAGCCTTTCCACACTTAATAAATAAACACACATCATTTCCTAATATAACGCGATGTTTTTACGTTCTTGCGATGACAAGAATCCATTGGACATTTGCGCGGATACCTGTTAGTCGAATTTTCATGAGCGCCATAACTCAATGAATATTTCCGATATTTCCTTCCCACTCTACATAGAGCGGTACCGACATAGGTATACTAATATTATGAAAGGTAAGCTCGGCGCAAACGGGCGACCGACCACAGCCACCGGTGGCCAGCGACATCCACTTTTCAGGCTTTTTCATACATTTTGCTCCGCGGACACTGCAGTAACGAGTGGCCGCCACCAGGCATACGTGTGCGGCAAGTCTCTACAAAATGTATGAAAAAGCGAGGTTTTCGCTAGCCACCGGTGGCTGTGGTCGGTCACCTAGGGTGGCATTAATATGTAGTTGTCAGCTTAAGCTCAAGCTCAAGTAGGTGATCTCAGAAAAGGAAATCAATTGAGCTTGAGTAGCTGTCAGCATGTTAATAGACGCTACTTTGAGCTTAATATTGACATTAGCCAAGGTCTCAAGTCGGCTGAAGGAAGCCTTAGAAAAAAAGAACTCAAATGACTAGATACAAAGTAGGGGCTTACGCTCCGGTAGATACCAATCTTTCAACGGTGAAATGTTCTTCGTTCCCTACGAAGTGACGAGGCCTCTTCTTCCAAATGGATTGTTGCGTCTTTTGAATGACAACTCTGCGGCTGATGAGTGGAAGAAAGAGGGAATATTTTTCCCGGGAATGTTTTTTTGAGACCTTTGTGTGTCGGGAAGGGAAAATGGGCGAAAGTAGCGACTGGAAACCTATAGGTTAGAAGCACCAGGTATAATTTCTTACTAGCAATTCACGTTTTTTGTTTATCTAAATTTCAGCCGCCGTATAATTGTTGCCGTATTCTTTCAAACAATTTAGGGGTTTATCAGGATCATAAATGATCGATTAGGACGGTCATATCGAAAAATATAATTGCATAAAAACGGCTATCTCTGATTTTTTATACATAAATAATATGTTGTTAAGACCACTAACAGTAGTGTATATCCAAGTTTGCATTTTCGAAAGATGTGCTAACTTTGCAGCCTTCGATCAAGGATAAAACTAGATACAACATAGAAGTCTGAAATGTGTCTGGAAAAATAGATGCCCAATTTGCCTTTGGGAGCTTATTTGCTCGTAGTCCATGCAATTAAAGTAGAACTGAACACTAATGCAATAATGTTGACATTCGAATATTAGACGTATGGTCGAAATGATGTTTCGTATTGTTTTATTGCTGATATCTTTTGTTTCTGTGGGGACAAGTTTTTATTGTGATTTTATACGTAATGCGGATTCTATGGGATTTAGTTCTGCGTTTGCAGCACTCGAAAAACGTACAGGTAGGCATTAAAACAAGACAAGCTATTAAATAAGATAACAGTAAGGATATTAAATAATATTATTTCAAGCCTGCTGAATCAAATTTAACTCTATTATCTAAAGGCGCCCAAGCGCTATGCGTACAAATCTCAGACATAATAATTGTACCCGGGTAAAGAAGATAGGCTCGCCCTGGGCTCGTCCTATTAAATGAGGCAAAAACTCTGTCCAATTTACTGGGATTGTAGTAAACGCATATACGTATACACATAAATTATATTATTTATTCTAGCACGCTTATCTATGATGCGAGAAAAGTAGTCGGTTTATTCGGTATGGCCATATTTTGGTCCTTCGTGGGCGACTAACTGCTGATTTCTGAATGGGCATCGTCATTTTTTATTTATTCTATAAATCGAAAATAAAGACAAATATAAGAAACTAATTTGAATATTTTCTTAATTTTTTATGTAAATATTTTTTTTATTAATTATTTAAAATTTCTAAAAGTTTTGTGTATGACGTCACCACTGGCATTATGTAGATACTAAGTTCATTGCCTTCATTCATGCTTTTAAAAAATAAAAATATGTTGACGTTTGACAAAATTAATTTGTCAGTGTCAAGTCAACAAGAAGGTTATTTTCTCAGTTATTTGACACTTTTGACAGTTGTTTTTTAAAATATTTTTAGGCAATGGAACTACCGCATTAGAGGCTATGATGACGTCATCGAAAGAAAAATGAAGTAAACATTTTTGGCGATAAATATTAATAATCCGTTTTAATTTTACTTATTTAAACCCCTAATATTAATCAGTATCCCTATTCCTCGAAATGGTTTTCAATTTACGACAATCGATGCGTCACTGATCAATGCCCTTTGAGAAATTCGCTAAGCAAATGGGTAAGTATCGTCCTGTCTCTGCAGATTTCTCACAAAAGAGCGTGACAGAACGATAGTTAAGTATTTGCTTAGCAAAATTCTCAATTCAGAAACCGGGCCTAAGACTAAGCTGAAAGGAGGGTATAGGCGCTCAGGCGTCAAGTCACCCATCTAATGTGAGTGATGGTTATGTTAGGTACACACGACAGCACGTCAGACTGTACATTTTTGTTGTAAACTCGTCCGTAACGTAACCGAGTAGAGTGCAAGCGTGTAAGGGTCGACGTGCTGTCGTGTGTACCACGGTGGGCCATTTCATAAAACTGACAATGTCAATTATTTACTATGAAAATTAAACGTACACACGGCAGCACGCCGATGCTTACACGCTAGCACTCTACTCGGTTACGTTAGGGGCGTCTTTACAACAAAGTGTACAGTCTGACGTTCTATCGTGTGTACATTGTGTAGCTGATTAGGTACCAGAAAGGTTACAAAAAAGGTTAAGTTGCTAACCAACTACTCAGTGTACATCGAATTATCATAATGACACTATGAATTGTAGTTTTATGAAATGGCCCACTGGAAGCGGTGCTCATATTACTATTATGATTAGAGTTTTGATGAAGAGGTTGTTGACTGAAGAATTTCACGTTAATTTCCCTCCCAGTGGTTTATTTGTAGTTGAGCAACTCTCGTGAGAGGCAACCCTGAGTGGAAAACAAGATTAAATAAAAGATACCCATAGTATTATCCTCAACTCTACTATCTATAAAGACAGAAGCAACCTCTGGGTACAATTTCAAAGGTGAAACTTAGCTAGTTTTGTCCGCTTCAATTTATAATGAAAGTTCCAATGATAGATATTAAGGAACAATGGATTATTTTTAAAAAGTAGTGACAAATTTTTAGATAGGTAAAATTAAATCGTCGTCATTAGGGGAAAATATTGGAAATGGGACTAAAACCAAATTGTGCCCCAAACACATATGAAAAAAATAACAAGAAATCATGTACAGGGCAATTTTTAAATCCAAAACGTATTATTTTATTAAAAAAAAAAACAAATAAATGATACAGAATAAATTCACCACAAGCTTCGTCAAACATAGAAAACACAAATAAAAGCAGCTATTTTTAAATAGCTTTTTTCCTCAGACACCCCAACTTTTAAATGTGATTTCTAACAACTTTTAAATGTGATTTCTACGACTTTGGTAAAAGCGAAAAAAATTTTTTGAATACGGTAAAATAAATATAAAGTATCGATCTTTTCGCAATGTCGTAGAACAAACGTTATTGGACGTCACATTTTTAGAAGTTGACATGTTTCAGGAAATGTTGCCCTGTATAGGTAGATGGCATATAGAAAGAAAAAAAAAAATTTAAAAGATTACCTTCTCCTCGTATACTCCTTGGTATTAGCTAAAGCAGTCTCAAAGTGCATTTAATTAGCCTTAAGGGTCCGTATAAGGCTAACTAGCGCCACCAATGTTGAAAAAATCATATCTCGCTTCAGAAGAAGTTTCTGACAAAATCCTAAGATGAGCTCATGCGCCATGCTTTTCTAGATTTTTAAGTGTGGGTACCCAACTCAATTTCTAGTCTTAAGCTAAAAAATTTTCGATAACCGCCAAAAACGGCCGTTTTTGGCGGTTATCGAAAATTTTTTAGCTTAAAAGTAAATTCCGAAGAGGGTATCTACACTTAAAAATCTAGAAAAGCATGGCGCATAGGCTCATCTTAGGATTTTTCCAGAAACTTCTTCTAAAGGAAGATATGATTTTTTCAACATTGGTGGCGCTAGTTAGCCTTATACGGGGCCTTAAGTGTCTTTGGACCAGGTAACTTTGGACTTTTTCTCACTAATATCGTTGGAAGCTTTGAGCTTTGAGTAAAAGTATCACAAGTGCGGATTTGATTAAAATTGGAAACCCAATCAATAAGTATAGTGGAAAATACTCAACTCACACTACAGGGTGCACTCTAAGTCGATAGCGGAACTTTAAGTAGGCTATCTACTGATCAATACAAACGACTTGTACTAGGTGGCGACAAAAATGGACCGAAAAAAAATCAGCCGTTTCATACATTTGGCGCAGTACTGAGTCGACCTTTTGTATGGAACAGCTGATATTTTTTTCACTCCATTATTTTCGCTACCTAGTACAAGTTGTTTGTATTGATCAGTAGATAGCCCACGTAAAGTTCCGCTATCGACTTAGAGTGCACCCTGTAGATAAGTGAAGCAACCACTCGGTCGGTGGTGATTGGGATATTGCTGGACAAACCAAGTAAAAGTGTTTTTTAATTTTTTATTCATGAGTATAAGTAAATGCACCCTGCATTATGTGAATTTTGATGTATTTTTGACATATGGATGCATGTACGCCTTTCTTAAATTATTTGTACAAAAATAAAGTAAACCCTGGTTTCCGATATCCAATTCGATTGCACTCTGTAGAATCAACATAATTTACCGAGACTACCGTAAATAGTTTATTTTACTAAGCCCCAACGGTCTATTCTGAAAAAGGACCTATTTCGCAAATGGCCCTCGGTCCGCTTGTTAGAGAGGAAATATTAGGAAAAGTTGTCGGAACATAATGAAGGTTGCTAGCGGAGATGACTAAGCAATACGCCAATCAAAGTTTCTTAGGGCACTTACTCTCGGAATCTGGAATGTTTATGGAGAGTTCAGAAACTTATTGGCCTTGAATGTTTTAACATTCCAGTTTCTGAGCAGTAAACTGCTTTATGAGCAGAAGATCCTTGAAGTGCTCTCATAAATTAAAAAATATAATACCCCCAACATTTTAGCTTCAAATTAGCATATTATTATCTCATAAACGGTTAAATCGATTTTGATAAAACAAGAAGAAGAACAGTCGCTAGAAAACCTGCTTTTGAATAAATAAAAACCGCATCCAAATCGGTTCACCCGTTTAAGAGCTACGGTCTACGTTTTAAGATTAAATACGTCTCACAACTAGCACTAGATGGCGCTCCTTTTTATGCTACTGTCAACGTCATTCTACATCGTACATGCCTTAAGACGCCGTACGTCTCACAACTAGCGCCGCCAATGGAAAAAAAAAACATATCTTTTTTTGGATGCGTTTTTAGCAAAAAACGCTCCTGCGATTTCTCAACGCGAGGCTTAACCTTAGGTTTAGGACCTAAGGTTTAGATTCCAGATCCTAGAACTTAAGAATGCAATCGATTCTCGCCAAAAGTGGCCACTTTTGGCGAGAATCGATTGCATTCGTAGAAAATCCAATCCTGGAATCCAAACCTTAGGTCCTAAAAATAGTTAAGCCTTGCGTTGAGTGATCGCAGGAGCGTTTTTTGCTAAAAACGCATCCAAAAAAAAGGTATGATTTTTTTTCCATTGGCGGCGCTAGTTGTGAGATGTACGGCGTCTTAAGGCTCGGTATAAGGCTAACTAGCGCCACCAATGTTAAAAAAATCATATCTTCCTTTAGAAGAAGTTTTTGAAAAACTCCTAAGATGAACCTATGCGCCATGCTTTTCTAGATTTTTAAGTGTAGATACCCTCTACAAATTTTTTTAGCTTAAGACTAGAAATTGAGTTGGGTACCCACACTTAAAAATCTAGAAAAGCATGGCGCATGAGCTCATCTTAGGATTTTGTCAGAAACTTCTTCTGAAGCGAGATATGATTTTTTCAACATTGGTGGCGCTAGTTAGCCTTATACGGACCCTTAAGGCATGTACGATGTAGAATGACGTTGACAGTAGCATAAAAAGGAGCTAGTTCATTTTGGCGAGCGTCAACTGAAATTTTATTGTCAAGTGAGTGTCAATGAAAAGATCTCATTGGAAGAAATAATCGGTTGTACGTATATTGTATTACGGAGTAGACCTCCCAGAAACAGGGCAGTGAATAGGAACTTTTATCGCCAAGGGAAAAACATGCTAAATTGACACTTATTTTGAGACTTCCTGTATTTCTGCCTTTAGGTAAGAAAATTAAATTAATTATCATTTTATGTTACGATACTATGCTCGTGAATTATATTAGCTGTGGATTTTGGTGAAATGAAAAATCTGCCAAGTACGTACAGGACTCGCACCCCGAAGGTTCCGTATATTAGCGCGATATTACGGACTACCTTTTGCCCCGGACTTTGTCCGCGCACACTCAGATTGTTTTCCGTTATCGAAATTATCTAAGCTATCTCCATTTAAATTTTTAGCCAAATCCGTCCACCATCCAGTTATTTCACCATTAAAGTGTAACAAACCCACATACTCACTAGTGAGTAAGTATGTGGGTATGACACTCACAATCTTTCACATTTATAAACTAGTTCTATGTGATTTAAAGTGTGATTATACAAGGTGTTACAAAAGATGCTAATAGGTGATCCGGTGCCCCGGTGATAGGGATCACAAGCTAATTTTTTTTTTGCTCTATGACGTTCCGTTGATTTTTAAATTAATAAAATGTGAACGCTGTGGCGGGAGAAAAGTATTTTTTTTTAAATATTGTTTTCATTGACTTTCACGTTTCGTTTTAACAACTCAAAACTATGCAAATGCACCTACACCCACAAACATATTTTGTTTGAGCTAATACCAAAAAAATTAAAGTTATGATTTTTTTTAATTTTTGAGACCGTTATAAAATAAAAATGGTTTTTTTCAACTTTTTTTTACAGAATTGACATCCTGTTGACCAGTAGGTTACACCCTGTAAAAAGAGTGAGGATGTTTTGTAACACGTTGTATATGGTTCAACTTTGTACTTTGAATTTATTAGAAAAGAATGAATCAACAGATAGCTTTTAGGGTTCCTGAGCCCAAGTATGGCCGCTTTTTCGGAGAAATGTATTCCTGGCGACAGTTTTGTAGAGCCGCATTATGTCGTGGCACCCAACGACTTATTGCGCCACGTCGTGGTCGGAAAACACACACTGTTATCACAAGAATATTACATTACCTAATGTTTTCACAACAAAGGCTTTTAATGAGGCACTCGTGTTTATTACGTAGAGAAGTCAGAGTTTGGGCCAATTAGTGCAAAACTTGTAAGATTTTTAGTTATGAATTTAAAACAAAAAATAATTTAAAGGGGGGGGGGCGAAACGAGAGAAGTTCGCCGAGTCTACTGAAACAATCTGACGCTTGTAATAGGCGTAGGCGGTGTAGTACTTTTATACTAGTGGTTCGCTCGAACTGTGATGTGTAACTTTTTGCGAACACCATTCGCGCATACAGGCGCACGCGCATTGCATATAAACTTTACAATCACATAATAATATCTCGGCAACCCCTTGACCGATTTGGCTCATGTTCGAACTTCAAAATAAGTTTAATTCTGTTTACCCGCCTACCAAATTTAATCGGATGATCATATTTACCGCGAAGTTGTCGTTGAAAAATCATTCATACAACATACAAACATACATATTATACATACAAATATTTTTTTTTTTTTTTTTTCTATTGATACAAACTCTTACGTTTGTCTCCAATATCTAATACATACCTAACATGTTTTCATATTAAATTTAGTTTAAGCGCAATGTGCAGCGGATGACATAACATAGTAGCCTTTACTTGAAACCTACAATCATGCATCTTACTACCTATTTTCCTTATTGTGTTATGTAGTCTGTTACACATTTCACAGGCAGAGGTTGTAAAACAGCAAGTATGCTGAACTTCTGACCTTTTCATCACAAATAACTCTAAAAGTGTAAGTACCTTGGTATTATACTTTATAAGAACTAGTACTTACAAGACTGTTTTGTTTTAAATATTGTGATGAATAAAATCCAATTTATTTATTTTTTATTTATTTATTTAAATACACATACATACAAGCGCCGGATTTTTCCAGTAGACTCGGACAACTTCTTTGGCTTCGCTCGCTCGTTCAATAATAAATTGTACATTCTAGTTCCGAAAGCCCAACTTTGTAAGCAGAAGTTACTCAAATTCGACAGATGAAAGTTTAAGACAAGATAAGTAAAACAGTGTCGTCGAATTTCATGGAATAATTAATGAAGGAGGTGCAATTAATACGATACCCAGTGAAGTGATGTTAGCTGATTGAATATCTAATTATTTTGTTTTAATTAGTTGCTAAGGAAAGGAAGGAGTTTCTTAGAAACAGGTAATTTATTGTCAGCTTCGTTTGTTACATGGGCAGTAGAGAAATAATACTTACTATGGTGGCACTTTTTATTTATATGGTTTTTATCTTAGCTGTGTTAATTAATCCAATACATAACTGTACACGTTAAGAACATCGTGTACAGTTATGTATTGGATTAATTAACACTTAACTGTACTGCAGTAAGAACATAATTTTCTCTAAAAAACCCAAAAATAAAAAGTTCCACCAGAATTAGGTAAGTATTTTTTGCTAACAATGACCCAATTAATAATACAACCCTGTAAAAATAATTTTTTTTAACACGTTATATTTCAAGTCCTATTTGCCGAAAACTGCGAGATAAGAAAATTATGCCCACGTGAGATATTCCAAAAGCTAGAAAAACCAGTATTTTTCTTATCAATAGCCAACAGGCAAGTCTAGCCAGCTTTTCTAAATTATGATCCTTATAATCTGGGTCTGTAATAACTGGGAGAGCGATATTTTTGGCGCTACTGCGCCTTTTAACAGATCTTTACTTGGAACGCTTCAAAAAGCGCCTCAGATATTTTAGACGTCATCTTTATGCAAAATTATTGCTTCTTCAAAACAACTTTAAAAAAAAAATAAACATAACATTTATTTCAGATTTAAAAATCAGACGCAAAAATCGCCAACCCGCATTGAGCACGCGTGGTGATTAAGCTCGAACTCTCTCTCTGAGGCTACATCTTACTTTTTTAATAATAAAAAAATATGTAACTCTACTCAAAAATATATTTTATAGTTTTTATTCGGGTATGCATTAAGGGTTGCTAATGTCATCGTTCTTAGGATTAGGATTAGTACTTAGAAGAGCTTGAATTTCGGATTCATTTATTAAAAATAATAATAAGTAAAATTATAATTTTGTTTTTGGAGTTTTTGAGCATGGCCTTTTGGATAAACTACGAATAACGAAGCGACTGTCAGCAGTCTGTCGCCAGAGGGCCCTCAGCTTTTTTGGCCATATTACTTATGCGGTCACATAGAAAAACAGATAATATATTTGGGCCAGATGGAAGGCAGATGGGTGAAAGGCAGAACACCAATGCGCTGGCAGGTCCGATGCCCTAAAGAGGGGAGTAGGGGGTTACCCTTGACGCTATTGCGATCAAATTGAAAAAGTTTTAAAATTTATTTCTCTTAGAATTAGCATAGTAATGCTTTGACTTCAAATACTTTGTAATGTTTATTCAAAGGTAGGGCTGTTTTATTCAATAAAAACACAGAATGCGTCTTAAATTGTTTTTTTTTTTTATTTTTTTATTGTGCCTTATTGCGGCCGTATCGGAAAAATGCGTCAAGGGTAGAGGGCCAGATGCATCCATCCAGCAAGCATCCCATGACCGTAATGAGTGGAGAACCATTGTCATTATGGTCACGATATGCAGAAAAAGATAAACAACGACAGTAGAAAGATAATTATTAATAGACCGATTTCTTTTTTGTCTTTTTGCTCTAACTCATTGATATAATTTGGTCCTAACTTAAAATCACGTTTATAAATAATTGGGATGTCATGCTCTTATTTGTATTGCCCAAATTACCACATTCCAACCTCAGACACTAAAAAACCTTACAAAATAAAACGAGACAGCGTCAGAATATTTTTTTAATAAAACGATGCAAACTCCAGTCACGTCGTACTGACGCGACACACAATCCATTTACATAACAATTGACCCTACATTATTATTAATACAGGCCAAATGGATCTGAACAGAACTTGACAGAAGGACCAACTCTCCTTTACCTAGTTGAGTCACTGCCGATTTCTGAATTGAGAAATTCGCTGAGCAAGCACTTATGTATCGTTATGTATCTGTAAAATTCTCACAAAAGAACGTGACAGAACGATACTTAAGTATTTACTTAGTACAATTCTCAATTCAGAAACCGTGCCTAAGTCTGCCCTCTACGACTATCGACCTTTGCCCACCTGGGGCGCGAGTCTGTAACGCAATGATGCCAAAATGGGCTCTTAGTTAACGGCTTCAATTACGATATGGTCATTTTAATGGTTTTGTAGTCAGCGAATATTCTGATTCTAATTCTAGCTCTAATTCTAGCGGATTAGTTCGCTGGTAGCAGGAGAAAACGAGGAAATCCCGGTTTTGTCCCTCTACTGGGACGCCATTGTAAGGACCGCGACCACCAGCCAGATGGTCCGATGACATAGCCCAAGTAGCTGGAAAACAGTGTTTACGTCTGGCAAAGCATCGTGGGAGGTGGCGTGAGCATGAAGAGGCCTTTTCTCAACAGTGGGTGTTAACAGGCTGATGATGACGGTGATGATGAAGGATCCTGTGAAAAAGTTACAACGTGCCCGTAGCCTTTCCTGATAGCCTTCCACGCGCGTTATCATTCCAACTTCCACGGTCGACATGTGTATAGGTAATGCTCGTAATATGCTTCATATCATCTACAGGGTGCACTCTAAGTCGATAGCGAAACTTTAAGTAGGCTGTCTACTGATCAATACAAACAACTTGTACTAGGTGGCGAAATAAATGGAGCGAAAAAAATATCAGCTGCTTCATACATTTGGCACAGTACTGAGTCGACCTTTTGTATGGAACAGCTGATATTTTTTTCACTCCATTTTTTTCGCCACCTAGTTAGTACAAGTTGTTTGTATTGATCAGTAGACAGCCTACTTAAAGTTCCGCTATTGACTTAGAGTGCACCCTGTAATGTAATGAAATAAATAAACTGTACTGCACTGAATTCGGAAGGCAAAGTTTTTTGTTCGAAAGTCCGTTATTGGCTTAATCTTATCTTTAGACAATATTGAGAAACTCATTTCAATATTTTTTATTTTGGTTCAGTAGTTTGGATTTTATAACGTTTCAAAGATACGGTTTTATGACGTCACGCGACGGTCTGCATACTGTTGGCGGTCATAGGAACAAAACATTTTAGCGCATAAAAACAAAACTACTGGACCAAAATAAAAAATATTTAAATTAGTTTCTCAATATTGTCTAAGGATAAGATTAAGCCAATAACGGACTTTCAAACAAAAAACTTTGCCTTCCGAATTGTCATGATATAATGTAATATCACGCGGTATGAAATGTAATGAAACATATTATGACTTCGAAGTGCACCGTTTCGCGCATGTCTACACCACGGTCCCTTGTTAAACCACTGTTAATACGGCCTGTAAGAACCTTCTGTGTTCGTTCAGAATATTGTGGACCATCAGCATGGCAACCACATTAATTAACTCATTTACTCGTACCTTTCAATGGCGATCGGCTATTAATCATTGTCCTGATCACAATGCGGTGGACTCATTTGCGTGTGCAAATTATTTTGGATTAATATAACTACAAAATTAACAAAAAATAAAACAATTCAAATAACAATTCTTAAAAAATATCACGGAACTACTACTTTTAAACGAAGTTCCGTGATATTTTTTTTATTACTAGGAATATAAAATCAAAACTTAGTCCACATGTCGATAGCTTAATTATCTGTGTCTGCAACTATATTTCATCGTCCAAAGTTGAATCATTCTCTTACAATAAATTAAAATGTTGAAAAGTGTGAGCGAGAGGGCTGCAAAGCTGAAGGGGATTCTTAAGCTATTGCACTGATTCCGGCTGTCTATTTTCTCCATCTCCGAAGTTCCTCATCAGATGTTGACAACATTTTATGGGACTACACGGGAAGGACACCTTTTAAACAAACAAAAAAGTTCTGAGGTAACAAATAAAAAATAAAAATACTGGTCGAACTGAGTACCTCCTCCTTTTTTGAATTCGGTCCAAAACTGTTGGAACCGA
The DNA here is from genome assembly GCA_949319315.1 of Zelleria hepariella. Taxonomy (NCBI): domain Eukaryota; kingdom Metazoa; phylum Arthropoda; class Insecta; order Lepidoptera; family Yponomeutidae; genus Zelleria; species Zelleria hepariella. The sequence continues at coordinate 23,687,029 of OX439383.1, read as the reverse complement.
CAGTCATAGTATAGGCGCAAACTAAAAGCACCGAACTAAATCCCATAGAATCCGCATTACGTATAAAATCACAATAAAAACTTGTCCCCGCAGAAACAAATGATATCAGCAATAGAACAATATGAAACATCATTTCGACCATACGTCTAATATTCGAATGTCAACCTTAATGCATTAGTGTACAGTTTTACTTTAATTGCATAAACTACGAGCAAATAAGCTCCCAAAGGCAGTTTGGACATCTATTTTTCCAGACACATTTCAGAGTTCTATGTTGTATCTAGTTTTATCCTTGATCGAAGACTAAAAGTTACGAAGGTCTAAGGCCAACCATCAACCTATCAACATCTGCCACAATCATTTTAATTGGACAACAAAACCTAATTTTCAAAAATGGTGTACTAGTACGTACTTATAAGTTTGCTTGATATCATTGTAATTTTTCCCTTCAGCATTTACCAACCTCAATATTTATTTAGAATATTTTATCTTTCCCGTTGACGATGCCAAAATGATGTTAGAGAAACAAATAACAAAGCCAAACCCTCAAAACAGCTGAACCGAAATTGATTTGATTGTTCACGATCATTTAGTTATTACTGCCAGTTGCCGGGGTAGGATACAAACTTCTAGTTTTCAATAAACAGAACTAAAAGTTAACCGATTTCAATAAAGTTTAATTTATGTTCACTTAGAAGTAGACTTTATTAGTAAAACTAGCTTTTGCCCGCGACTTCGTCCGCGCAAACTTAACTTTTTCCCCGTTATCACAAATAAAAAATTGCCTATAGCACTCAGCGATAACGTAGCTTCCCATTAGTGAAAGAATTTTTAAAATCGGATGTGTAGTTTTGGAGATTGCCCCCGACATACATACATACAACTTTTATTTCCTCTTTATAATATTAGTGTAGATAACCGATATCCAAAAGAGGGAAAAGGTTCAAGGAAAGTAACGTGGCGGGAAAGTCCAAATTTTCAAAGTTTTCTAACTTTTTTAGCGAAATGAGATATTTTTGTATAGCGACTTTTGTTTCCGACAGTAAAATAGTATTCTTTTCATTATTCTAAACAACAATAATTAATAATTACAAGCTAATTTGTTTTTCTGGTCGACAAACTAGTGGGACTGCCCAAAAACTAGAAGTTCGAGCAAATCAGCTGAATTATTGTTGTTGTAAAGTACAATGAATAAGTTTGATTTCCCAACACAAATAGGCTTGGGAAATAATTAGTGAGTTCGTGTTCCATATTATCTAACATTGGTTTTTAGATGAAAGTGATGATAGTCTATTAGTGTTTTTTTATGGTAACTTTGAGGACTTTTTATTTATTATTTGTAGCCGAAATAACTGTGAAAACTGGTAAAAACTGGCCGCTAACTGTGAAAGAAAACATCGCGAGGAAACTTCTGCGTTGTTTATTGTTCCAAAGCACTTTCCACGTTTTGCTAAATAACTATAACGATTTAATTATTTTTTTATTCGTTGCACTAGTATCTCAGTATCCCCCTGGCAGTCTGTATGTACACAATTACCTGGCCAACAAAGTAATCACAATATAATTAAGAGCTTTAATTTTCAAAAGGGCAATATTCTCGCCAAAACAATGGGTGAACATAAAACAGCAACGGTAATTCAATGTTGCTTACAAAAAGAGAGTTTAGGGTCCGCGTCCATTGTGTTAGAGTTAAACTGTTTCGGAAACGGTCATTTCACCGGCGCTGTTTCGATTTATCTGGAAAGATTTGTACGGCATGAAATTCAGGACTCTTTTTAGAGTTGCGTCCCTGAAGAGTGCCGAATGGGACCCTATTACTCTGCCTCCACTATTGAATTGAATTGAATTGAATTTATTTATTTGTCAAACATTGGTATAAATTATAAATAGGTGATCAAAAATAGTTTGTGCTCTATGTTTTGCCAAAAGGCGTACAAATTAGTTATTTACATTGCATGCAGATAACTTATTAATTATGTACATAATATTTACATGGTTATTTATTAAGTAAATGAAATAAGAATAAATTGAAATATCAATTATGAGATCAGATTGTATAATATAATATTTACACCGAGTTATTTCTGTATTGGGACATAAATAATATAACAGAAACACAGCAGATCCTATCAGAAGATCGCTATCAGTCTATATGTCCTCATTTTACCATTGAAGGATTAATATTTGGTTTTTACTTTCAAGCGATATAGACATAAATATCTAAGGCAAATACATGGCCAATAGGTGGCAGTGGGGGCGCACCCTTAGGTGATGGTCAAGGCACACTAGCGCCGCCAATGAAAAAAACTTTTGGCCGTAGGAAAATCTAGAACTTAGATCCTAAAAATAGTTATGCCTACGGATTCTCATTTAACGGCTCGTTTCTAGCAAAGAAACGCATCCAAAAATAAGATTATGTATTTTTTTCTTTTCCCTGTGGATGGGTTACCAGGCTCTTAATTAAAACAAAGTGGGTGACTACCATCTGAGCCCAGCTGATTAAGTTCCCAGAGAGAAAAAACATCACCTATACACCCTATACATCCCAAAAGTGAGCCTAAGATTCAGCACCTATACCTAACAAAGTCGACGATCCAACGCATAGAGCCTTTTTACCGCACCCAATAATACCGCGGAGGGTAATAAGCGGCAGTAGGCGCGCACCCTTAGGCCTTATATCTGGATACTTAATCAAAACAAAGTGGGTAACGGTTAATTGAGTCGGCACGGGCTCCGCACCCGTTCGCGCGAAATTGGGAGGGTCAGAAGGTTTGCTTTGTATCATTTCCAAGTAAGAACAAGCGTTGAAGGGTTTTAACTAAGTACAAACGTACAGTCGGCTACACGCTAGGATACCCCTTTTTGATCGATTGGCGCCCTTATACCGTGCGCGGTTAATGCTGCCATGTGGTATCGGTGACTATCTTCGATCAAGGATAAAACTAGATACAACATAGAACTCTGAAATGTGTCTGGAAAAATAGATGCCCAACTGCCTTTGGGAGCTTATTTGCTCGTAGTCTATGCAATTAAAGTAAAACTGTACACTAATGCAATAAGGTTGACATTCGAATATTAGACGTATGGTCGAAATGATGTTTCGTATTGTTCTATTTATTGCTGTTATCATTTGTTTCGGTGGGGACAAGTTTTTATTGTGACTTTATACGTAATGCGGATTCTATGGGATTTAGTTCGGTGGTGACTATACTATTATCCGTGTTTTCGCAATATCCCTAGAAATTTTGCAAAAATTCGATTAAGGGTGGCATTAATAGTCGTCAGCTCAAGCTCGAGCTCAAGTACCCCTTGGCTAATGTAAATGTCATGCTCAAACTCAAGTTCAAGCTGGAGCTTGAGTAGGTCTCAGCATATTTAATATACACTAGCTTGAGCTTGACATAGACATTAACTAAGGTCTCAAGTCGGTGATTTTGTGGTGCACGTTTCACATAACTGACGTAAATATTTTATTATGACAATTCTATATAGATTGCGTAGTCGATTTACATGAGGTTACAAAAAAGGTTTGTTTACAAACCGACCTATCAATGAATATCGAATTATCATAATAAAATATTTATGTCAGTTATATGAAGCGCGGGCCTGAGATCACCTTCTTGAGTTCGAGCTTGAGCTGAGGACTATTAATGCCACCCTAAATCTTCGTACGACGTGTAGGTACAATGGGTTTACAATTTTGTCTTTTCATCGCACTGCGCAATTCAAAACGGCTACAGTTAAGTAGCAGTGGATCTGCTGTGTTTCTGTTATTTTATGTATGTCCCCGTACAGAAATAACTCGGTGAAAATTTTGTATTCCTTTACTGTGGTGGCTGGGCAATTTTCATTTGGTTTAGGTTTGAAAGTTAAATTGGTAGAATCGGGTTTAAATTATACATCATTCAAGAGAAAGTTAGTTTTTGAGTGTAATTATGTTAAGTTAATAATGTTCGGTTACAAACAAATTACAATATCGCAACATGTATAGCTCGAATCAAACTTTATGAACATATTTTATCTTATCTTTATCTTATCCATGGGTAATTAATAGCTCTACGGAACGCTAGAGGTCGAAAGTTTTAGTCATCTTTTTACAATACGAATTTCCACGATTCGCGATATTCACGTACTTTTACCGACAAAAAAAAGAAGGAGGTAAGTACTCAATTTGACGCGTATTTTTTTAATGCTTGTTACCTCAGAACTTTTTTCTGCGTGAACCGATTTTGATCATTCTTTTTTTGTTTGAAAGTGTATACTTTTCATGTAGTCTCATAAAAATGTGAAGATCTGATGAAGAACTTTGCGGAAAACGGAAGTCCTCAACGGTCAGCAGAAGATCTCAGAAAACAAAATCACCGACTTGAGACCTTGGCTAATGTCAATGTCAAACTCAAGCTAGTGACAGCTACTCAAACTTCACATTATTAGCGAAGGCTTGATATTAGCCAATTTGTTTTCTGAGATCACATACTTGAGCTCGAGTTTGAACTGACGACTATTAATGCCACCTTTAGGCCCAATCAACCCAAACAATATACACACGACAGCACATCGACCCTTACACGCTAGCACTCTACTCGGTTACGTTACGGGCGACTTTACAACAAAAGTGTACAGTCTGACGTGCTGTCGTGTGTACACTGCAGGTTTTAAGCCACATAACCCACAACTTTTTGTGCTGAAAAATTCGTACAAAAGCAGTTTCCAAAGGGAAGCAATTTACTGCAAAAAGAACCGCCAATTCGAAGTTATTTATACTCTGCAAAGAATGTTCGGAACATGTGCCGCGGATTTTCTGGTACTTTGGACAAAATGCATTGCCGTACAACGTACAAGAGCGTGACTACGGAGAATATTTTAAAGATTGATATTTAAAAATAATACGTCTTTTGCTGTTTTTTTAGTGTTCCGTACCCAATGGGTACCCAGCGGGACCCTATTACTGAGACTCCGCAGTCTGTCTGTCCGTCTGTCAGTCTGTCACCAGGCTATAATATCTCTTGACCCGTGATAGTCAGACAGTTGAAATTTTCACAGATGATGTATTTCTGTTGCCGCTATAACAACAAATACAAAAAAACAGAAATATGTATTTAAGGGGGCTCCCATACTACAAACGTGTTTTTTTTGCCGTTTTTATAGATAATGGTACGAAACCCTTCGTGCGCGAGTCCAACTCGCACTTGGCCGGTTTTTTTTTCTTACCAAAAACTAAACCTGCCTTGGATGCGGATGGTGAGGGACCGTGAGAGGTGGCACGAGGGGAACGATGGCAACAATGTAAAAGTTAATAAAAACTAATATAATCCGTGCGGAATCAGAACGGGATAATACCTTTTGGAACTGAATCAAAAATGACAGTCCTCGAGTAGCGTCACTAAAAAAAAATATTGTTCTACGTTCTATCATAGGGTTATGAAATTGGAAATACACAAAAATGTTTAATGGTTGTAATCTAAAATAATTCAATGTTATTGCATTAATTGAATAAAACGTGATAAAACTCGAGCAGACACCCACGCGCACAGAAAACACAAGCAAGTTTAGACGCGAGTTTGCCATAGACAACCTAGAGTTTGCTGAAATGCTGACGCTACAGGACCGCGAGCTTCTCACTTCCAAAAGGTATTATCCCATTCTGATCCCGCACGGATTATAGTGTAAAATGTACAGTCGGTCACACGCTAGGATACCCCTTTTTGTTCGATTAGCGCCCTTATGCCGCGCGCGGTTAGAGCTTCCATGGGGTATCTGTGACTGTGGCCGGCCGTACAAAATACTGAAAAAGATCTAGGATGCAATTTTCTGTGACTCTTTGAATTTATTTAGGCCCACGATTGACGCCGACGCTTAAGTATTGTGCTTTAGCTTTTCTTTGTCACGACAACCAAGGCTGGGATACAGCGTATGTATGAGTTTATAACACTGTCTATCTCACTGTACGTCAAACAAAAAAGTGAATTACATATGTATAATTTAACGAGTGAGCGAAGCGAGCGAAGTTCTCCGAGTCTACTTGAACAATCCGGCGTTTGTATGTTTGTATGTTCGTTGAATGTTCGTTTGATGATAACTTGAGTAAATTTAGTCGGATCGTCATGAAATTTGGTAGGCGGGTAAATGAGGTAAAGAGAATTTTTAAGTTCGAACATGAGCCAAATCGGTCGAGGGGTTGCTGAGATAAGGGGTCGCGAGTTCAAAGTTCGGGGCGAACCACTAGTTATTAATAACCTATGGGTATAGCGAACGCTCTAACCCAGCCTTATGCTACGCTTGCAGGTCGCTATGACTCAAAAGAAGCTCGAAATAAACTTTGTTTTTGTATTATTACGTTTAAATGTGAATTTTGTCGGCGGCTATTTACTACCCACGCTAGCACTACTCCGCTAGCACTATGTATAATAAAGACAAAAGTTTGGATGTAAAGTGCAACAAACCCATGCTAGCGGAATCGAGATTTTATACTGTAGCGCGTTCGTGTTAGAAATAGGAAATGTCTGGTAGAGTTGTTGTTTAACTTGGTGTTTAGAATAAATGTGTTCTCAAAGAATCGTTTTGTTGACAGAGTGATCCTACCTTTATATAATGGTTCCGTTTTTCCTTTTGAGGTCCGGAACCTTAAAAATATACAGCAATTCAAAGGGCGCATGGATTCTCTTATTTCTTTTTGTTACCATGCATGGGCCGTTTAAGCCGTTTTCAAAGCACAAATTCATAACACTTCATGGATGGCGCTTATAGGCGCGCCCATACAAGAACCAGGGGGGTTACCCTTGACGCTATTGCGATCAAAATGAAAAAGTTTAAAAATTTATTTCTCTTTGAATTCGCATAGTAATGCTTTGATTTTAAATACTTTGTAATGTTTATTCAAAGGTAAGGCTGTTCTATTCAATAAAAACACATAATGCGTCTTAATTTGTAAAATATCAAATTTTGTAAATTGCGCCATATTGCGGCTGTATTGGAAAAGTGCGTCAAGGGTAGAGGGGCGGGACGCGACTGTCAAATTTTGCTTAGCACAGATTAATTTTGACAGTTGCGTTCCGGTTCTTCTATGGCCACGCACGCCAGTAAGCGCCACCTATCAAGTGCCATGAATTTGTGCTTTGAAAACGGGCCACTGCAACAAAAAAATGGAAATCCATGCGCGAGCACTAATTACCTACCCCGATATCGACTGTGAAAATCTTAAACCACTCACACTGTCATGTTGTAATATCCGGTGGTAATAAAGTATTAGTTTTAGAATCACACACAATGTTCAGTTGGGTAAAGCTACCAGCTTACGTTCGTGCAAAAGTAAAATTAACGAAATAATTATACATTATACTAATAATATTTATTAGTGTTTTTAAAATTAAATTGGTAATTAAAATTAAATGTTAACATTAAAATACTAAAATATTTGCAAAACTACGAGCTATCTGAGATTCATGCACCCAGTGTGACATTGATTTGTCTAAACGGTGATTAGCAAACCAGGTTTAATGATAAATTGGATCATTTACATAATCTCGTGGAAAAATACTGTCTTGGTCTTCGTACTGCCTAACGCTTAAATAAAATAATGAGAGAAGCTAAAAGCCAAAGTAAACAACATAAAACTGTTAATTAATGGAAACTTGGCGAGTCAGCGTAAATTCCTTTCGAGATAAGACTTAGTTATTATAAAGAGTTAGAAGAGTGACCTAAAGTGGAGCAGCTGGCACGGCGTTTCACATTGTTAACACCCTCAGTGCCATTGTAACACTGCAAAAAACATTGTGTATCGAAAATGATACACCCTACTATGTGTAAACACCCCGTTAATCATAACTTGAACACATTTTAAGACAGAAATGTTAATAAATTAATAAATAAAATTATACCAACTTCGCATTGCACTGTTCCGAGTGATTTACTGCTATCCGTTGAAGAGTTCCGTTCTCCATCTCCGAAGTTATAGTTTACAGATCTTCACATTCTTTATGACGGGCAATAGCTGAAAATCAGTGCTCTTGAGCAAATACCATGCACTGAGCTATGGCCCTTTTGCATCACTGTGGCTCACACTCACACACAGGCACTAAGGTTTATTTTTCAATAGTTTTATTTAGTATTAAGTTTGCTTTTGCAAGGGCGTCGCCAGCCGATGGCGCAGGGGGGGGCAAGTTGACTTTACCTACTACAATTCATACTTTTCTCATTCTCTATGAATGAGAAAAGTAGGTATGAATTGTAGGTAAAGTCGACAGCACATGAAGCTTTTCACTTGTACTACGAGCCTTACATCTACAGCCAGAGCGTAGTTGAGCGTACGGAATATTAGGAGTGGAATTGGTGAATTAATTCGAGTTTCGACGTACGGGAATGATTGTTCAAGGCTTGAACTTCAAGCAAATTAACTCAAAGACTTAGGAGTTTGGTTGCATTATATTTGGCAACTTTTTTAGAATCTCTAGGGGGGGCAGCTGCCCCTCCCTGCCCCCCCTTGGCGACGCCCTTGCTTTTGTTGGTGCCTATTGTTTGCTATGCACCTATTTGTTTCAATAATGTTGTGTGCACATGATGCAAATAAACTTTTTATCTATCTATCTATCTATCTTATGGGACCGGAATTACGTTGGGAATTACGATTTAGTAATAATGTCGGTCCTTTTAATGTTTTTGTAGTAAAACAAAGAATATTCTGATTCTAATTTTATTCTCGAGGTTTAGTTTGCTGGTTTTAGGAGAAAAACGAGGAAACCCCGATTTTGGCGTCCCCAACTGGGACGCCATCGACACGCCATTGCGTTACAGAAAGCCCCGTATATCAAGTCCCTAAGAATCAACAATGTACTAAAGTAATAAGTTAAGCCGTGTTAAATTTTCATTTACCTACACTTTTGATTATTCTTCTTCTTCGTTAAGTCTTCATAGTTTCCCCTTAGTTTTTAATGGAAGCCGGCACTTAGTTTTAGTTACTCTATAACCACGCTTAAACTACCGTTACATAACTTTGAAGGTAATCATATTTACGTTAGCTACTTACTTGCAACAGTAGACTAGGTAGTAGTATTTGAAATTTCTCAATGTTACTGAAAAAAATATAGGGTTTTTGCGAACACACGAGTCGCTTTAGTAACATTGAATATCCTAAACTCTGGCTAGATTTTAGCTTGCTGGCCAATTAATTTTCTGGTTGGTTCCTGTTAGTTTTATCCTGTTGCTGTGAGGTATTTCTATGCGGACCTCACGTCGTCGCCCGGTTCGAATGATGTTCCATAGAATTACATACAAACCAGCCCGGCTAGGATGACAGGCCAGGCTAGTAGTTTTATCTACGCTTACCCGCGAGATACGCCTTCTATCTACGGGTAGTCATGTTAGTGTCATGTCTTTTCGCGAAACGCGACTCAAGTCTACAGAACTAAACTTGATTTTGCCGTCAAATCTTATCAGCCGCGGAGGGTAGTCAGTCATGTTAGCTTTTGCGACATATTTCACATCGAAATCTTTTCGCGCCGCGAAAGAGGTCGCAGCGGTCGAGATCCAACCAGCACCATAAGTATTAATTTGATTTATATGCTTTTTTTTACTTTTGATAATATTTTTAAGTCCAATGTAAATTGTAAATAATGTATTTATGGCTTATTGTTTTTTTATTTGTGTTTTAGTTTATGCGGTTTGTACCTTAGTATGAATTGACATTGACTTTCTTGTAGGCTAGGCTGTATTCGCTGAGTGTATGGTATAGGTGCTGGGCTAGCATGCTCCATCTAAATATTCGATTGATCACATTATTCATCTAGACTTCTAGAGTGAAGTGGCCACTGGACGCTCTATAAATCATCTCATGAAGTAGATGCAAAGGCCTTTGTTGTCGTTAATGTGAAGAAACGCGTGCTTTAGTTTCCTTGTTTTTTTCTGAGAGGATTGTTTCGAGCAAATATTTCCCTCAAATACGTGCCAAGCACTGCACTCCAAGTGGTCACTTCACCCACAACCAATTTTAAGGAAAGAGCTTTTGGACGCTGCTTAGAAAATAAAAGAATACACCACAACACACACAGACACACATAACATAATAATAAAGGATGTTAGGGCCAAAGTTGAACAAACAAACACAACAAACAAAAGACAATCATCCTTGATTACACATTACACAATGCTACCACCATTTTGTGGACCTAATAGAAGATCGTGATGCCCTATCGCTGTGTTTATTGTAACAGTGTATTTTCTGATATGCCGTCAATTTTCTGGGGTCAATTATGTTGAAAATGTCGGTTCATTCCAACCAAATGCACAATTCAAACCAAAATAGTAATAAATACGCACTTCTGGAAATATATTTTAACCCGGATTAAGAATACAATAATGTTGACCAAGTTGCCCTTACTAAGTTACTCAGCAGTTTTTAACCTAGAGGTATTTAAGTACTTATACCTAATGGTACTATTTTGTTTTTTCTAAACACTAACACAGGTTTAAAAATTCGCATCGATAGTTACCTACTTGCTCGGTTGCTCAATTTGTAGAGCGACAGCACGCCACAGTTTGCGGGTTCAAGTCCTGTCCTGAGCGAATCTGAACTTTATAACTACTTAATCTTTATACCCTATGGTAGCTCTAATTGTTCGCAGCGTAAGTGCGTCAATTGAACAAAAAGGAGTAGCCTACCGTATTACTGAATGTACACACAACCTGAAAGACAAATGATTTCGTAGATTATGAAGGCGAGTTAATAATGGGAATGCCCTCACTCTACGACGACGCTATTTAAAATAAGTAGGTCATTCAGGAAACGACATCCCCCATGTTATTATTACGAGGTACTTTGCCATTGCATGCCCCTTTTCTGGGGCCAAAATGAGGGTTAATATCAATTTGATGTCACTATTCTATTAGAAAATGTGAGCCCGTCAAAGTCAATGAGTTCGCGCTTAGCTCTTCAAAGGTATGGGCAATGTGAAACTTACTACTATTTTTCTCTACTAATAGAGGGAGTTCTCTCTTTTTTAACCACCGATCCAAAAAGAGGATTGTTAAAAGTTTAACCAGGTGTGGGTGTGTGAATATCTGTGGCACCGTAGCTCCTAAAGGTGAGAACCGATTTGGATGCGGTTTTTTTATTTTATTTTAAAGCAGATTTTTTAGCGAGTGTTTTTAGATATGTTTTATTAAAATCGGATAAGAGATTTGCTAATTTGAAGTAAAAATGTCAGGGGTATTTTTTATTTAATTTTGTATTTATCTATATCCCTTTTTCTTTCCCATACACCTAGACAAATCTATTCTTTGTTTTTTATAAAGTGATTCAGAAAACTTTGCTGGCCTCAAAGAAATGGATTGGTTGGTTTTAAGTTGCTCAGTTGGATCTAAGTAGAGGTGTGTAGTTCGCGAATGAATGCTTCGATTGAATGTATTCGTTATATGAAACTATTCATTCATTCATTCACTACCAATCTTTACATATCACATTCACTCTAGTCCACCTAGATCATTCTTCAAGAAACATTCTTAAATCTACCACACTAAGAACCAAAATTCTGTAAATCTTTATATATCACATTCACTCTAGTCCACGTAGTTCATTCTTCAAGAAACATTCTTAAATCTACCACGCTAAGAACCACAATTCTGTAACTCATGTGTCTCGCCTTTGTCACCTTTGTCATTCGTGGACTACCGTGAGTCAAAAGATACGTGAACGAACTACTGAGCTATGAACTATGAATGAGCTATAAACTATGAATGAATTGTGAATGAACTATGAATGAACTATGAACTATGAATGAGCTGTGAACTAGGAATGAACTATAAGTGAACTATGAACTAAAATAGTGAACTAGTTCAGTGAAGGAAATGAACTATATCATTCTTTTCTTTTCACTGAAGCGTTTCGCGCACCTCTAGATCTAAGTAAATTAAACCAGTGCTTTCCGGATACTCTGCCTATTTTGTCGGACTATCTGGCTGTCGTGACGTAGGTACCCGGCTGTGATCAAAAATCATGAAGAATGCTGCACCGACAAGAGGATAACTCTTAAATAGTATAATGATGATGATCTGGCTGGTGGTCTGCCATCGACTCCTTCCTTTATCCTTTATCTTTTATCGATATTTTCCTCTCGAATTCTAGCAGTGGTTTGTCAGGCACAGGATCGTGAGAGTTGGTGTGTGAGTTACCCGAAAGTAAACATACAAAAACTAACAGAGTATTGATACAATTAAATAAATTTCTGAAACAAGTTAAAATAATCATTTGGGAACAACCCACACGTGGTCTTTCAGTTGTTAACAAGGGAACTAATTTTAAAACTCAACCACGCCAAGCAAAATACAATCGAACTTACAAACGAACACCGCTCTAAACCTTATCGGGCAAAATTTAAGGACTAATATAGAACGAATAAATTCCAATTTCGTAATTATTTAGGTTGTGGTCGAATGTTGAATTTTCTTTTTCCTTTATCAAGAATACGAAACCAATTATAGCCTGTATTGCTAGAGCGTTCATTATTATTATTTGCCTTTTCATTGCTCGTTTTTATGGTTCCTTAATCAAATTGGTAGAAGGCAACGTCGGAATAGAAAGGTGATTAATTTTACCACCAAAATTTATAGGTTATTCGACCTGTGTCAAATAGAATTACGGCACCATTACTAAAAATTAAAGTGTGCTGAAGCCAGCACCTTGTATTTGTGAATCAAAGCGACCTCTGACCAATGGAATTGGCGAGGAAACAAAAAAAAATTATAGAATCATAAACACCGTGGAATTTTAGTGGTTTTAAAGCCGAAGGTATTTAGTTGCACTCGTGATCCTGAGCCAAATTCCAAAATTTTACTTCAAAACAAGCGAAAAAAAAAACACTTCCCAATACAAACGGCTATCGCCAATCGACACCATTTGTATGGAAAAGTGAATTTTTTTTTCGCGCGTTTTGGAATGAAATTTTGTAATTTGGCTCAGAATCACCAGTGCAACAAAATACCTTCTGCTTTAAAACCATTAAAATTGCACGGAGTATAAGATCAAACAAACGCGTAATGCGCTAGAAATGCAACGCAAAATACGCTTCAGTGTGGCTGTTGCCGCTGAAAATACGCTTCAGTGTGGCTGTTGCCGCTGAAAATACGCTAGATATGCGCGAGACTGGCCCAGTTTCTGAGTTGAGAATTTTGCTAAGCAAATGGGTAAGTATCGTCCTGTCTCTGCAGATTTCTCACAAAAGAGCGCGACAGAGCGATACGTAAGTATGTGCTTAGTAAAATTCTCAACTCAGAAACCAGGCCTTTGACGCTCTAGGCAACGAATACGCGTGGTTACTGCGAAGAATTCCCGTGTCGCAAAATGTACACAAGACAGTACGTCGACCCTTACACGCTAGCACTCTACTCGGTTACGTTACGGGCGCCTTTGCAACAAAAGATCACACTCTGACGTGCTCTCGTGTGTACACACCTTATTGCAATTATTTATTATTTTGCCCCTAAAACACTCGTTGCAAAACGGAACCAACAGATTGGTATCAGATTTCCGATTTCCTAATTTTCTCGGAAAATATTTATTACTTGCCTGCTTACGCAAACAAAAACTTTTCTGTTATTTGGTGAATTACGAGAGTTATTTAAATCTGATTTGAAGTAAATTACATTAATTTATAATAATGTATAGTATAATTTAGTTCTTACATTAATTTATAATACCTACCTACTGAAATAACTCCAAAACACGAAGTCATAAAATGTATACTGAAATTGGCACCAATTTTTTTTTTTTTTAAAGAAACAAGACTTTATATGTATTGATTTTACTTACTATTTTCAAACAAGTAATTGTGAGAAAATTACTCAAGTTCGACAACATATTTGTTTATTTTTTTGCAATTAAATGGCAGTATAAGCGTTAGGTGTTTTATTTTTTTATTGCGACCGGGCATGGGTAACGTCATCAAAAATCACACGAAATGTTGTCTACAATTTAGACAAAAACTAAGTCTCTGTAGTATTAAACAAAAACTTTTGCTTCGAATAATTTGGCAGCTGACTTTACTACGTTAAACATTTTATTATCCCGAATGTGATGGACTGTAACATAAAAGCGGCTTTAAAGAGTGTAACAAAGTTAAGTAATTTGTTAAAGTGTTATCTGCCTCTGTGACAGACGTAAAATTAAATTTTCGTGACGCAGCGGGAAATGGTCCGTGAAACAATTAGAAACAGGAAAAATAATACGTTGTTTGTTGCTTTTGAACATTATTATGGTGTTCTTTATAAAGGTTTTGTGAAAAATGTATGTCGCTTTAGACAAATTTCCTTTCATTTTACAGCTCTTTTCACACAAATATCGTTTCTCATAATTCTAACAAACAAACACCTAAAGTCACGCTCCAAAGAAACCACGGCCGGCGCTGTTATAGCATAGCACAATAATAATTTAAGTGCTAATGATTATTGGCACTATAATGAGTGCTCTTTAAAAAATATATACAGGGTGTTAAAAGACCGCCAACAAAGCGGGAAACCACGTATTGTCCTCATCATAAGGAACATTTTTGCCCAAGGAACTATACCTGGGAAATCAACGGTTTCCGAGATAATGAGGTTCAAAGTCAGACTTTTCAAAACTTTTTTTTTTGCAGAAATGTATTCAGTATCTAGTTCTTAACATACCTTCTCAAGAAGCCATGTCAAAATTATGAACATTTCTTACAAAAAACGACGTTAAAATTGCAACCCGCAATGTATTCTAAACATTGGCACTTCAAGCTTAAGTAACATAAACTTGTACCTACGCTTGCGCAATATGACTTCTGTGCCTTACACATCCATTGCGTGATAAAATATTTTTCAAAATTATAACCTAAAAAACCAAAATCATTTCCCAGCAATAATTTATCGAAAAAGTACTTTATTTTGATGTCCAGTATGTGTACCTTTCGGGTCTGTCGGCGGTCTTTTAACACCCTGTATTGTCACGCAAAAATCACCAATCCACAGTGGGCAAGCGCAGTAAACCAAACGCACACCCAAACCAAACTGTCCCTTTGAGAGAAAGCTGGGCTAGATCTTACTTTTTTTACTTACAAAGCGCGCTCTTTTTGACTTTTAATAATAACAAGAGATTTTTTACACTCAATATCATATCTCAATATCACTATATATATATTTTTTCATTTATTTACTTATGAGTATCGCAGAGTTTATGATAAAAAATATTCGCCAAACTGCTTAGCAGTTTGTTGGCGAATCAATCGCACTCTATTAATGAATTAATTAATTGCTTATAGTATTGTTTATACAGTTTCCTTACCCATTCTTATTTACGGCTCTTTTCTCATAATTCTAACATACAAACACCAAAAGTCAGACCAAAGTACCTAACCCTATGCGGCCGGCGCTGCGGTTAGCATAACACCATAATAATTTAAGTGCCAATAGTGCTCCGTACAGGCGAGTGTAAAGTTCCCAAGGGTGAGATACCGGGAATAATATATTTTGGCTGGTTTCGGGGGCGGCGTACGCAATGCGGCATTAATGCAGACCGACGACGAAAAACTGAGCGGGGCAGAAACTCCACTTTGGGACCCTCTTGTGTTTTCCAAATTCGAATTCCAAATTGTAAGTCCCACTTGCATCAACCAGAGTCAGCCAGTTAACTCTGAGTTAATGTCAATACTTGTATGGAAATGTCAAATTAACTCAGAGTTAGTTGGCTAACCCTGACTGACGCAAGTCTGCCTTAAGACGACATACGTCTCACAACTAGCGCCGCCAATGAAAAAAAAATCATATCTTCTTTTTGGATGCGTTTTTAGCAAAAAACGTTCCTGCGATTTCTCAATGCGAGGCTTAACTTTTTTTAGGACCTAAGGTTTGGATTCCAAATCCTAGAACTTAAGAATGCAATCGAAAGGAAATCCAAACCTCAGGTCCTAAAAATAGTTAAGCCTTGCGTCGAGAAATCGCAGGAGCGGTTTTTGCTAAAAACTCATCCAAAAAGAAGATATGATTTTTTTTCATTGGCGGCGCTGGTTGTGAGACGTATGTCGTCTTAATCACTGACTGGGCTAGATAGATAGATAAATCTGTTTTTATCTCTGAAGAATACAGCCCTCTACCCTTGACGCCATTTTTTCAATATGGGGCAGTTTACAAAATTCAATAGTTCACGAATTAAGAAGCAATTTATATTTTTATTGTAAATATAGACATACCTTTAAATAACCAACACGAAGTTTGACGAAATACGAATTTAAAATTAATTAATTAAAAAACTTCGTCAATATGAACGCAATAGCGTCAAAGGTAGCCCCCCCAAGTGTACTTATGGCATTACTCAATATTAACAAGCAACGCTTCCCAGAGGTATTCGAACGTAAAATGCCTTAGGAATGAAAAAGTAAACTTCTATTTGCTGTCGACCGTACCTGTCGATGCGAAGTAGGTAGGTAACTTATCCGTTTTGTTAGCATCAGATCTCATCATTATATTTAAGAGTTATCCTCTTGTCGGTGTAGCATTCTCCATGCACTTCGATCACAGGCCAGTTCCTTTGCAGCCTGGTACGTCACGACATCCACCTTCTCTTTAATTTGCTCAAAGTAGCTTCTCCGTGGCCTTCCTCTACCTCTCTTTCCTTCTATCTTTCCTTCTATTATGTTGGTTATAAATTTGTCGTGACGTAGCAAGTGGCCTAGCATCTTTCCTCTTCTGCATTCTATTGTCTTCATCAACGTTCTCCTCTCCCCTACTCTTTCCAGGACTTGCTCATTTGACACTCTTTCCGTCCAAGATATCCTCTCCATTCTCCTCCAACACCACATCTCGAAAGCTTCCAGCCTTTCCCGTTCCCTCTGTGTCATTGTCCATGTTTCGCACCCATAAAGTGCCATGGGCCATACATAGGAAAGCATCAGATCTAGGCGCCAACAATGTTAGAAGCTTAGTAGTTTGCACTACCATAAACACAATACGGTCGCTTTTACAGGCTTTATTACGATAAACGATGTACGCATCGTTTCCAATGTTCATGCCACTTTGTCTATAATAGTCTCTATAGTCGCTGACGATACCTGGTAGGTATCCTAAGTTGATTGACCTAATATTTTAGAATCAAATTGCTACATATTTTCAGTAATAAATAGTACATTACTGCCGCGATCTGTAATGAGTGCGTTTCTGGCGCGCTTTTGATGGCCGACAGAGCGCAGCGTAGCGCAGCTCAAGGCCCTCACAGTGCGGTCAGCATTGCAGCCCTTGATGGACAAGCTGAAATGAAGGCCGAGACCGAAGGTCGAGGCCTTTATAGCGCGGCCAGCAAGGGCTGCAATGATGACCAAACTTGAGGGCCGAGAGCGTAGCTAAGCTAAGCTCGAGGCAATCATAGCGTGGCCAGAAGCACACTCATTGCAGACCAAGGCTTGTATAGTGCTTTACTCAAACAATGCGAGTAATTAAAATATTAATTAGAATAGTAATTAACATAGTAATTTAATTAGCTTACCATTTGTCGTAGATTAAGTACTTTTTGTCGATTTTCCATTCCGCAAACTTTTTGTTGGTAAGCTTGCTTGTATTTTTCTTTTGACTTCGGTGGCAATAAATTTCCAATTACTAATTTCGCTTGATTTTGAATGTCCGGCGGTGTTAAACACATTAAATCCGAGGATTCATCGCTTTGAGAGTTCACTTTTTCAACAAAAACACAGAAAAAAATCACTTCGAACAACGCGCGAAAAGTCGAAAACAATATGGCCGCGCTTTTTTTTTCTGTGCAATGTGTCGACTGCCAGTACCCATACAGCCTAATTCTAAATAAATACTTTTTGCACCTGATGTTTGAGTTCTATTTATGAAACAAAACTCGACATTAATATTTTTCTGGCCGCAAAACACAAGACATTAATGAAATTCCATACAACTTTTCTGGCGCCTAATCCAAGTAGCCCGCAAGTCCGACTTTGCTCAAAGAAGGTTGTCGAATTAATGTCCACATTACGAGCTTTTTTGAGTAAATAAAGTTAACCTGTTACATTACAAAACACTGTCAGTGTGTGAATTGCTTAGTATAAGTAGGTAATGGAACTTCGGAAGATTTTTCTTTTGTGCCGCCGCGAAAATGTGTGATTCGAGTGAACCTTTTTCAAATTTCGAACGCTTTTTCTTTTCTGGCTGGCCAGCCGGACACATTGTACAAATATATGGTTAAGTTTATTTTTCCTTTTTACACGGCCGATTGATGACAGTATTTTTCGTTGCGGGTTTCACATTTTGTGTCCGGCCGGTGTTAAATGCCCTGTTTGGTTTTCAAACAAACCATAAATAGGTACGTGATAAATACCTACATATATTTTTAAGTTTCTTTTCAAAGAGATGAAAACCGTTTATGTTTTTTTATGACAGTGACTGTCTGGAGTCATCTGGCGGCACGGAGTGCCGCCGCCAAGTCGAGCTCAGCAGAGGCACCCCGTACCATACTTTTCTCGAAGCAACTTTCGGCACTTTTGACCCCCCTGTATCTTCGTTGTGAGTAAAGCTAGAAAGCTGAAATTTCGGTTACTAACAGTTCTCACGGAACCTACCTCGACCACCAAATTACAAGTTTATACCTACATTTAATAATGAAATATCTCAAGTCAAAGTTCGGTCAAAACGTGGGTGACATACTCATCACCATCATGACTTTTAATGTACTTCTAGTAGGCGTATGGAGTTGAAATTTTGCATGCGGTTATTATTAAGTGAATTATGCACTATGAATATATTCTTGATTAGTAAATTATAATATACAGAGAAATAAAAATAATGTATGCGTCTATGCAACAACTAGCGCCATCTAGGGTTGTGTCTTGACATCAAAATCACAATGGAAGATGAAATTCACTAACGATTAAAAATACAACTGTGAGCTAAAACTATCGGAAATTTATGAACATACCTACTATACCCATACAAAGACGATGACAAAAAATATTCCTACTTCATGGCGCCACTACTTGAAAATCTGCCTGCTGTCATTATAAAGTATTTAATTAATTAAATAAAAAATGTTCATGACGATTTCCGATTTGTTCCGATTATACTGCCATACAAAATTGATAAAAATATATTCATATTTATTTTCACCACTGGAAGGCGCTACTACGAGTATTAGCGTGCTGTTATTATAAAGTATTTAATTCAATTAAAAAAATACCCGTGACGCAATTTTTTCAATATGGCGCAATTTATAAAATTCAATATTTCACGAATAAAGACGCATTTCACATTTTTATTGCTCAAAATAGCCTGAATAAACATTACGAAGTATGTAAAATCAAAACATGACTGTGCGAATTAAAAATTAATAAATTAGAAGGTTTGTCAATACGAACACAATAGCGTCTAGAGTAACCCCCAGAACTTATTTCCGATCGGTAAATAATAAAAGTATTAATATTGCCACTTCCAACTAGATGGCGCCACTAAGTTCCTACATCGCGGTATGGTTATGTCTACCACACGCCTATAAATTCCCCAGGAATTTTCCCAACTAGTTTCTGAGAATAAAAGGTCGTCTTTTACAATAATTTCTGAGCTCAGTGTTACACTAAGTTAAAAGCCACATCACTCACCGTAAAACTACGAATGAATGAATATTGCAATGGATATGGATGGTTCCATCCATCCAGGAAACCATAAAGTTATTCGCATACATTGAGATGGTTCGTGTTTGTTCCATTCCTTATCCATGTATGGGAACATTGAGTCGTCGCATGCCATTAATTAGGCGTGCTATTGTTGCGTACGTGGTCGCATTGGGATTTGGGATGAGATGCAACTTTATACGTGTGATGACGAGCCTGGAGACACTTACATGCTGACCTATACTCGACGGCAATGGTGAAAACTACAACGTTAAGGCGAAGTTAAGGCGACCGTCGCTTTGTATCCGACTTAGAGGCACTTGCCGTCCAGAATTGACCAATATTGCTACATCAAAGCCTCTGAGAAAACTAAGAGAGATAGGGAGTGGGCTTTAAGAAAATCCGTAGCTTATGTGCAAGAAAAATCACCAGAGAAGAAAAAACTGAGGTTTACGTACAAAAAGAAGTAAGATCCCATCAAAAACATAAATGTACAAAAATCCAAGTCTCGCTTCCACCATAAAAAGTTGTGAGATGACCATGTAAAGCCAAGTCAGTTATTTTACTTAGTATGAAGCACGTATTCGTTTCAGTTAGTGTGAAAACACCTGTTCAACAACTTTGTCATACATTGTTTCCTAATTAGTTACCCACCAACATTTAGTGACTGTATCAATATCAAACATATTTATTTCTAAAATATAAATAGTGACTTGGCAACAGCACAAATCTGTGATAATTATAATTTCATAGATGAATGAATTATTATTAAAGTTATTGCCGTGCTATTGCCAAGTCACTATTTACATTTCAGAAATAAATATGTTTGATATTGATACAGTCACTAAATATTGGTAGGTAACTAATTAGGAAACAATGTATGACAAAGTTGTTGAACAGGTGTTTTCACACTAACTGAAACGAATACGTGCTTCAAACTAAGTAAAATAACTGACTTGGCTTTACATGGTCATCTCACAACTTTTTATGGTGGAAGCGAGACTTGGATTTTTGTACATTTATGTTTTTGATGGGATTTAATTTTCTTTTTTTATCAGAAATTACTTTTTTTTCTTTTTGGCTAGCCTCTACAGTGTGCACTACAGGGTGCACTCTAAGTCGATAGCGAAACTTTAAGTAGGCTGTCTACTGACCAATACAAACAACTTGAAATAGGTGGCGAAATAAATGGAGCGAAAAAAATATCAGCTGCTTCATACATTTGGCGCAGTGCTGAGTCGACCTTTTGTATGGAACAGCAGATTTTTTTTTTTCTTCATTTTTGCGCCGCCTAGGACAAATCGTTTGTATTAATCAGTAGACAGCCTACTTAAAGTTCTGCTATCGACTTAGAGTGCACCCTGTAGAGTCTACACTAATGAAAGTAGGCCGTCAACTCTCCATACTCATCTCCCCAAGAAAGCTTGCTACATCAGCCCCTCTACTCTTGACGCATTTTTCCAATACGGCCTTGCGGCACAATTTACAAAATTTAATATTTTACAAATTAAGACGCATTTTGTGTTTTTATTGAATAAAACAGCCTTACCTTTGAATAAACATCACAAAGTATTTAAAATCAAAGCATAAAACTTTTTCAATTTGATCGCAATAGCGTCAAGGGTAACCCCCCTGTGCTTTCCTTGATGTTTCTGAATCCGATGTTTAGGTTTTACGGTTTTACTAAGCAAAACATACAAGCTCTCAACTTTTTGTTTCAGATTGAGGACGTATCTTTATATGAAGCTATCCTGATAAAGAAGACAAAAAGAGAATAATATGGTAAGCTTTTCATTGGCTCATAAAAATAAAAACGTAGCAACTTCTCGAATGGGACCCAGAAACGTGAAATGTCGTTATACGCCCTGCATAAAAATCTTTGCCATCAAACAGTTTTATGCATACGAAAAATCCAATGATAAAATATGTAAATGGGTCGTCCGCATTTTTATACAACGTATTATGGCATTGCGCGCTCATATTATTTAAAAACTCGGTGACTGACTGAAAAAGGATGACATGCCTTTGTAGTGAATAGAGGGTGTCCCAGAATTAAGTCAAACAGAGAGCCTGAAATAGGAGACCGGGAGCATCCCCTATGTTTATTTTATATTTGTATAGTTTAGTAGTAAAGTTGTTACTTTCAATACAAGGTGTTACAAAAGATGCTAACTCTTTTTACAGGGTAATACTCGTAGCACCCGGTGGTAGGGATCACAACCTAATTTTTTTTTGCTCTATGACGTTCCGTTGATTTTTAAATTAATAAAATGTGAACGCTGTGGCGGAGAAAAGTATTTTTTAAAAAAAAGTTTTTTTTTTTTTTCAATTTTGAGGTTATAAAATAAAAAATATTTTTACAACTTTTTTTTACAGAATTTACATCCTGTTGACCAGTAGGTTACACCCTGTAAAAAGAGTTAGGATGTTTTGTAACACGTTGTATATTTTTCAGAAGTAAGAATTATTTTTATATTCTAAATAAATTTATTTAACATCCGCCTTAACATTTCCTGAAATGATTTAAGCTTAGTTAAAATATTAAGCGCCAAAAGAAGGAAAAAAAAAACAAAGAATGTGATAACTTAAACATTAACAAAAAAAAAGGAACCGACAAAACAAAAATCTCTACCCGCTTAATTTATCCTGCCTGCAATCTGAAGACGCGCCAAAAAGGATCAAATTATGAAATTGGCACAATCCAAAACAAGTTCTGTGACATCGAGTATTTACAAGGCGCAATAACAACGGTTATTGGTTGCCAAATAAACCGACATGACATCCTTCGCCGCAACAACCTTGCTGTAATATTGTACCCTTGTTAGGCTGATAGGATGTGACCCCGTACGACCCATAGATTATGACCTAGTTCATCTCCTTCTTCTCTTCTTCGTCGTTACGCTCTTGTCAGAGTCGTAGTCCACATGTAGTACCTACACCGAACTAAATCCCATAGAATCCGCATTACGTATAAAATCACAATAAAAACTTGTCCCCACAGAAACAAATGATATCAGCAATAGAACAATACGAAACATCATTTCGACCATAAGTCTAATATTCGAATGTCAACCTTATTGCATTAGTGTACAGTTTTACTTTAATTGCATAGACTACGAGCAAATAAGCTCCCATCTATTTTTCCAGACACATTTCAGAGTTCTAGGTTGTATCTAGTTTTATCCTAGGTTGTATCTAGTACCTACTACCAGTGGCTGATGTTGCGCGCCTTACGATGCCACGCCATTAAAGATGAAATACGTCTCACAACTAGCGCCGCCAATGAAAAAAAAAAACATATCTTTTTTTGGATGCCTTTTTAGCAAAAAACGCTCCTGCGATTTCTCAACGCGAGGCTTAACTATTTTTAGGACCTAAAGTTTGGATTCCAGGTTTGGATTTCCTACGAATGCAATCGATTCTCGCCAAAACTGGCCACTTTTGGCGAGAATCGATTTCATTCTTAAGTTCTAGGATCTGGAATCCTAACCTTAAGTCCTAAAAATAGTTAAGCCTCGCGTTGAGGAATCGCAGGAGCGTTTTTTGCTAAAAACGCATCCAAAAAAAAGATTTCATTTTTTTTCCATTGGCGGCGCTAGTTGTGAGACGTACTGCGTCTTAACTCGGTCAGAGGTTGCCCGGGTGCATTCATACAGTGTTTTCCCCACATCATCATCATCATCATCATCAGCCCACTGTTGGGTATAGGCCTTTTTCCCCTCGCGCCGTCTCTCACGGTCCCTAGCCATCCGCATCCATGGACCCTCCGCCGCTGTGACAATGTCGTCCGACCATCGGGCTGCTGGTTTTCCGACTGATCGTCGACCAGTTCTCGGCCGCCACTTTGTCTCTGTTTTCCCCACAGTGGTCTTGATTTGGTTAGTCCATCGCATCGGTGGTTTTCCCTAAGTTCTTCTTCCACTCTTCCCTGTAGTTCATCTCTTTACGAAGATGCAAAGGCCTTAGTGAGTAAGCGCTATAAATTGAATCTATCTTTCGAAAGCGGGAATATTTGTAAAATTAAGTTTTGCTATACATTAGACAAAATATTGAAGTGTTGTAAAGTTACAGGCATTAAAATGTTTATCTTAGATATGTACTTTTTGATAGAGAAGACGAAAAATGGCAAATTAAGTAGCTGTAGGTACATACATCTGCTAAATGAATTTTTGTTTCACAACTATAAAATGACCCCAAGCCTAATTCATACCAGAGTATAATTTTTGCCGTCGCCCTTTATTATAACAGAAAACATCTCTTTGACCCTTGTTTTCTCTTTGTTGTTTCTAAGTTATTTTAGGTTTAATTTTATTACATATTGCTTTAACTATTTTGGGCATACGACAATGGATAAGAAGCAAAATGTACGTGGCGCTATTTTACATAAATTAAACTACTTTAATCCTAGTCTGAAACAAAT
The DNA here is from genome assembly GCA_949319315.1 of Zelleria hepariella. Lineage (NCBI taxonomy): Eukaryota > Metazoa > Arthropoda > Insecta > Lepidoptera > Yponomeutidae > Zelleria > Zelleria hepariella. The sequence continues at coordinate 23,663,002 of OX439383.1, read as the reverse complement.
CTACACTTACCCAAACCTAATTATTTATAGCATTAATTAAGTGTATTGGTGCACAACTAGCTAAGGTTCCGGACTCAATCTGAGCGGTAGCATTCGAAACGATGGCAAAATTTTTAATTAGTAAGAAAAGGAAAATATGAATTCTGGTTTCTAATAAAATATCTTCTTCTTCTTAGGGTGCCTCTCCGACTCAGCGAAGGTCGGCGGTCAGCTCTGCATCTCTCTTTGCTTCTCGCGAGGCTAAATAGTTGGGTAGCACTTGCGATCCCAGTCCACTCCCGCATGTTTTCTAGCCAGGATGCAATGTTCTCCTTTGACCGACGCGTCTCTTGCCAACGACTGTTCCCATCATTATTACTCGCAAGAGGCTGTATCTCTCGTGTCTGAACACAAATTTCCTACATGTTTAATAAGTAGTGTGGTCTAACTCACAGTCCTAGCGAGTCCGCAATCGGCTGAAATCATATTTTCCGGAGCAAAAACTGTCCCCTTTGGAGATATTCCAAATAACGCGACATGGAGTCGGAACGATGGTGGAATCATAATGAGTAGGTACGTTTCATTAATTCTGCTGCCTTCTTCCTAAATAACATTGAATATCGTCCTGCGTAGAATAATTTTATTTCTTGTGGTGGATCTGGGGATTCTATTTATGTAACACCTAATTACTGAACGTCGTATCGCAAGGAATCCGCGGCTTAGTTGGCACCGCACGTATTGACCTAGTCTTTCTTGTTGATTTTGTACATCTGAACCTACGGCTTAATATGGTTTGCACGTATAATCACCTTCTCTTTCTTGTGGAATAGGTTGACTAAGCTGTGAGGATGACATCCAGCCACATGCATAATCTTTAACATGCCTAAACTCAGGCAATTCAATAAACTTTCAAATCTTTCGTGGTTCTTATAAACTAGCTAGGACATCACGCAGACGTGGCCAAGCATTTAGCACACTAAGTGCCGTAAGATCGCTCACAGTTTAAACTCAGACCTTAGATTAAACCTCGCATTTTGTATGAAAATTAATCGGCAGATAGGGTTTAAACTAGCCTTTTTGGTTTAAACTGTGATTGATCTTACGGGCCTAAGTATATGAGAATGGAATAGTACCTTGTCGAAGTCAATCTAAAATATACTGTATTTTACTTTGACAAGGTTGCTTCGACGCGAGTTTGCTTACAGCGCGCGTCTCAGTTCCAAAAGGTCGCATCCCATTCTCATCGCGCGCGGATTATAATAATAATTATTCATGAATGGAAAAAGTGTTGTTCTAAGAAAGCGGAATTTTAAGCAGAAAAAGACAATTCATTAGAATCTCGCTTTCTGACGATAGTGTCTTTTAAGGCGCGGTGCATAGTGAATAGCCCGCGCGCCAAGAAAAATGCACAAAATCGAGACCTGTATCAAATACACTAAACAAATCGAAAATGTTCACATATCAAACCCTAGAATTAGGTGAGACCGAACTAAAACAGCCAGTTTCGTGTTGACATTCATAAACGTTTTGAAAATATTTTGCTTGAAAAAAAATAGGCGGCGCACTTTTTTTCCAGCAAAATATCTTGCAATCTGTTATGGATATCAACATGAAACTGGCTGTGTACGATAGGTCTCAACTAATTCTAGGATTTGATATGTGAACATTTTCGTTTTTTTTTGTGTATTTGATACAGGAAACGATTTTGTGCATTTTTCTTTGCGCGCGGGCTAATTCACTATGCCCAGGGCCTTAAGATGCATTTCTTCAAAACAACATCGAGGCAAATGAATAGTGCGGACCACTCAGCGGAATTACACAGTTTTCCTCTCAAGGATGGGCAAGGGAAGGGGCTGTCAACCTATCTCGCAGAAAGGGGTTGCTGGGCATGATGTGAATCCAATTAACTACACCGTTCGTAGAAAGGTACCTACCATTAGGAAGAGTTTCGGCGCAGAAAAACTAAGGCCTTTTACACATAAATGCCGGATAAATAAAAAAAATAACCTTCCTAAAGAAGCTTTGCAATCCCGCGCCCTACCGGTTGAAAAACACAGATCTAAACGATTTTTTACATAACAGCAAAGAACAAGGAGCCAAAGTTAGGTCACATTTTTTGTCTTCAGCGTTCCAATGAGACGTTTTCAGCACAAATTCACGAAGCATTTCATAGATGGCGCTTGTAGGCGTGGCCATAGAAGAACCTAATTAAAAGTCTAATTTAATTTAGCACAGATTAATTCTGACAGTTGCGTTCTGGTTCTTTTATGGCCACTTCATGAATTTGTGCTAAAAATGGCTCATTATGCTGGGATTTGAACCTGTAAACTTTTGTTTGACTACAAGCATTCTACCCCAAAGCCACCACTTTAAGGCGCGGTGCATAGTGAATCGAAAATTTTCACATATCAAACCCTAGAATTAGGTGAGACCTATCTAAAACAGCCAGTTTCGTGTTGACATTCATAAACGTTATGAATATATTTTGCTTGAAAAAAAATAGGCGGCACACTTTTTTTCAAGCAAAATATTTTGCAATCTGTTATGGATATCAACACAAAACTGGCTGTTTTAGTTAGGTCTCACCTAATTCTAGGGTTTGATATGTGAACATTTTCGATTTTTTTAGTGTCTTTGATACAGGAATCGATTTTGTGCATTTTTTTTTGCGCGCGGGCTCATTCACTATGCCCAGCGCCTTAAGGCGCGGTGCATAGTGAATAGCCCGCGCGCCAAGAAAAATGCACAAAATCGACTCCTGTATCAGATACAATAAAAAAATCTAAAATTTTCACATATCAAACCCTAGAATTAGGTGAGACCTATCTAAAACAGCCAGTTTCGTGTTGACATTCATAAACGTTTTGAAGATATTTTTGATGAAAAAAAATAGGCGGCGCACTTTTTTTCAAAGAAAATATCTTGCAATCTGTTATGGGTATCAACACAAAACTGGCTGTTTTAGATAGCTCTCACCTAATTCTAGGGTTTGATATGTGAACATTTTCGATTTTTTTAGTGTATTTGATACAGGAATCGTTTTTGTGCATTCTTTTTGCGCGCGGGCTAATTCACTATGCCCAGCGCCTTAATTCACAAAAATCTTTTTAATTTCAGAGCGAGCGGCTAGGGGACAGAATATGACTTCTATGGCGCCCCCCTCATGACAAGATGAGCACGGCAGCAGCTCTTCTCTTCTGTTCTCTGTTGGCCAGAACTCTGGGCGTTATCGCGCCGCAGATACCAGGTGACTATACAGGGTATAACTATACAGGGTAACTATACAGCAGCCGCTCTCCTCTTCTGTTCTCTGTTGGCGAGAACTCTGGGCGTTATCGCGCCGCAGATACCAGGTGACTATACAGGGTATTACTATACAGGGTAACTATACAGCAGCCGCTCTTCTCTTCTGTTCTCTGTTGGCCAGAACTCTGGGCGTCATCGCGCCGCAGATACCAGGTGACTATACAGGGTATAAATATACAGGGTAACTATACAGTAGCCGCTCTCCTCTTCTGTTCTCTGTTGGCGAGAACTCTGGGCGTTATCGCGCCGCAAATACCAGGTGACTATACAGGGTATAACTATACAGGGTAACTATACAGCAGCCGCTCTCCTCTTCTGTTCTCTGTTGGCGAGAACTCTGGGCGTTATCGCGCCGCAGATACCAGGTGACTATACAGGGTATTACTATACAGGGTAACTATACAGCAGCCGCTCTTCTCTTCTGTTCTCTGTTGGCGAGAACTCTGGGCGTTATCGCGCCGCAGAGACCAGGTGACTATACAGGGTATTACTATACAGGGTAACTATACAGCAGCCGCTCTTCTCTTCTGTTCTCTATTGGCGAGAACTCTGGGCGTTATCGCGCCGCAGAGACCAGGTGACTATACAGGGTATAACTATACAGGGTAACTATACAGCAGCCGCTCTCCTCTTCTGTTCTCTGTTGGCGAGAACTCTGGGCGTTATCGCGCCGCAGATACCAGGTGACTATACAGGGTATTACTATACAGGGTAACTATACAGCAGCCGCTCTTCTCTTCTGTTCTCTGTTGGCGAGAACTCTGGGCGTTATCGCGCCGCAGAGACCGGGTGACTATACAGGGTATTACTATACAGGGTAACTATACAGCAGCCGCTCTTCTCTTCTGTTCTCTATTGGCGAGAACTCTGGGCGTTATCGCGCCGCAGATACCAGGTGACTATACAGGGTATTACTATACAGGGTAACTATACAGCAGCCGCTCTTCTCTTCTGTTCTCTATTGGCGAGAACTCTGGGCGTTATCGCGCCGCAGATACCAGGTGACTATACAGGGTATTACTATACAGGGTAACTATACAGCAGCCGCTCTTCTCTTCTGTTCTCTATTGGCGAGAACTCTGGGCGTTATCGCGCCGCAGATACCAGGTGACTATACAAGGTATTACTATACAGGGTAACTATACAGCAGCCGCTCTTCTCTTCTGTTCTCTGTTGGCGAGAACTCTGGGTGTTATCGCGCCGCAGATGCCAGGTGACTATTATACAGGGTGTTACTATACAATGCACATTTTATTAATTTTAAAATCAACGGAACGTCATAGAGCAATAAATATATTTGGGACGTGGTCCCTACTACCGGATGCTATTACCATGTAAAAAGAGTTTTGTAACGCCTTGTATAGCCACCTACCTATTATGAATCTAACAACACCTTAGGAGGTTTAAATCCGTCAAACGGTTTGATTATAAACACAATGCCAAAAACATACATAGTTACGGTCGAAAACCCTTAGCCTTGTTTTGCAGCTGGGTAAAAATTACATTAGTTTTTCAATACACTTTGCGTCAGTCTGTTAACGCTTTTACGAAGTCCTCAACTAATCGAACTTTAAACGAACGTCGACGAAAATTAAATGTCTCCTCGGTTTAATCGAATCTAGACGAGACATTGGCCAGTCAATTTCTATTAGCTGGTACGTCTATCTTAGTGGAGTATACAAGGTGTTACAAAAGATCCTAACTCTTTTTACAGGGTAATAGCACCCGGTGATAGGGATCACGACCAAAATATTTTTTTTGCTCTATGACGTTCCGTTGATTTTTAAAGTAATAAAATGTAAACGCTGTGGCGGGAGAAAAGTATTTTTTTAATATTGTTTTAATTGACTTTCACAATGTTTTAACAACTCAAAGCTATGCAAATGCACCTACACCCACACACATATTTTTTAATTTGAGCTAATACCAAAAACAAAAAAGTTATGATATTTTTTCAATTTTGAGGTTATAAAATAAAAATTGATTTTTTCAACTTTTTTTTACAGAATTGACATCCTGTTGACCAGTAGGTTACACCTTGTAAAAAGAGTTAGGATGTTTTTTAACACGTGGTATAAACGAGCTTTGGCACACCAATATCTACAGTGTTTGCTGACTTGTTTATGATGTTAGCCCAATGATTAATCCAAGTTCGTGACCTCGAGCGCCAACCGGAGGGACCATTCCATTTTGCCCCACCAGAGTTGCCCCACTGGTGGGGCAAAATGGAATCGCTCAAAAAATTATTCCATTTTGCCCCACTGGCCACCCCACTAAGTGGCTGGTGGGGCAAAATGGAATGGTCCCTCCGGTTGGCGCTCGAGGTCACGAAGGTCACTAATTTAAATTCCATTTTGCCCCACCAGCCACTCAGTGGGGTGGCCAGTGGGGCAAAATGGAATATTTTTTTGTGCGATTCTATTTTGCCCCACCAGTGGGGCATCTCTGGTGGGGCAAAATGGAATGGTCCAACCGGAGCCTGGTCAAAAATAAAAAAAACCGCGAAAACCATCCGGTACTATAGAAAAACTAAAGTTTTCATTCGTAGCTGGAGAGCTGATGACCATTCGACTTATTTTATCGTACAGGGCTGGGAGTTGGTAGGCTGATAGAGCAGACTTTGCGGAGTCTGGGAAAAATTGTGTTGCAGGTCTGCTCCAGTTGAAACATTTAGTTTTATACTATTTATACACAACTCAAGTAATAGCGGTTATATTTTTTTTTTGTTCGATACATGCAAAGTAGCCCATTTATGAAGTTATATCAGTTTGGCGATATTCAAATGCGGCGTTCACAACAGAAAATGCGTCAAAGATGTTTATATTTTTAGACCATTTTGAGTCGTTATAAGGTTATGTAAACGCTATATATTTTACAGCAAGTTGGAGAAGTAAAAAAATTGTTAAATTATGAAATAGAGTGAAAAAGTTTTCTCACTTATTTGACCATAAAAAATGCTTCTTTCACACACTTTGTTGTGAACGCGGCCTTTGAATATCACCAAAGTAACATAATAGTATTATGTTAGTAGTTATTAACTTTAAAGATGAGCTTTAGCTTTAACAAGTTGCATGCAAAACACAATTTTTACCGCTACTGGACTGGGCCTGCATGAGGTGCATAAATAGCATGAAAAATAAGTATCTACCGGAGCAGACCTGGGCTCTCCATCCAACTATTGTGACGTCAAACAGAAAAGAGCTCTTCAAAGCGTATTTAACAACGTCCCTGGTAAATCTACTGAAAAAACTTTGAAGTCAGCTGCTTGAATCAACGGAAGAAGCGTAACTAGTTTTAGTTTGTTTTAAAGTGACTTTGTTTTTTCCGCCCTCCAAAGAAACGTTCAATTTCAGTTCTTGTCGGTTCAAAGATATTACACCGTGCGCCAGTATGCTTAGCATGGTCGTTTTGACACTCTCTCGAACTCGAGTGACAGACGTGCCATGTCTATTGTGCGAGCATGGCAGGCGGGATTCGAGATGGCAATAGATTAGGGTCATGTCGAGCAGAAAGTTGATATTGCAATTTTTTAATAAAAATGTTGTATTTTTGTCTCCATCGCCATGTTGGCGTAGAGCCAACTCGAGCCCGACCGACAAGTTGACAGTTTTGCATAGAGAAGGGCCTATCTCGGGCTTACCATGCTGCACGTACAGAGACCACGGACTCTCAAGTGGAGTGAAACTTTGAGTTTAGAACGGCTTAATGGTTTAGAAACTAAGAATTATGGTTCTTGTCGGTTATGTTAGTCTGCGTGGGACGAAGTCGCGGGCAAAAGCTAGTAAGTGGAATAACAACAATCAAAGAGATAATAAAAGTTATCCAGGAGCGTAGACCAGAATCAAATCAGCGAGATTTCCAGCTTCAGATTTAATGTTCTATTCACGCTCAAAATATTTCCATTCTAAAAGCCTTGTTCAATCTCTGTTGCTTAACAGTATTTATTTACCAAGAGAAAGAACCAAAAGACCTTTCCAAATAAGTTATTCTTATAAAGTTCTCCATCAATCCATCCATCTATCGAAATCCAGTGATAAATATATAAGTACTAATCGCAAAACGTAGCAAAGTGGCAAGTATTCAAAAAATCCTAATCGCTCAACGATCTCATCCCTAAATTATTCAGTAGCAAAACGATTCCCCTAAAACCGTCCAATCCCTCCACAGATTTCAAGACCGGCGACAAGAAGATCATCACGGGCCCCTTCTGGCACGAGGTCTTTACCGAGACTTACGAGGACCACGAGGATAACATCTCAACAACCACGGGAGAACCACTGCCATTCTTCGAAGATGACGCTTCTACAAACAACGTGACGGCGCAACTCGGCAGCCGCGTGCATCTGCACTGCCGAGTGCACGATTTGGGAGAGAAGACTGTAAGTTACTTTCATCATTATGAATGGCTAATTTGAAACGACCTATATTGTATCAATATCGTTTGATGAGGCAGGCTGTGTCATCAGCGAAGAAATATTTTGTTTCGGAATATCATCTAGTTAGGTGCATCAAAAATAGATAGGGGCCTAGGATAGATCCTTCTGGGACTCCTGCGGGCACATTTCTTGGAGAAGATGACGTGTCTCAAATGTGGACATTAAAACTGCAACTGGTAAGGTGCTCCATGCTGTTACAGCTCTAGTCCACTTGTGATCTTCCCGCCTCATTGGGAATCTTGCCCATTTCCACTTGAGATGTACCAATATCGTCAACTTCTTTATTGTCTTCAATTGACAAAAACCCTGTCCGAGACCAAAGACCATTTTGGCACGAGGTATTCACAGAGAACTTAGAGGACCACGAGGATGACATCTCAACGACGAAGAGAGGCACTGCCATCTTTCAAGAATGACGCGTTGACAAACAACGTGACCGCGCAACTCTGCAGCTGCACGCATCTGCACTGCCAAGTGTACGATCTAGGAGAAAAGACTATGAGTTACTTTCGACATCATCCTTTTCCTCCTAAACTTAAGGACCTAAAGAACATGAGCCTTTAAAAAAAAAAGGCAGGCGAGGTAAATTCAGCACTGTCGAGTGTACTATTTGGAAAAGATGACTGATTAGATGATTTTTATCATCAACCCGCCTTTGCCCACTGCTTTGCCCACTCGTATAGGCATTTTCCACCTCCGCCCGCTTGAGTAAACAAAAAAAAATGCTTAATACAGTCAAGTTAATTAAGTTAACTTACCGACAAAATAGAATTCTCTTTATCGTATGTATGACAGGTTACCCAAAATTTCTTACGGTTTTGTTTTTCTTTTCAATGTTGTCCACCCTTATATTTGAACCCCGACATTATCTCAATCGAAACACCTCAAGGTCCTTTAGCTATCTCATTGAAAGCTAGAAGGTCTACGACTATATTTGCATACCGCACTGCTCGAAACCACGACGTTGCGGTTAGAACGTCTGATGATGATTAAATCCGTACGTCTGTTGATATACAAAACACTAGAAAATAGCCCTTATTGAAATGAAATCTTTTTTACTTTTAAAACCGGGAATATTGACGGGGATAATTATATACAGGGGCTGTGCGCAACAGCGGAACGTTTAATTGGGCGATAATTATGTCACGTGCCAATTATTTATATCAACATCTAAATGTATTTCCAACAACTTTTGTTCTACGAAAATACTACAAACTGCTACCACAAATGCTCGTAACTTTGAAAACAAACAAAGTCATAGGTAGGTGCATGCCCGCACCGGGAATTAAACCACGTTTTATCGATACGAAAGCGCACTAGTGTAGACATATCTACAAGACAACAAGAATTTTAACTCCTCATTTCTCCCCTCAGATATCCTGGGTCCGCCGTCGCGGCGAAGATCTCCACCTCCTCTCCTTTGGCCGGCACACCTACTCAGCAGACTCACGCTACAGCCTCGCCTTCGAGCAGCCGAATGACTGGCGCCTGCTCATACAGTACGTGAGCGAGCGAGACGAGGGATACTACGAGTGCCAGATGTCGACGCACCCACCACTCGTGCGCAGGGTGTATCTTAGTGTCGTTGGTGAGTACCTTTGTGTGAAAAGCATCCCACTTCTGATGAAGTCAACTAAGACTATCAGAAGTGGGCTGAGCTAACTCGGACAAAGTAAAAGTACTTTGGAGCAGCCGAATGACTGGCGCCTACTCATACAGTACGTGAGTGAGCGAGACGAGAGATACTACGAGTGTTAGATGTCGACATACCGCACCAGCCGCTTGTATCTTAGTGTCGTTGGTGAGTATCCTAGTGTGGAAAGCAGAGGCTATCCCACTTCTGATTTGAGTGTTCTTTAGTGGTCTGATATAGGCGATGATCGAAGCTTTAAGGAGTTATGTTCAAAGTGCCCTTTCAAACTTCCTCAATAAAATTGATTCAGAAAAGTATGTCAGAAATGCTCTGACCCGATGGTAGTTACCTAGTTAGTTTAGGAACCGTTTCAAATATGGCGCGGTATTTTTTACCAATATCGGCGTGAAATCGGTGTGTATTTCCAACCATTTGCTGCCGATTTGGCACTCGGCAGTTTCCCGGCAAAGCTGGGAAGCCATAATGTATTGGCAACGTAGCGTATTTCGCATGTCGCTCGCGGCGACAAAAACGTGATGTGTTTCCTGTTTAACTTCGTTGGTTTTCGTGACTGTTTTGGACCGGCAATTTAACTTGCAACAGCTACGTCACATTGCGGTTTTCGTTTTGCAAATAAAGCAAGTCGTATCATAAAACAATATTTTGAACAAACACACAATATAGGGTTCGTTTTGTTGCAATCGGACATCTAATCATTCTAATTGAACGAGCGAGCGAAGCGTAAAATTTAATTTAAATTAAAGTGCCAAAAGTACCAAATTGGCGTTCACTTACAGAATCACGAACCCTGTAGATAAGTAGCTAATGTATTCAACGAACTCTAAAGCTCTAAATTGAACTAGTCCAAATCTCTAACACGTCTATTCTGATCCTAGCTGCTGTGATAGGTTTTAGCACGTACGACGGATTACCGTGATACATGGAGCTAATGTAGTGGAGTGGAGTGGGTTAGCAATGACGACTAAAAATATGACATTGACATACTAGCTAAGCTGAGAGATTTGATTTTCCATTAATATTTCATCGCTTTTGATAGTAGATAGATGTGACGGAAAATGTCATGGCAATAAAGAACGACGAAAACACACAAGCATTGTTGTGAGGCCCCCTTTTATTTTTAAGTATTCCGATCAGAGCTAGTGAAGCTGGAGAAAAAAAAGTAGTTAGATACTTAGTATTAGATAGTAATAAGTATCTGATTTATATATATTTTTTTACTTTACATAATATTTTGACGTTCAATGTAAATAATTGATTTATGGCATATTGAATAAAAACATTTGAATCTTGAATCTTGAATCATATTCTGTAATAAAAATATCTGGCTACTAATAACGGTTCCAACACACGAACAGACGCATAAACATCGTAATCGGCAGAGTAATATGAGTAGGTTTCTGATTGGTACACTTTGGGTAGGTACGGCACTCTAAAAATGTAGCCCGTCCGAACAGCCAATTTTTTTTTTGTTGTAAATCCATGGCACATACAGGGTGTTAAAAGACCGCCAACAGAGCGGGAAATCACGTATTCTCCTCATCATAAGGAACATTTTTGCCCAAGGAACTATGCCTGGGAAATCAACGGTTTCCGAGATAATGAGGTTCAAAGTCGGACTTTTCAAAACTTTTTTTTTGCAGAAATGTATTCAGTATCTAGTCCATAACATATCTTCTCAAGAAGCCATATCAAAATTATGAATATTTCTTACAAAAAACGACGTTAAAATTGCAACCCGCAATGTATTCTAAACATCGGCACTTCAAGCTTAAGTAACAAAAACTTAAACCTACGCTTGCGCAAAATGACTTCTGTGCGTTACACGTCCATTACGTGATAAAATATTTTTCAAAATTATAACCTAAAAAACCAAAATCATTTCCCAGCAATATTTTATCGAAAAAGTACTTTGTTTTGGTGTCTAGTATGCGTGGCTTTCGGGTCTGTTGGCGGTCTTTTAACACCCTGTATATAAATTATAGCTACTTTAAATTCACTCGCTAATCGTGAAGGAAAATATCGTGAGGAATCCCGCGGCTCAGTTTGCTCCACACATATTGACATGGCTTTCTTGTGGGCTTGGCCAACAAGCTGTCAGGATGGTATAGGTGCTGCATCTACTCCATCTAAAAACAATGTCCCAGGCACTGCAGCGCCGCCTGGTCTCTTTAGCCATCTGGTGTGTGTGAAAGTGCCACTGGACGCTGTATAAATAATTTCATTACATCTAGCCCATAAATAAAGCAAACTGCTGGGCATAGACCTCTTCCTTTTGACGCCAACCTCCTCGGTCTAATGCCAATCTCGTCCATTGTCCTCCCGCTCTTGTGACAATCATCTCATTACATCGATGTAAAAGACCTTAGTTTTTTAGCATGGTTTTACGGAACCAACGTTCCGACTCGCACTTGGCCGGTTTTTTTCTGTCAACGTGCCTTTACTCAACGCTTAGATCCATGTCCAAAAATTTTAGCTTCTAGGTTTACGCCACTACGTGGTCTGTCTGCCCCTATCACGAAACTACTGAAGTCGTCTAGAGCTTCGAACTATTTGTAGGGCTTTTTGGGTCACCAGAGCACATCCCCGATAAATGGTCGGTTCCTTTGTAACTTAATATTCAAACTGTAGAGCCTACAGGTTGCTCTATGTTGCTATGCTAACAAGCGACGCCAATCACATCACAATTCACGTCACATTAATAAAAGCTTTGTAAACGGACACCCGACTCAGGGATGATTATTTACAAGATACTGAAGCCAAAAAAATATGTCAGTGAAAAATACCCAAAACTCCCTTATTCCTATTATACTAACACTTGCGGCGAGTCGGGCGCCACATCGCACGCGCGCTTTGCGAATATTAGCTTTTCCGATGTTTTATACAAGGTATAGTTTTGAGGAAGGAAGGCCACACGCTGGGATACCCCTTTTTGTTCGATTGGCGCCCTTATGCCGCAAGAGCTGCCATGGGGATTTCTGTGACTGTTGCCGACCGTACCATTAACCGGTATAACTACAGGAAAATATTCAAATTTTTTACTGGCCAGTCTCTTTTGAATATTTAGTTTTTTTTTCACAAATTAGATTATGTATTTCAAAATTTCCAAATGAATTCGGGTATTTTATCCAATGAAAATGTAGGAACTAAAAATATAAAGGCAACGGCAAAGATAGTGGGCAAAACTTTTATGACTTGGACGGTAGTAACTTTATGCATAGTTAGTGAACTCTTTAATAGAGAGCATTTTAGAATACCTAGTTAGCTAATAGCAGTGAAGGACGCAAAGTTCGTTAGTTTCTCAATTGCAAGCAAAGTTATATTTTGGGACTTTTTTAATTCAAATTATTTATTTCAAATATTCCGACACCAGCGCCTCTATTCTCTAAGAAATCTACTCCACAGTTGAGTGTAAAAACACTCGAAAATAGCCCTTCTTCAAATGAACAATCTTCTTTTTGACATTTAAAAACCGTTTTTTTAAGGTGGATATTTTAAATAATGCAGGGGCGAGAGTGAAGAGATTAGAAGCTTTTATTTAGTAGGCTTGCCTAGCACCTACATGATACTTTCAGCTTATAAGGCATAGCTCAAAGGGTATTAATTTAAACAAGCAAACTAAGTCGTGGGTTTCCCTACGATGTTTTCCAACAAAGCTAAATATTGTCACAATTTATATATTTTTTTAACTATACAAGAACAAAAAACAAAACAAACATCACTGAACAGAAATAGCTCAGTTTTTTTTTTCCATGCAGAAAATATTTATTAGAAAAATTTTAAGTTACAGAAACATGTGAAACATGTTGAAATGTCAAAACAAAACACACACACACACAATACAAAAAGCTCAGTTTAGCTACAAAAATGAAAAATCTGTGAAAATTTCCCGCCACACCACTTTCATTGACCCTTAACCTAGTCCCTGAAGTACATATTGTTGTTTAAATAAATCAGTCAGGAAGCCAACCGTGATTGCATTTCAAACTCATCCATCACGTAGTACTGACATATAGAGCTGGGATGGCACAAAATAAGGGACATTCACATGAGACGATTTTAGAGATTTTTCTAGGATAGTTTTTTTTTATTATTTATTTATTGCATATAATACCCTGTCCTTACAGTTCATCCAAAGCGACAGATTATATTTTACTTAGCTAATTCACTAATAAAATAACTGATTAAAATAGAAATTGCCTAGTCGTGAAGGAGACAAAACTAAATCTTAATTATACCAAAATAATTGCGATCTAATTTAAAATTAAAAATGTGCCGAATAACTATACGTTAAGTTAAATAACAATACTGAGTTTAAGGTGATTCGATTTCTATACTAATTGGTTTTTCCATTCATCGGTAAATGAACATTTACCTAAAAACAGATATCTATCTGCAATAATTTAAATATTTAAATCGAATTTAAGATCGAATATTTGATTATATTTTTGCATGACAAAACTGTTGATTAACAGATCGACATTTTTACTTCCTGCAAACAATGAGATTGGAATACGTCAGTTTTTGGGCGTGTAAATTTTTAATACTACCTAAATTCCTCTGGTATTCCTCTATTTGAGAAAAGTAAGCTGTGGGATAGATACAGTAAGCCAGTAAACGTCGAAAACATCAAAACAAAACAATTTCAAGTGCCTCGGTTAATGGATTTGAAGCGACACTGTAAAGCCATGCAAACTGTTAAAACCGCCTTGAATGTGACGTGATAATGTGTTGTTCTTTAAAACCTGACTCAATGCAAATAGGTTTATTTTAAGTTTTAAATTAGCTCATATTTTTATGCTATAGTAGTTCTGTATTGGATAAGTAATTTAGTTATGAACGAACAGCCCGATCGGGGTTATTTTATTAGTATTTAGATATACATTATTAAATATTATAAAGTTTGATGATTACAACTGTTTTTTTTTTTACTCATTACTGTAAACATTTTTTTTTCTGACACAATAAAAATATATTTTTTATTTTTTTATTTTACATTAAATTTCCTTGTGTAAAAAAGGTCAGTTCACCCAATGAGTGTTGAACGAAAATGTTCACCCTTATTCACTACTGCACTGATTGCTTCCAATATTAATCAGTAAACTATATTACAGCGAAAATTTACGGGGAAGTTTAGCGTAAAAATGCAAAAGCAACAGAACATGCATTTAGAATAGAACAGAAAATTTGACTAAGTATTATTAATAGCCACGAAGTACACAAAACTTGTGGGTAGTCAGTATATTTTTCTTTTTATTTCCCAAATGTTAGTTATGTACATTTAATTTTCGTATAATAAATTCCTTCCGTTACTAGTTACAGGAGATATTATGGTTACTTTAAAATAATTCCGGAACATCTCCGATGCACCAGCCACTTCAAATCAGCCACTGATAGGCAGGTTCTTTAGTTTGCTTGGAAATACTAACTAACCCTTTTGTCCACAGTGCCAAAGGTCGAAATAGTGGATGAACGAGGTCGTCCGCTGCAAGACAAACTCTACAAAGAAGGTTCTATCATTGAGCTGCGCTGCGTGGTCAGTGAGGTGCCTCAGCCAGCAAGGCAGGTCAATTGGAGACACGGCACCAGGCTGCTGAACTATGACACGAAGCGAGGGGGTGTCAGGTTAGTAACTAAATATTTTACACCTGTTTCTCAGAAGAATGATATGAACAACGTAGGACCTAGGATTGAGCCTTGTGGTACGCCATATCATACACACTAGAATTTATTGGTTTTGTTTTATGATTACATTTAACTCTCTAGTAGGTTATCAAGACTTAAGTACGAGTATGGTTGAACCCTAAACAGATTGTAAGGCTACTTGTTGATAGCCATTTTGTCTTTCAGCCTGTTTAAGTAAGACAGATCTGCCTCTTTCTGCCATTGTTCACTGTTCTCAAGCCAAGGAGTTAATAGAACAACTCGAATGTCGAATTCGAATGTCGTAATGGGGGATTTTCTGACAGCTCATAAGTTGTAGTTCCAAATTTGTAACTACAGGGTGCACTCTAAGTCGATAGCGAAAATGTAAGTAGGCTGTCTACTGATCCATACAAACAACTTGTACTAGGTGGCGAAGAAAATGGAGCGAAAAAAATATCAGCTGTTCCATACAAAAGGTCGACTCAGTACTGCGCCAAATGTATCAAGCAGCTGATATTTTTTGGACTTAGAGTGCACCCTGTAGATGTCACTAACGAGACATGTTTTTTTTTATCCCAGTTCGCGCTCATTGGCCTTCGCAGATACATCCAAACACATTTTGGTATTAGTGGTGGTGCAAAATGGGGTGTTTCCGGTTTTACCATTCACTCATACAAGAACAATAACAAAGTTGTGCACTTTTTCATGTACCAAAAGGAAATGACGTCTACGAAGATGAAAGATGACGTCACTGATTAATGAAGTGAAGAAGTATTTTCCGTGTAGTAAGCACTAATTAATTACTCTGTGATAGAAAACAGGTCGTATCAACGCCATCTGTCACAGCTTTTATTTAGAACATTTTTTTTATTTTTAGTAGCTGTCAGTAAATCCCCTATTGAGATTGCGAGCTTGATGTCATAGCCATGAGAAAGTTAAGGAGAGTGACAGTTCAAGTTGCCAATTAGAGTACATTATGTTGCAGACTTGTTTTAATTCCATTATTTCCAAAGCAGCTCTCAACAATTTCTGTCGCGAGAAACAAGATGCGGCACAAGGTCTATCCCTCCTTTACGTAACAAATCCTTAACTACCTAATTCTTTTGCAGTAAAACACCAGCGAGTTTAACGAGATTTTATCTCGCAAAGTAAAACATTGAGTTCGTGTAGACAGGTATTATTAGTAGTTACATTCGCGACTTTCGTGCCAATAGTGAAACTTTGTCTTCTGAAGGTTTGGTCCATACCGACTCTATTTTATTTCCTCTGCACATTAAACATTATTCATTCTGGCTGGCTCAGCGACCCAAAGTGGATCTTGGCCTCCGCAACCAAAAGATGCCAGCTCTCCCTGTCCTGCGCTAACTCCCTCCAATTCTCCACCTGGAGCTCGCACAGGTCTCTCTCTACCGCATCTTTCCAGCGATAATTGGGACCGACCGACGCCCTACGGGACGTCCCTCATATGCTCTCTTCGCATCCCGATCTGCTCCCATTCTCTCGATGTGGCCGAGCCAGTGGAGTCTTGCGGATTTAGTCTCTCCGATTATGTTAGGCTCGGCCAGCAGGTTTTCCAGGTCAGCGTTCTTGCGGATCTTCCATGAGCCATCTTTGCGTCTAGTGGGGCCAAAGATTTTTCTCAGAATTTTACGTTCTGCCACCAGGAGTTTGTTCTCTTCTTTTAGCGTCAGCGTCCAAGCTTCTCACACATAATTTACATAAGTATTGGTCTTATGACTGTTTCGCAGGTACGTATTTTGGTTCTTCTTGTTTTATGCACTTTCTTGGGAAAACATTAAAATCATTTAAAAATTATATGAAAGGCTGACTACCATTACAGGCAGCGCTGAAATGGCAGGAATGCACACTTTTAAAGAATAAGTGGATAATATACTAACCTTTTTGGTGCTTTTTACTTTCTCTATGTGTTGTTCTCCTTCATCTTTTTGCATTGCCTTGAGACAATAAAAATTAATGTTTTTTTTTGGCAAAATACGGACTTTCCTTTTAATATCAAGAACTAGCGATATGCGGCATCCTCCATTTGGTCTTTAGAAGCCTAAAAACTGGAAAAATCTCAACACAGTTTGCTGATTAAAACGGATAAATATTACTTCGAAGAAATTTTCCAAAACGTCATTTTTTCTGTCCGACATTGACAAAGAATTCAAGTACCATTCAAACCGCTTAATAAATAGAAAGTCGCTTTTCGAAAAGTCGTAGAACAAAATTTTACGTGTTTCAGGAAAATAGCTATTTAAAATTGCCATGTAAAGATATCGGTCTGCCGTTACCAGAAAGTTACTCTACTTACTTGAGAACAACAGAAATTTTTGAATTTACACAAACAATTTTTACACAAACGCTAGTTGGATTTACACTCCAAAAATATAAAGCTTCGTTTTGGTACCTTCATAAACTGTTTCGAAAAAAAAAGCAATTAGGTATTTGGTTCAGTACACAACAACGTTAACGATTCTACTGAAGATCTCGTTGTCAAATCAGAAACTCATACTTTTCATTTTGAAACTGCAGCATTTTCATGACAATGAAAAACAATGTGTAAACTAAGTAGGTAAGCACAAAGAGGCCAGTTGAGACTAAGCCCCCAAAGAAACGACGGAAACCTTCTTCGTAGATGTTTTACAAAGATTTATTACGGTCCCTAGTAAAGTTAACTACCCACTAAAGTTACTTGAACAAAGTCGAAAGTGTAGACAAGTGGCCGAATCGCAAAATTATTAATGTTTCCGGGGAAGGTACGATACTGTTTCTATAAAAAAGTTTTTAGTGAAGTAAGTTTGAAGAGTCAGGTAGCACTTACATTAACTTTACTTTCAGAGCTGGCACCTATTCTTAGGCATTAGTATTTCGAAATAATTGAACTGTCTTATTGAAAATTCGTCTTTTTCTTCCTCAACATATCGCCACCCAATGCTGAGTGTAGGTCTCTTCCATTGCGCTCCATCTTTTCGGTCTTCTGCTTTTCTCATCCAGTCTTTTCCTACTACTTTGACCAGTCAATCTCAATGTTTGACATACATTAAAATTTCTCGTTCTAAGTCTCAAAAAAATGATAATTAAAAATGTTTCTTAAAACGGCTATACATTTAAAAACTCTCTCGCAATTTTCTCGTGCAAAAATTGAGCTTACACACCCCGAGACTGTCACGAAAGACAAAGCACTATAAAATTTTACTTAAGTGCAGACACCAGCAGAAACTGCTGTAGCAAATAACACACACAGCGTAATAAAACCGTGAAAATGCATTAACATGATTTAAGGCGTTCTTACGCTCGCTCCAGAGCGCAAAGTATTAAAATATAGTGCGCGATATAACGGTGGAACTAAGTTAAATGTGGTGGTTTCTGAGACCGGCTTGTGTCGTATTTGACAGTACTATTTACCTGTTTATCTAGTGGATGAATATAATAAATCTATGACTTTTGATTAATTACTATTGGAACCACCAAAATCCGTGCGTATCGATACTGCAATGTGATAATTTTCAAACTTAAACTTTCGTGTGCACTGAACATTAATTTAATAATAATATGATAATAATTTCGTGATAATTTTCTTTAAAAAAAAGTCTTAAGAACATTTCTAAAGCACATTAGTAATCCTGTTCCAGTGATTTCTTCAACCATTAAATAAAATTATACCTACCTAAATAATGAATAAAGCCACTAAAATTACACCTCTACAATTATCACATCTACCACTAGTTTACTAGGCAAATATGAGCCCTGCAAAGCTCTCAAAATCAAGGATTTTATCCGATAAACGTGTAGTTTAGTTCGTGCAAACTGTAGTAAAAGTACACCAAACTGTAGTAACAGTTTGTTGGCGAAGCTTCTTAATTTTTTTAAATTAATTGTTTAATTCTTTTACGGGCTTAATAATTAACATAATACCAGTACTTAGAACTTCAATCTACATTATACATGAATTTTTATTTTTAGTATGGAAATCGTAGTCCTTTAAAGGCAATATCTCAAAGTTGATCCCATTGTTTGACGACGCAATAACCTAGGGCTTAAAACTAGAATTCTGTTTGAGGAACAGACTACTAACGTTCTCTGAAAGGGTTGATTTCCATTTGGGAACTTCCTCCGAATTTAAAATTTAAATTTACATAGTTGCGCAGTGAAGTTGCTAGAAATAAGTTTAGTTTAGTTTCAAAATAATAATTATGGTTGTACTCACAATAGGACATTTTACACTTTTGTTGTAAAGTCGCCCGTAACGTAACCGAGTAGAGTGCTAGAGTGTAAGGGTCGACGTGTTGTCGTGTGTACAGTCAGCGATACGCTGAAAAAAACTTGTATTTATGCACTTAGGGTATAAACAGGGTGTTTCAGAAAAGTCCTGTGACACTAAAAGATCTGATTGCGCAATATGACTTCTGTGCGTAACACGCCCATTGCATGACAAAATATTTTTAAAAATTATAACAAAAAAAAAAACAAAATTATTTCCCAGCAATAATTTATCGAAAAGGTACTTTGTTTTGGTGTCTAGTAGGCGTGGCTTTTGGGTCTTTTAACACCCTGTATATCAGCTGTTCCATACTAAAATTCGATACCTACGTATGGAGCAGCAGATTTTTTTATTGTATTTGCACTTAGTTTAATAGTAAAAGTTTCTTGTATTGGTGAGTTCTGAAACACCCTGTATAAATAAGTCCTTTTCATCTGAGGCAGATGATTTACACACTGCCGATTTCTGAATTGAGAAATTCGCTAAGCAAATGGGTAAGTATCCTTCTGTCACTGCAGATTTCTCACAAAAGAGCGTGACAGACAGTATTTAGGTACTTTGTAAAATTCTCAATTCAGAAACCGGGCCACCGCGTCTAGAGGTGTTTTAGATGAAACGCCCTGCATTTGATTTAAAATATCAGAGTTTTAAATTACTTTCAATACATTTCAATTAAATATACAAGGTGTTACAAAAGATGCTAACTCTTTTTACAGGGTCATGGTACCTGATGATAGGGATCACAACCAAAATATTTTTTTAGCTCTATGACGTTCCGTTGATTTTTAAATAATTAAAATGTAAGCGCTGTGACGGGAGAAAAGTATTTGTAAAATACTGTTTCCATAGACTTTCACTATGTTTTAACAGCCTGAAGCTATTAAAATACAGCTAAGCAAATAACCATATTTTTTAATTGGAGCTAAATCCAAAAACAAAAAAGTCTTGAAAATTTTAAAATTTTGAGGTTATAAAAAAAAAGTTGTGTTTTTCAACTTTTTTTTGCAGATTTGTCATTATGTTGACCAGCAGGTTACACCCTGTAAAAAGTGTTAGTATCTTTTGTAACACGTTTTAGTGTGATCATTTCTGTCTATGTGTTATCCAAATTTAATGTTATAATCCGCGCGGAATGAGAATGGGATGCGACCTTTTGGAACTGAGACGCGCGCGGTAAGCAAACTCGCGTCGATGCAACCTTGTCAAAGTAATTTACAGTATGTTTTCGATTGACTTTGACAAGGTTCCATCCCATTCTCATCCCGCACGCATTATACCGACCTATTAATTTTGTGCAGCGTAGTTTTCAATCGGTTTTTCAGCTCATTGAGGCGTATTTTTTACCGACAAAAAAGGAGAAGGTATTTACTCAATTTGACGGGTTTTTAAAATGCTTGTTACCTCAGAACTTTTGTTTACGTAAACCAATTTTGATCAATATTTTTTTGTTTGAAAGAGTATCTTCCCATGTGGTCCCAAAAATGGTGAAGATTTGATAAAGAACTTCGGAGAACTTCGGACCGATCACTATAAAGGCTGCTGTACAAGTGTACACGGGTACAGTAAACGGTAGGGATGTTTTCTCAGCTTGGACTTAAACCTAGCTTATAAGACTAAGGAACAAAATATAAAACGAAATCATCCTTATGAAAAATATCGAAAACGATATACTTAGGGAGATATTAGAGTATTAAGATCCGCTTTTCTATGAAGATTTAAGTTTTCAGTCCGACATTTTCCTATGGGGTCGGAGATTTTGATTTTAAATAAAAATTGTATCATCATCATCATCAGTTCCTGTTATCCCTAATCCCTAATCAGGCTCTCAACACTCAATCAGGCTCTCAACACAGTTTTCCAATCTGGCCGATTTTGCGCCTGTATCTCAAGCTCGGATAAATTTTATCATAGGATATTTATTCGGTAATTTTTCCATCATAAAATATTTGTGAAAGTAGGTGTACATTTAACCGGTCGATTAAAAATATACAGCAGCGCTTTGACACTTTGTACTTAATAAAACGGTTGTTATTAAAAATGCTTGCCCTGTGAAAATAAAATTGAAAGGTATGTCCAACGAATCGATAAAGTCACTGCCAAAAATTAATACTTTTAAAACCGCAGTAAATGTATATCTAATTAAAAAATGTTTTTATTCGCTGCAGGAGTTTTATAACGCTACAGAGAACAAAATTAAATAATTAAATAATAAGTATTGTTCCATAAAACGAGTGTTGTGTCTATTTTTGTAATTTAAGAATTAAAATTTTAGAGGTATAATTTTTACCTCCTGATTGTATCAGACAATTTTGTTATATTATTATTGTAGTGCCCTAACTGGGTGTCGTGTAATTCACCTATATAATTTATTACAAATACTTACCACCTGTAAATAACCTGTTACACGATACACAATTTTATATGAATATGAATATCAATTTGGCCGATAATAGTATCACTATCAGGGAATTGAATAGATATAGTATTATTGACTGCATCATGTTTATACAAAAAAAAAAATAGTTCTATTTCTATCTGTATTTGAATTGCTCGTAGAGCATGAGCGAGTAAAAAAAATGCGTTTGTTTTAATTCAATAATGCAATATAGCGCAAGTAAGTATAATGTTAATACAAGGAGTCAGTCTTAATAAATCTCATTAAAATTTTACTGTGAGTGTGAAAATTTCGCCTCTCGTTTTAGTGGGGAAATTCTTAACAAGGTAGGAGCCAGAAAATGCACTGCAAATTATAATTTAAGCCACCTTTAAAACTACCCAGTTTACTTTGCTCAGCAGAATGCAGCTATAATAAATGGTGGCCTACAAAATAAACCTCCGGCCATTCAATAAATCAGGCTGGTAATACGCTTCATACAACAAAGAATAGAAACCTTTAATTAACTCCGTTATTGTAACAAAGAACTGGCGCTGAACATAAATCTTTTGTGCAAACAGTTGCCCCAAGGAAATCCCTAATTTTCATATGCGCATAAATTTTAAACGGACACCGATTTTGAAGGCGTTTCGGTAACTCGTCCCACGGCGATCTTGTCCCACTTCCACTGCAAAAAAACTCATCTCTAACCATACTTAGTCGGCCTAGCCGTAACATCAGCTTAGCGTACTAGCCACAGGAAAGACATACTCGCACATGCGGAGCCATCTTAGCCACGGGTTTCCTTACGATTCATTTCGTTTGGCAAGCGGCATTGCAATATTACAAATTCACAAAAACTGAGGCCTTTGCATCTTCCTTATGTGATGATTTAAACAGTGTCTAGTGGCACCTTCACTTACACTACAGGGTGCACTCTAAGTCGATAGCGGAACTTAAAGTGGGCTATCTACTGATCAATACAAACAACTTGTACTAGGTGGTGAAAACAATGGAGTGAAAAAAATATCAGCTGTTCCATACAAAAGGTCGACTCGGTACTGCGCCAAATGTATGAAACAGCTGATATTTTTTTCGCTCCATTTTTGTCGCCACCTAGTACAAGTTGTTTATATTGATCAGTAGACAGCCTACTCAAAGTTCCGCTATCAACTTAGAGTGCACCCTGTAGATAGGTGAAGTAGCCACTCGAACACTGCAGTACCACAGTGCCTCTGACATTTTGTAGAGTAGGGCAAACCGCACTGGCGCTTTAACCGACTGAATTACTACGATTTTTCTTACCTTATTTAGGGCTTGCACGGTTTGTCTGGGGTTGCAGGTTCAAATCCTGTCTCCAGCGATTTTTAACCTTTTACGAAATAGATTGCCAACTCAAAATATATAATAGTTGGAGAGCTGGGAGTTAGTAGGCTCATAATGTAGACTTTGCTGAGTCTGGGAAAATTTTTTTTTTGCCCGGTCACGGTTGAAAGTTAGAGTTTTTCTACTTTAAAAGTATTAATGTATAAATCAGTTCAGGATCAGTTTTTTTTCTATTGTTGTACAGGTTGGGTACTTCTAGGTTAGTTGTTGAGACTCCGCTGAACAAGAAATTTTTTTTTTGGCCGAGCGTGGTTGAAAGTTTGATTTTTATAACCCATCAATTCACACTTTCTAGGTTATAAAAAACTATATTTCTACCGCGTTCGGCTATCGGCTAGTGATCAGCGGAGACTAAAAAGGCAGCCTAGTAACTCCCAGCCTTGTAGACCAAAAAGAAATAACTCAACCCATACATTTAAACTTTCAAAGTCGAAAAAATCTAACTTTCAACCGCGGACGGGCCAAAATTTTTCCCAGACTCAGCAAAGTCTACTCTATCAGCCTACCAACTCCCAGCCTTGTACGAAAAAATATCTCGATTGGTCACCAGCTCTCCTACTATAAATAGGTACAACTCATTTTGGACAAAAACAATGGGACGAATTCTAGGGGAGCGAGTTTACTATGGGACGAGATAGCAACGGCCGGACTTCCAATTCCGAAACAATTTCATTGTTTAACAGAGAAATTAAAGTTTAGAAAGGATGGCCCTGGTGTTAACTGCCTCCATTATTTCGGGATGTAATTTACAGTTGGAATTTGTGGACCCATTTATATTGTCTAGCGGACGTTTTGGAAAATAATTGTTCCAGTATGTAAGTGCCCGTATAGAGCAGACCTAAAGTGTGTAACTAAGCTGGGTTTCCTACGCGACAGCAAAGGCAAAATACCTTCTCAAATGATTATAGCAGAAAGACAATTGATGTTTTTGTGGTTTAAGATTTCAGAACCAAGAGTTTTGTTGATTTTGATTAGCTAAAACAAAAATCTATTGACACAGTTTTAATAAAGTTTCAGAACGAAAGTTCTTCACTATTTTTAGAACCACCAAAATAATTTCAGCCAGTTTAGTGCAAAAAGGATATTGATAATTTACGGAAATATTGTATTGAGCACACGAAACGGTTACGTCGTCGGATAAAATTACTAATTTCCGAAACATACTGAGCATATCTTGTAGCGGGTAAATGCGCAAGATTCGCGACGCAAATTCGCTTATGCGTAGCTTATGTCGCTCAAAATAGGTAGGATGTGTGCAAAACTTATGCTCAGAGCAAACCAGTCAGGCCAAGCAGAAGACTTTTTAGCACAATGCACAATGGAAATTAGTCGCGCAAAATACTCAGGCTGTGGCGAGAAGAGCGAGATAAACGTATAAAAATTTGCTACCTCTACCTATTTGGCGACCGTGCGTGTAGCCACAAACGCATATTTTAAAGTATTAATTGAACGAGTGAGCGAAGTGAGAGATGTTGTATGTTTGTATGTATTAATTAATGTTCTTTCGACGAGAACTTGAAATTTAATAGGCGAGTAAATGAGACAAAGGGAAATTTTAAGTTTAAACATGAGCCAAATCGGTCGAGGGTTTGCTGAGATATGGGGTCACGAGTTCACAGTTCTGGGCGAACCACTAGTTATTTTGTTCACTTGCGTGTCTCAGATCGCGTCACTGTCTGGTACAGCTACACTCTACAGCCTTACGCAACTCAAAGTATCTGCACACAAGCTGATCCGTGCCTGTCTTAAACTAAAGCAAGCTTGAAGTTCCAATCTCGTTGGCCATAAACTGTGAAGTGTAAATTTCAGACGCATGTGTCTTGCTGAACTTAAGTTTGTGTTTTAACCCTAAGTTGGTTTAAGCTTTAACAAGTATGGCAGACGGTCGCCGGCTAGCTAAATAAACAGAGGGTCTACCAGGAGTGTATTTGGACAGACGTCCGGCAGACGTCCGGCAGACGACCACGCGACATGAAAACAAATGAAAGTGTGCTGCCAACTTGACCATATACTTGCCAGAATTGACATAAGTCATGGGTCACTCACTTTCACTCAAGAGAAAACCTGGAAAATCTTTTGGAAATGAAACCAAACTAAATTATGTATTTACAGCCGTAGTACTTCTCGGCAGATGGTTACTCAGGTTCAAGTTAACGCAGATAATAATTATCCAACCTCAAACAAATCCATTGAGTCGATCATACAATGCGCCTTTAGTGCAGTGCTGTGGGCATGAATTTATGGCACAAATCCAGCTAAATATAGAGGGAGAAGACAAGGAAACCTAACCCTGCCAAGAAGCGGGGCTAAAAACACAAGCATAATCTACTCTGGCTCTTACAAATAATATCAAGCAAGTCATTAAGCTACAAATATATTTTATGGCTTGTAGCTTAAAATACCAAATGAATAAAGCTATCCAAAAGCACCCGCATGAGCCACACAACCCTCCGATGACTTGATAGTGCCGTGATGTGATACAGCAGTGACAGAACTCAATGGAGACTCCAATGAGGAAACAAACGACTGGATGCCGCTGCGACCTGCAACTAAGTACTGCATCCTGAAATTGGTCCGTCAAGGTCAATGCACGTGCTCGCTGGCCAGGCTCTGTGCATGATAGTTTTTCTCATTGTACACGCAATGGGAGAATGGATGGAGGCCATTTCCAGACGCGATTATTTTGGGCGACAGTGGAAACGGCCTTCGACAGTGGCTGATTATTCCAATCTTATAAACCACGTTGGATAACCTGGAGAAAAACATGATTCCAGTATTTTTGATTTCTAAAACGTATGCAGGGACTTGCGTTCGTGACTTTGTAGGTACCTATTGTAAGTATAATAAATTAAAGGAATCTGTACTTAAAATATGCTTTTATTTCTTCATAGATACCTAATAAGGTCTTATGTTGAGAAGTTAGAACCACAACAAAACAACAACAACAACAACGCACTTACAAACTTTTCCTTTCTACAATATTAGTGTAGAAGTGTAGATTAGTGTAACGGATCCACTAAACTAATCGAGAAAGTGCTGCTGCACTAAAAAAAAAATTAGGTCATTTGTTTCACAAAACGAACTTTATTCTTAACTATAGATAGATAATATAATAGAGCTAATAATATAATAGAGCTAATAATAATAATAAGCTAATCGCTATTTCACTTTCTACTGGTTTTTCTAAAACTAAACGTCTCTGTTTTCGTTGACTTCACTTTCCACTGTTGGTAAATTGAACAATTTTACTGATTCTGCTGATGGAGGCCATCCAAGCGGTCTGTTCGGGTCTTGCCCCCTGCTACTCTAAGAGCAATATTTCCAGGTTTATTTTTCGCAGTTCTCTTTTTATATAGGGCTTGTCATCATCATTATAAACGTATTTAAGAGTTATCCTCTTGTCGGTGCATCATTCTCCATGAACTTCAGTTACAGGCCAGTTCCTTCGCAGCCTGGTACGTCTAGACCACAGCCTTCTCTTAAATTTGATCATAATACCTACGCCGTGGCCTTCTTCTACCTCTCTTACCTTCTACCCTTCTTTCTATCACGTGTTAGCAATGATGATATATAGTTCTTGTCAGGCCAACAAAGTGTTCTTGTTTCCCAACCGTTTTTAGGGTTCCGGACCTAAAAAGTAAAAACGGAACCATTAAAGGATCACTTTGTGGTCGGTCTGTCTGTCGGTAAAGACCTTTCTCTCAAGAACGCGTGGAGGTATCAGGTTAAAATTGATATCAAAATACTCAGGTCTGCAGTCTCTTTGAGCCTTAAAAAAATCAAACTTCTAAGTCAACAGAATCAAAAGATACTACAAAAAATGGGGTCTCTAGAAATGTAACATGACATAGAAACTAGCGCCCTCTATATTAGTTACAAATATCAAATTATCAACGCTAGAGCGCGATGGATGTTTTTTTTTCTTCCAATTAAATGCAGAGAATGATGGTACGAAACCCTCGGTGCGCGAGTGCCAGTTGGACTTGGCCGGTTTTTTTAATAGTAATTTTTCGTCGTCGAATGATGATTCATTATTTTTGAGTTATCTCGTCTGATTGACTATTTTATTTTATTTATTAAGGAAAACAAACAGCAGTACAAAGGAGTGTTAAATTTAAAGATTAAGGGTAGACGATAGCAAGGTGGCGGGAAATTCAAAATTTTCACAGACTTTTACATTTTGTAGCTAAACTGAACTATTTTTGTTCAGCTATTTTTCGTTCGCGAGAATAAAACCTGTCAGAGACCCTTTGGGTGGCCTAAAAACTCTGACACCAGGGGTGGCCACTACCTCATACGATTACCTACCCTACCGTATTATTTTCATTATTGTAAACAACAGAACAACAATAATTCAGCCAATTATGTGTTCTGGTCTACGAAGCAGTGGTAGTGCCCAAAAAACTTGTCGTAGATCAGAACACATAATCGGCTGAGTTATTGTTGTTCTGTTGTTTACAATAATGAAAAGAATACGGTTTTATTCTCGCGAACGAAAAATCGCTGAACAAAAATAGCTCAGTTTAGCTACAAAATGTAAAAAACTGTGATTTTTTTTAATTTCCCGTAACACTACTATCTTCCAGCCTTAAATACATACGTTGTGTTAATTAATTGTACAACCAGCATCGTAATCCACAGCAAATTTGATAGGTAAGTATACCAAATTAATATTTTTTTAAGGTTGGTGGTTTTAAAGGTTTTAAAGGTTGGTGGCGGTGAGAGAGAGAGAGAGAGAGAGAGAGAGAGAACACTTGGTGGTAGAAGTGGTGGTAGTGGAGGAAGGTTTTATTGTGGTATTGTTATTACCTTCGACTCCGGGGCTGGCAACCCTAGGTTTGGTGAGCCTACACTACACCAATAATATTAAATATAATTTTGTCTTCTTCATAAAATATGCAGGATGTGCCCCCACCGGAGACCGTCCGTCTTCTATTCTCTTTTTTTCTGAAACAGTAGGTAAGTAGTAATTCGTTATGCAAGGCTGTAAAACTATTATTAGGTGCGAGTGATTGTATAGAAAACCGAGCAAGCGAAGGATGAACCAAAGCAAGGGACAGGCATGAAACGAAAATAATTATAGCACCATCTCCAGACTACTATTTTTATTATAGTGGCCCTTTTACCGACAGCTTAGGTCACGAAACACTCACTCACTCGTGTGTACCTAATAAGAGAACCTTTAAACAAGTACCTTTGAACAGGATTTACGGTCGGCCACAGTCTAAGATACCCTTACCGCGCGCGGCTTAAGGGCGCCAATAAACAAAAAGGAGTAGGTATCCGAGCGTGTGGCTGACTGTACCTATGATTCCACCTCTAGGTAGGTACTTAGTTTCTCACTAGGAAGTAAGTAGGTACTTACCGTCGTTCTTTTTTTCCAGTTTTTCTGTATCTCGCAAAGACTTCCAGTCTTTGTGGAGTAGGCCTAAGGTCGGCCACGTTTTTCCATGCTATAACTTTAGGTCGCGGGATAAAGTATAGGAAAATCTTCCAAATAATATATATTATGTCGTTTTTCTTCTCTTATGAGAGTCAAAATTTCGATTTTCCTATCATTGACATTGACATAAAGTACAGATCAATAATTTTTCGTTACGCAAAAAAAAGTTCTGAAAAAAAGGTTTCTTAAGAACCGAAACCTATTTATGAGGATTTGTAGTTTTATGAACCGTGGCTGGGTCGGTCAAAAGTGATCAGACAATCGGATCGGATGGACGGCAATACGATTTTTTCGTCCGACTTTTTCTGACCTCAGTCGTTCTTGAGCTATCATCCCGATGGTTGCATACGGAGCGGAAGGATGAAACTGTTACTTATTGCATAAGCGGCGGTAGCATAGGTAGCAATGGACTGGACTTTGAACTGAGATACCTATGACGGACTATTTTCAAAGTTACCTACGTAAATTTGTGAATTTGTAGTATCAATACTACAGGGTGCACTCTAAGTCGATAGCGGAACTTTAAGTAGGTTGTCTTCTGATAAATAAAAATAACTTGTACTAGGTGGCGAAAAAAATGGAGCTAAAAAATATCAGCTGTTCCATACAAAAGGTCGACTCAGTACTGCGCCAAATGCATGAAACAGCAGATATTTTTTTCACTTCATTTTTTTTCGCCACCTAGTACAAGTTGTTTGTATTGATCAGTAGACAGTCTACTTAAAGTTCCGCTATCGACTTAGAGTGCACCCTGTAGGTACTCGCTTACCATCGTGACCAAACCCGCGGATTCGTTGGCTCTGACTAAGATGTCAGGCAGGATGGTATAAGTAGGTGCTTGGCAAGCCTACTACATCGTAACAATGTCCCAGGCACTGCATAGTCCCGAGTGGTCACTACATGCATCTAGTGTGAGCGAAGGTGCTACTTGACGCTATACAGGGCGTCCCACGGCTATGCCACATGGAGGGAAAGTATCTTGAATATTGTAGATGGAACATTTTACTGAAAGAAGACATTATTTTAATTTCAAAAACAATTTAAACTGCATTCATAGATATTGAAATAATTACATGGTTGAACCGGGAATAGAACCCGTTACATGAGAAAAAATATTACCCTGTAGTTTTATCATACCGATCGAAAGGCTTCATCATAAGGATTATTTTTTGCTTAATAACATAGTGTCAGAAATAAAAGGAAGACCATGAATTTTAACATTTTTAATACAACATTAATCAATTTATCAATGAAAATCACAGTAACAAAAGATTAAAAGTGTGAAAATGAAACACATTTTTGAATTATTTCTTTATAATCAGCCAGCCGCATTGCGATGGACAAAATTTTACGCGTCTTTTGGCTCAGGATACGGCTCGATTTGTTGCATACTACCAGGTAAATGTTAAAATTCAATTCATCCTTTTATTTCTGACACTATGTTATTTAGCAAAAAATTATCCTTATCATGAAGCCTTTCGATCGGTATGATAAAACTACAGGGTAATAATTTTTTCTCATGTAACGGGTTCGATTCCCGGTTCAACCATGTAATTATTTCAATATCTATGAATGCAGTTTAAATTGTTTTTTAAATTAAAATAATGTCTTCTTTCAGTAAAATGTTCCATCTTCAATATTTAAGGTAGTTTCCCTCCATGTGGCATAGCCGTGGGACGCCCTGTATAAATCATATCATTACTTTAAATTTAAAGGCATAAGTATTATTTGAATATTCCGTGCATGTGTCCGTTCAGTGTCACGCACGAACGATATACAACGAGTTACAAAACATCCTAACTCTTTTTACAGGGTGTAACCTACTGGTCAACAGGATGTGAATTCTATAAAAAAAGTTGAAAAAATCGACCTTTATTTTATAACCTCAAAATTTAAAATTTAGCATATAACCCGTGTCATTAAAGAAAACATTTAGGACGGAGTTAAAAACCTAGCGTTGTCTCGCTTTGACTGTATTAATTAGAGCGAGAGGGCGAGTGTTTTGAAGTACATCCTAAATGTTTTCTTTAATGACACGGGTTATACTTTTTTGTTTTTGGTATTGGTAATTTTGGTTGTGATCCCTATCACCGGGTGCTATTGCCCTGTAAAAAGAGTTAGGATCTTTGGTAACACCTTGTAGAGCCAAAATGGCAAATCGGACGAAAAAAATCGGACGTGTATTGTGTCTCTATGCAGAAGTATGCAGACCGCGCCTTCAGACAATCGGATCGGCCATAAAACCGTACGCTGTTTCCGAGTCGGACGTACGATCAGACTATCGGATCGGACGTGTATTGCCTGTCCATAGAAATGTAGTCTGATCAGACAATCGGATGGAAAAATCGGACGTGCATTGCCGTCCTTATGCTAAGCTTGCAGACTGATATAGAGTTTTTGTTAAAAAGTATTACAACATAACATACCTCCTTGGTATCAGGACAAGCGTGAGTGTTTGGCTCGCGTACCATGCCGGACCTATGTGTAGCGGCATCATAATATGTCGTAGGTACGCTGCTCACCGGAAGTTGCAAAATCATTGACCAATTTTCCAAGTAACCATTGGACAGGCTGAGGGGTGATGGCGTGTTACTTTGTTGATTTCTCCGGAATTGAAGAACACAAGTCAATGGACTGAAGTAATTATTGAACGAGCGAGCGAAGCGAGCGAAGTTCTCCGAGTCTACTTGAACAATCCGGCGTTTGTATGTTGTATGTATGTATGTTTGTTTGTATATATGTATGAATGTTCGTTCGACGATAACTTGAGTAAATTTAATCGGATCGTTATGAAATTTGGTAGGCGGGTAAATGAAATTAAAAGAATTTTTAAATTTGAACATGAGCCAAATCGGTCGAGGGGTTGCCGAGATATGGGGTTGTATAGTTTATACAAGGTGTTACAAAAGTACCTAACTCTTTTTACAGGGTAATAGCACCCGGTGATAGGGATCACAACCTAAATTTTTTTTTGCTCTATGATGTTCCGTTAATTTTTAAATTAATAAAATGTGAACGATGTGGCGGGAGAAAAGTATTTTTTAAATATTGTTTTCATTGACTTTCACAATGATTTAACAACTCAAAGCTATGTAAATGCACCTACACGCACAAACATACTTTTAAATTTGAGCTTATAACAAAAACAAAAAAGTTATGAATTTTTTTCAATTTTGAGGTTATAAAATAAAAATTGTTTTTTCAACTTTTTTTACAGATTTGACATCCTGTTGACCACGAGGTTACACCCTGTAAAAAGAGTAAGGATGTTTTGTAACACGTTGTATATCGATTGAAATTAGATTATGTTTACGTGTCATTTAAAATGTATAGAAAACGCGATGCTAATAAGTTCCAATTTAAGTTTAAACGTGCTAAAAATATAAAAGTGCTTCTATGTGCGATATACAATGGTAATGTTCAATAATGAGCTCATTTTAATCAATACCGACCACCAAGATTCATAAATTCAGGAGCTGTCAGATTTACTATAAGTACTCGCAAATAGCTTGTCCAATTGTTCACTGCAAGTCTGTGACTTAAATCCAAAAGCGCTATTCAAAGTAAAATAATACCTATTAGCTTACATTAAGGTTACTAAATCAAACTAGTTAATCTAGGAAACACGTCACTGAAAGTGACAAGTTGGATAAACAACCTTACTACTAAAGAATTAGAATGCATTCTACATCAATAAGTGAGGCAGTTTAACCAACATTACAATACCATATTTTGACCAGACGTCCGGCAGACCCAGGACCGACAATATTAGCACTCGTGGTACCTATGCAGATAAACAGATAGTGTAGGTACACCGATGTATTTTTGCAACCAGAGAGGTAGTAATGTGAGGACTTATTATAACCCGCGGCTTAGTTGGCTCCGTATACGTATTGAAATGGTCTTTCAGTAGATAAAAAAAATGGTTTAAATAGAATTTTGCTGCAGCATCGTATGAGAGTGTTACTTAATCAAATGTAATAGGAGAAAATAAGTGTTTTTTACTGGCCGAAATTTTTTATTGATCAAGAGAACACGTACGTAATTTAAACCCTTTTTCGTTCAGTACTGGTACCACGAGTGCTTACTGTCAATGTCACTGAAAGTGACAAGTTGCATAAACAACCTTACTACTATAGTATTAGGATACATGACAGACGTCCGGCAGACGTCCGGCACAGCTTTTTCGCACTCGTGGTAGCTATACAGCTTTCAGCACATCGAATAACAACCAACACACATTATTGTACGGTCCTAGGATACGCGATGGTGTAGTTCTTATCATGGGCGGCACAAGTGCGTCAATCGAACAACAATCCTAGCGTACATAGACTGTACATGTACAACAGAGACCATCCACACTGATGTCGCACCCCAGATGCGTCGCCCTGTGGTCTGAAAAAAAGGAATCCGAATTCACATTACGACATGTTTCGAGTGAATTTCGAATTTATTAAAGCGCCAATCGATCGGCACAAAGAGAGTGCAAAGTACTCGAAATTGCATGATGCAGTGTCGTAATCGTAATACCAACTCGGCTGTGCAATTTCAAAACCTAGCAAGCGTCATATAACAAGCTCACAAAACAATTTGTAAACCTAGTATGAGCCATCGACCACTTATCACTTTTTTTGTTATGAAATACAAATACGAAATAAAAAAAAACAAATTCATTTATTGAATAAAAAGCGGTACATTTTAAACAAAAGAAATACTTATCCTAAAGTAGATA
Source organism: Zelleria hepariella (assembly GCA_949319315.1). Classification (NCBI taxonomy): domain Eukaryota; kingdom Metazoa; phylum Arthropoda; class Insecta; order Lepidoptera; family Yponomeutidae; genus Zelleria; species Zelleria hepariella. The sequence continues at coordinate 23,629,785 of OX439383.1, read as the reverse complement.
TGGTATGTCTTAATGGAAGAGTAAAAATTGTCAAAACCAATCGTTTTAGTAAAAAAAAAAGTAAAATGTAACCTGTACAATTGTACCTTCATGTCTCACTAGCTGGGCAAAGGCCTTCTGTCTCAATACCTAACAAAAAATCTAGTAAATGTTTTCATACGTGCATTACATCTACGTATTGGCCATAGAGAAATGAAATCGTATTGTATGGCAAGCCAAGGTTCTGCAACTTCTTTTAAGGTTACTCTTGTTTAGCTGCAGTGTGTGTCTCATAGTTTCACCAGAGCATCGAAATAAAGTAACCAAACTGTTAGTTGGCTCTCCTGAAAAATATGTCAAATGGCTCTTGCTAGGTTTTAAACTTGTGCAGCCGAATTTGTGGTCAGATGTAAGCCGGCAGTGACCGCGCGAGTTTCTCTACCGCTGGCAATACGTGGTCATTACCTCGAACCATTAACTAGGTACTCCAATACACAAAAAATACACAGGGTAGAGAGTAAAATCCGATGTGTTTTCACACGCTTGAAATCCTCATGGATCCGCTTGTACGAGTAGCTAAAGCTTAATGAGTGCTTCGGAAGGCACGTTGTTAAGCCGTTGGTGTTGATTGTTTTTGATCAATAATCTTAAATAAAATAAGTTTAAGTTGTATTATTATTATTAATATTTTCTTAACTAGCGTATTATGCATTTTAAAAGTTTTTTTTTTGTAGAAATAAAAGCTTTTTTACCTTTACCTTTTTTTACTAATCTTAAAAGCAAGGTCAAAGGCCCTAACACTAAATCTCTGTCACTATCAGGCCTACAATGGCAACTTTACTGTAGGCTCAGTTTTTGTCTAAACGCTTGCCCTAGAGATATTGTAAAGTCCGTTCGCTATCATAGTGCCACTTTGATATTTGCCGCCTTGGCGCGCGGCGGCTTTTCACAAAAGAAATTAAAGGAAGCCAACGCGCCGCAAACACGCCAGTGAATTTGGCTCGCCGCTCGTCAAAGAAGCTTCGTATTGAGAGGTTGTGCTTGTGACTTTTGACTTAGTATTTTGTATTGAATGTCGGTCGCTGCGTGTAGATAAAATGTTTTTTCGTTCGTAAGGACAGCGAGGTGCCTCTAGACGAAACTTCGAATGACCCAAAAATTAAAAGACGAAGGTTTTGTAAAATATTTAAGAAAATTCTAGTTAATGTCCATCAGCATTGTGTTGAAATGATAATGCGCCCATCACAGATACTTCAAAAATAGTTGGTATCCCAAGAACCAAGATTGCCGTCGGGTGTACCGAGACTATCTAAGCGAACGGACTTTTATGAATACAAATTTAGATAAAGGCGTAGATTAAAGCCCAATCTAAGACTGGTATCTTAGACCACTTCGGTTGGCAACTAGGTACTTCAAGACCCTACCGACATACTCCCATCGATTTAGCTCTCTTTAGCTCTAACTAACAGACGTATTTTCTTTCCAGCGTCAAGACAGAGGCGACGGCAAATGGTGCGCTCTCGCGCCTCTACATCGCAAACGCAAACCGAAAGGACTCTGGCAACTATACGTGCGCGCTCGCGGACGTAGCCGCCGCCGCGGTGTCCGTGCACGTTTTGAGAGGTAAGACTCAAAATGGCGCACTTATGCGCCTGTAAATTGAACAATAGGTAAGGAGACGCTCACAGGAAAGACCACCTGCTCGTAATGTGGGCCAAATATACACTGTGCTATTTTAGTGGTTTTAAAGCCGAAGGTATTTTGTTGCACTGATTATTCTGAGCCAAATTACAAAATTTCATTCTAAAATGCGCGAAAAAAAAATCACTTCTCCATACAAATGGTATCGATGGCAATAGATATTTTGAATTGGAAATTGTTTTTTTTTTTTCGCTCATTTTGGAGTAAAATTTTGGAATTTGGCTCAGAATCACCAGTGCAACAAAATACTTTCGGCTTTAAAACCACTAAAATAGCACGGTGTATTATTATAGATAGTAAATGATGAGCTTGTGAAGTGCAAACATGAACCGCAAGGACTCTGGCAACTATACGTGTGCGCTCGCGGACGTAGCCGCCCCCGCAGTGTCCGTGCACGTTTTGAGAGGTAAGACTCAAAATGGCGCGCATATGCGCCTGTAGATTGATCAATAAGGAGACAGCCACTGAAATGGCCACAAATAAAATATTTCATTGCATGTAATGAGGGCCTAAGATAGATAGGAAATGGTGAGCTTGTAAAGTGCAAACGTAAATCGCAAGGACTCTGGCAACTACACGTGCGCGCTCTTGGACGTAGCCGCTGCCGCAGTATCTGTGCACGTTTTGAGAGGTAAGACTCAAAATGGCGCGCATATGCGCATGTAAATTGAACAATAAGGAGACGCTCACAGAAAAGACCATGGGCCAAGTATACACCGTGCTATTTTAGTGGTTTTAAAGCCGAAGGTATTTTGTTGCACTGATTATTCTGAGCCAAATTACAAAAAAAATATTACAGGATGCTGTATACTTCATCTTTGTGGCATTATACGACATTAGTTATACCTACTTAAATTTAAAACCAAATTGATGCGTAAATATTATACGTAGTTCAGCCAAAAATAATAGAAACAACGCTCATATACCCCGAAAAAAGAAATTGTCACGGTAAGAAAAAAAATGAATGAATTGAATCGCGTTTTAATATATTCTCGTGAAAAAACACAGCGTTGTAATTAAATAACAAGAACCAAACCGGCTCGTATAGGTCCAACTTGGTGCATGTAAAATCTGAATGTGGAGCACACGCCAAACTTCCCCTGGCCTGATGGCAGCCGTCGCTGTATTGGCAGCCACTAGCCGCACAGGGGTGTATCTAGGGCGAGAATTTGCGATTCCTCTTTCTTTACAATATTCCTTCAATGACGTTTTTTTTCTTGCTCTATATTTTTGTTTGTTTGTTACACTTTTATTGCACTAAAAAGACATACTTAAATAACAGAGACATTATGTACAAGGGCGGACTTATTTCTATATTTTTGCTGCTTCCGCAGCTTATACAAACTGTGAATCAGCTGCAAAAAGTTTTCAATCGTTTTTTTTTTAATACTACCAAATTTTAATAATTATCAACCGTTAACAGCTGATTAACAGCTAATAATTTTACAAGAAACCTTTGGAGCTTTGAGGTTGGTTCCGATTGTACAAAATAGAACAACATTGAGATACCTGTATTTAATTAATAATGGAAAAAAATTAATTCAATTGACTAATGCGTCCCATAAAAGTGCGAGGGGCCTATCGCGATACATGCTACGGTGTATATGTATTGTTGGTGTTAACAGGTGATAATACAGTGTGCACTCTAATTCGATAGTGGAACTTAAAGTAGGCTGTCTACTGATCAATACAAACAACCTCGCCACCTAGTACAAGTTGTTTTTATTGATCAGTAGACAGCCTACTTTAAGTTCCACTATCGAATTAGAGTGCACCCTATAGTCAATCTTTTGTGGCCTTGATCCAGAACGCCCCTGAATACGCCTCTGACGCCACAGTTTTACGCGCAAACTTCGATAACTCCGGAGTACACAGTTTGCGTGGCGTCTGATGAATACGTAAATGCGAGTTTAAAGGCGACTGGCACTACTTGGTCGTGTACTGGCTTGGGAATAGTTAGACCGTCTCATCACGTGAACTACTAATTGTAATCATACAAAAATAATCTGTGAATATAAACAACTAGAGGAAAAGTGAGCATCTGAGGCGTACAACGTGTTACCAAACATCCTAACTCTTTTTACAGGGTGGAACCAACAGGTCAATAGGATGTCAATTCTGTAAAAAAAAGTTGGTTAAAACTATTTTTATTTTATAACCACAAAATTGAAATAAAAATATCATAACTTCTTTGTTTTTGGTATAAGTTCAAATTTAAAAATGTTTACTACCCCGGCAGAAAAGCCCTTTAACCCTTACGGGTAATTACCCCCAGTTTAGAAACCACTGACGTATGTAGTAACATTACTGTATTCTTCCACAGGAGAGAATCCTCTTGCAATGCAGCGTGGCTGCGCATCGCTTCTCTCCACCTCTGCGCTGCTCATTTGCGCTGCATTCATCAGCTGACGACTACTTAGTGCGCAGTGAGCGCCCGCTTTTATGTAACACCTAATTGAATTTTTTTTTAAAGTTTCGTTTAGCAATAAAGCAAATCCATTACAGAAAATTTTAGGTAAATATAATGCTGGTAAGTAAATAACTACAGATTGACCAGTTACTCGTATGAGGATTATAACATTATAAGAAACTGTTTTCATTATTATTAATCATGTTAGCCACATTTGTCTACTTCTGAATGGGGATGAATTCACCATCAGAAGCGCTCACAGCCTAGGTGGACCAGCCGTTCTTAATCGATTGGCAAAGTGCAATATTGGCCGCGGTCGGTCGGTCCTTGGTTGGGTGACCGCTAGTGGCAATAATATCTGAGCGCTTGCGTGCTTCGGAAGGCACGTTTAACCGTTGGTCCCGATTGTCGTTGATTAATAACAATCGTTAAGCCATGTCAGAGGCCCCTTGGGCGGCCTAAAGACTCTGACACCAGTGTTATGAAACTGGCACCAGGGGTGGCCGCTACCTCATAAGATTACCTCACAGTGCGGTTAAATTATTGAGATTGGAAACCTTTGAAATAACTGTAAATTAAATTTGTAACCCCTCAGCCTGTCTTTTCGCAAATTTTGGAAAAAGTATTCAAGTAAATTTTGCAGTCCTAACATGAACAATTTAGGTATCAAAACAGTTGGATCCACGAAAAGCTCTTAATTTTGTATTACTAACTTTTATTGAGGGCAAATGAAAGGTTATATCGTTATTATTTATTTGTTATCTACACTAACAAGTATAAATTTACTCAAACATAATTAAAACTTGTATGATAATGATTATAAATAATAACTACTAATTAAGACCGGGTTCCACTATGTTTTAAATAACTACATCAATTATTTAAACCTCTGGAGAATTTATTTTGAATATTTTATTCAGATGTTATCCGCTCCCCTATTATTTTATTCATGGTAAATACCCTCTGTTGTATAAAATACATATAAACACAATTTATTTCTTCGAAGATAATGAAACAAGATTTTGAACTGTACATATTAATGGTACATAGCTGTAATAAATAAAATACAATGTTATAAATCTATACTTATCTATACTTATAATAAAACTCTAGCGAAGTCAATTCTGTACATTGAATATTTTTAGAAAAAAACTATCAGGGGTTACTAAGTAAACTATACTGAATACAAAAATGCAAAAAAATCGGTCTATGTCTGTCTGTCTGTCTGTCTGTCTGTCTGTCTGTCTGTCTGTCTGTGTGTTACCTCATCACGCGAATACCGCTGAATAGTTTTCAGTCAAATTTAGGACCGTGATAAGTCCTGGTTCTGGGAACAATCTAGGCTTACCGATGTTCAGAATACATTGCGGGTTGCAATTTTAACTTCGTTTTTTGTAAGAAATATTCATAATTTTGATATAGCTTCTTGAGAAGATATGTTAATAACGTGATACAGAACACATTTTCGAAAAAAAAATTGCATTTCCGGAAAAAAAAATCCGACTTGGAACCTCATTATCTCGGAAACCGTTGATTTAATAGGCATAGTTCCTTGGGCAAAAATTATCGTTATGATGAGGACTATACAGGGTGTTCAAAGACCGCCAACAGACCCGAAAGCCACTAGACACCAAGACAAAGTACTTTATCGATAAATTATTGTTGGGAAATTATTTTGGTTTTTTAGGTTATAATTTTGAAAAATATTTTTTCACGCAATGGACGTGTAACGCACAGAAGTCATATTGCGCAAGCGTAGGTATCAGATTATGTTACTTAAGCTTGAAGTACCGATGTTTAGAATACATTGCGGGTTGCAACTTTAACGTCGTTTTTTGTAAGAAATATTCATAATTTTGATATGGCTTCTTGAAAAGGTATGTTAAGAATCCCCTGAAGCTCTGCAGCCCTCTCGCTCGCACTTTTGAACATTTTAATTTATTGTAAGAGATTGATTCAACTTTGGACGATAAAATATAGTTGCAGACATAGATAATAAAGCTATCGACATGTAGACATACTTTAAATTTCACATTTGTAGTTTAAAAAAAAAAAAAACTAAACTACTACTTTTAACCGAAGTTCAGTGATATTTTTTTTAATTAGTAGAAATATGAAATCAAAAGTGTGTCGACATGTCGATAGCTTTATTATCTATGTCTGCAACTATATTTTATCGTCCAAAGATTAATCATTCTCTTACAATCAATTAAAATGTTGAAAAGTCCGAGCGAGAGGGCTGCAGAGCTTCAGGGGATTCTTAAGAACTAGATACTAAATACATTTCTGCAAAAAAAAAGTTTTGAAAAATCCGACTTTGAACCTCATTATCTCGGAAACCGTTGATTTCCCAGGCATAGTTCCTTGGGCAAAAATGTTCCTTATGATGAGGAAAATACGTGGTTTCCCGCTTTGTTGGCGGTCTTTTAACACCCTGTATGTGGTCTCCCACTTTGTTGGCGGTCTTTTAACACCGCTCGGTATTCAATACAAGCACTCGCCGCAAACAATAATTTTGCATTCTTGCATAACAAATAACTATTGTTTACCGTTGAGCTGGATAGACAGAGTTATTAGCCGTATGCTTTGCTTGCTGGCTTAGCATGAGAATGAGTAAGACCTTATCTATGGGCTTATAACTTTATCTATCCCACTCTACGTCGAGGGAGATACATATAAACCCTTTTACTTCCTAATCAATTCTTATGCTAAGCTTCCTGGTATCTTATCACGGACGATACCTTAATCTAAACAATACATATTTATTATAAAATTTATAAATGTATTGTTTAGATTAGGGTTGTTATTCTATTTTATTCTATTGCTTTCTTTTGAGCCCTGCTAACGCAAGTTAAGAAATAATAACTATTAAAATACCCCCGACATTTTAGCTTCGAATAAGCATATTTAATAAATTGCTGAACCAATTTAGACAAAACATAACTAAGAACATTCGCTAGAAAACCTGCTTTTAAATTAAAAAAAAACCTAAAGCTTCCAAATCGTTCACCCATTTAAGAGCTACGGTGCCACAGACAGACACACCCTCATAAACACTAATACAGACACACTCACAAAGCTGTCAAACTTATAACACCCCTCTTTTTTGGTCGGGGGTTAAAAAAAACCTTCCTTTTGAGTTTTCCTCCACAGTCGAATTTAAATTAAATGTCAAGTGTGTAAAAACGCATACGAAGTCGCGGGCACAACTAGTTGTAAATAAAATGTAGATAGAAAATATAAATTAAAAACCTTGTTTTAGCTTCCACGATGGTCAGTCTCCATTTCTGTTCATTCAATTGTTTAATTTCACTAATGCATTTGTTTTGCGAGCAGTTTTTGAAACCTTACGAACACAGAAACCTGTAAAATATCTATGTTGTCATCATAATGAGAAAAACTAAGCAAGTGGTGTTGTTTATAAGAAAAATAAAGTTTTTCATCAGAAGTTTATGATTTTTTTATTTTAACGACAAAATGAGGTTTGAGTCTGTTTGACGTTCCGTGACTTACAAAGACATATTTTTATTCGAACTTCGCTCTTATGTGAAGCTACATAAGCAATGTTTCGGTATCTACACTAGTATTATAAAGAGGAAAAGTTTGTAAGTATGTTTGTATGTAGGGGGTAATCTCCAAAACTACTCATCCGATTTAATCTTGGGAAGCTAAATTATCGCTGAGTGCTAAAGGCTATTTTTTTATTGTGATAACGGGAAAAAACGGACGAAGTCGCGGGCGAAAGCTAGTATTGCATAATATTGGCTCCGTCCCATAGAGCGAAACGTTGCAGATACTATTCTCATGGGGTTAATATATCACCCACTTTTGTGAGGCTTACGCAACTATATTTTTTGTTTCATCGATAGGTGAGGTATGAGGGTAAAATGTTTTTCGTTTCTTGTTGTGGTTGTATCTTTCACTCTACACATTCATAGATAGATAGTTTTTACTTGAGACTGAGTTTCATCGATATAAATCTAGTGAATAAATCATAACAACTTCCACTGCAACATTATTAGACCCTGTATTACCTAAAATATTCACGGTAAAAATAACCGTTTTAAAATGTCGAAAAAAAGATTGTTAATTTCAATAAAGGCTATTTTCGAGTGTTTTGACGCTCGGAGGTTGAGTGGAATTTTGAGATAATAGAAGCGACAAGATAGGTCAAATCCGTAGTTTTTATCAACGCTGGCCCTCACAATCTACCCCCGCATTTTAGTTCGCACCCATTTGAGTGACGTTTATAATTTCCCGCGTATATTATTATGAAAGTTTTAGGCGTCATTTATCATTCTCAAAGATAACGCTCAATGATTATACCGCGCCCGTTTGCCGTTGGGAATTGAACCTTGGTAAGTAAATGATTAAGTTCATTACCAAAACTGAGGCTGCGTTATTAATTGACGAAAGCTAATTACTAGGTAAGCCTATTACTAGGCAAGTCTATTTGATTTCGGGTACGATTCAATATCAATTTGTTAATAGTGAACGAATTCAGCCAGCGTTGAAGAACAAGATATTTTAGATGATCGATTTTGTAGATTTTCTCCAGGTTTTCCCTTTTGCTCAGTGTTTAAGGAGTAGAGTAGAGTAGATGGGCCCCTTAGTTTCCAAATATTTGACTTTTTATTAAGAAAACAAGTTAATTCAAGTTTAACTTATTACATTTCAAGCGCTGACTTACAAAGTCAGTCGTAAAAAGGGTATTTCATTTTGTTACAGACCGAACATTTTTTGTTTTCATATTTATTTTCAGACAAAAGGGTACGTACCAAGAACGATAGTGCATCAATGTAAAACAGACTTTATAACATCTTATGCGCAAAATTTGCAAGAATTGCACGACTTTTTATTAAATTTTCTAACAAAATTACAACACACTGGTCTAGACTAATATTCGTTTATGGTACACATTTTAGACTAGAGTCAAAACGTATGAGGGTTATAATAATATTGTGAGATAGGTATAGAACTATACAATTATATTTATTTTGTACTATTCGAAGTTGAAGTTTAACCTAACGACAACATAAACAATATCAACATCGAACAATTAACATTATGTTCTGAAAGATTCTATAAATAAATACAAAAATATTAAATATTATTTTAATATTCTTAGCCTGATAAAGATAAAACATAAAATTGTTCACCAATAAAAATACAGACAAAAAAAATACATAACTTAAACAGGGTATAATTGGTGGCCTTATTGCTACTAGCAATTTCTTCCAGGAAATCATTGATGGAAAAAAAATGCTAGGAAATTGAGAGACGTGTAGTTGGTGCAATCATGAATAAAAACCTGTAATATAAACTACTTAAATTACCTGATTAAAGTTCCACTATTAATTCAAGTGCACATTGTAGAATTTCTCCGAAATAAATTATCTTACTTGTAGGTATCCACAAATTGCCTAATTTAAGCAAAACAACGATTCGCTACGCTCGTACATCGCTGTTTCAACCCGTTGTAGTCTCGTAGCAATACTACGCCGTAGCAGCTCTACGCCGTAGCAGCGCTATATCTTGGCACTTTGACCGAGTTAATTAGCCAACGGAATGTCAGCCTACGCTCGCGTAAATAAGACTCACTATGGCATAACACTGAGCAACCAGTCATGTGTCATGTTATTGGCACGATTTTTGAAATTCGTAAGAATTTGTAGATTTAAAAAATAATTGTGCGAGCATAGCCTTAAAGTGTAATGTGCTTGTAATAAAATTAAGTGCGGGTTTCCTTAAGATATTTATACATTCTTTACCGTTACCGAGTGGTACAAATTCGCAAATGTACGTAACTTTTAAGATAAACTAAAGTCCAAAGTTGTACATTCCTTGATATCACAAATCCAGGTAATTTTCCTCCTTTCTGGCCTTCTTTTTCCCCCTATTTTTTGCTTATTATTATGGTATAGTAGCTGGTAACATGAAACAATTATTCAGGACAGCCATGAACGAACGCAGAGCGATGCAGGGAGCTGACTCTTACTGCCAACCTCCAGTCATGGAGAGGGACTTCAAGAAATTGTCCATGCTCGCACTGGGATTGAATCTGGGACTTCACGCTTGTGTCTCTAACATTCTACACACAAAGCTACCACCCGCTCCAAAATAGAAAACGCAAAGCAACGCACAAGAAAATACAAAATGAATTCACGAAATGCGCTGAAACTTTTATACGGATGGTAAGTCAAACGTCAAACAAAAACGAGGAAAACATAGTAATTTCCGTATCCAATTTGTTACGGGAGGGACAAGGTTTTTCTCTTCGGACAGTAACAAATAAAGCAAAAAAAAATAACTTAAGACTGATAGTTCCTGGCTCCAGGTCTCGCTCCATATTGGTTCGGAGGCCCAAGAGTCAGAAAAGTATCCAGCGTCGCTCTGCCTGCCTTCTTTTCTTCTATGCACAGCATTAAGTCCTTGTATATGTACGAAAATTGACAATAAAATATAACTGATCAATTTCGGTTTTCAATCGGAAAACGCAGATGTGAAACCTCATTTTTCAAATTTGATCCTATTAGCTTGAGAGCTTTCAACCGCGACCGACCCAAATAAATATTTTTCCCAGACTCAGCGAAGTCTACTCTATCAGCCTACCAACTCCCAGCCTTGTACGATAAAATACGTCAAATGGTCACCAGCTCTCAAGCTATACAAGGTGTTACAAAAGTACCTAACTCTTTTTACAGGGTGTAACCTACTGGTCAACAGGATGTCAAATCTGTAAAAAAAGTTGAAATTAACAATTTTTATTTTATAACCTCAAAATTGAAAAAATTTCATAACTTTTTTGTTTTTGTTATTAGCTCAAATTTAAAAATATGTTTGTGCGTGTAAGTGCATTTACATAGTGTTGTGTACATGCTTTGTGTTGTTAAAACATTGTGAAAGTCAATGAAAACAATATTTAAAAAATACTTTTCTCCCGCCACATCGTTCACATTTTATTAATTAAAAAATTAACGGAACGTCATAGAGCAAAACAAATATTTAGGTTGTGATCTCTATCACCGGGTGCTATTACCCTGTAAAAAGAGTTAGGTACATTTGTAACACCTTGTATATATCGTCCTACTGTGAAACTGATACGATTCAAGATGGCAGACTTCTCGGATAGCCATATGTACAACGTGTTACAAAAGGTCCTAACTCTTTTTACTCGAAAAAAATATTAAAGGTTAAAAAATTTGCTCGGGGCAGGATTTGAACCCGCAACCTCTTGCATGGCGTGCAGGTTCATTGCGGGTTCAAATCCTATCCAGAGCGAATTTTTAACCTTATAAAAATCTTTATATTTCAGCATTGTTTTGTTCCTTTCAAGCTTTCGACTGAAGAAGCAATTACGTACTCAAGTGTCAAGACCACTTGACTTTGACTTCCTCTGTTAGTACCTTGGGTATTCGTGACGTCATAAGTAACGTAGTGCGAAGGGAGGAATAATGCGTTTCCGCGAAATTGACGGGGGCCCACTGATTGCAATGGCCTCAGGCTTAGGCCGTCAACTAAACAAGATCTTGTGAAGACAGGAGGGTATTTTGTTAAGGATACCCCACGGAGATATCAGTAGATCACGCATCCAAGAAACGTTGGTATTTCTATCCACCGATTTCTGAATTCCGAATTTTAGTCAGTAAATATTTACGCTTTTATTCTCAAACAAGAACGACATGAAACAATACTTATGTTTGTAACCTTTAAAATTTTCAACTTTAAAAAAAAAAACTTTATATTCGACTGCTCAAAAAGAGGGTTATGTTTTTAATTTTTCAGTTATTAGCACTCATGTTTTCAGTTAAAAACTAAGTAGTTTTTTCAATTAAGGCCCAAATGTAGGCGTAACTAGCAACAACTAGCGAAAAAAATTATAACTCCTTAATCCACCCATCTCGCGAATTGTACTATGTAAAGTACAATAACAAAGGTTGGGGCCAATGCCCCGCTACGTGCCTCGCCGGCGATACCTATGCTGGAACTTCCGTTCAAGTAGGTACACCAGCGTACACTCCACTTTGTCCTTCAGAAAGTACACACTCTTGTCCTCTACGAGATGTTACCGGGAGAGGGTGGGTTGGGACCCGTTTGTACCATTTGTTTGTAACATAACTACAAACTTGAATTTATTGAACGAGCGAGAGAAGCGAGCGAAGTTCTCCGAGTCTACTGGAACAATTCGGCGTTTTCATGTATGTTTGTACTAGTATGTATGTTTGTATGTATGTGTGATTGTTCGTTCGACGATAACTTGAGTAAATTTAGTCGGATCGTCATGAAATTTGGTAGGCAGGTACATTTACCTGCCTACCTTAACTTAAAACTTTAAAGTTTGAACATGAGCCAAATCGGTCGAGGGATTGCTGAGATATGTAGTCGCGAGTTCATAGTTTGAGGCGACCCACTACACATTCATACAGGTACGGTCGGCCACAATCTCAGATACCCCATGGCGGCTCTTATCGCGTGCGGCATAAGGGCGCCAATAGAACAAAAAGGGGTATCTGAGACTGTGGCCGTTTGTACATACAAACATCTAATGAGACTTGAAGCCAAAATGTTGGTTTCAAGAAACAAAACTTCTTGCGTTACCCAAGACTAGGTAAATAACAAGTTCAAAGCCAATGGGCCTTGTCGAAATATGTAAGGAAAATTAAATTTTAATAAAATGCCCATTTTTATAAGACATAAGTGTCCTAGCATGATACTTTTAAATAAGAATTATTTCTAGTTTTTGTTCGATAATTCTTATTCATTTGGCTGTTTCCAACATAGATTTATCTGTGTTGACTAAAGAAATATAAAATTCTACAACGTTTTCCTTACAAATTTTGACAGCTAACCGACATCAGAGTAGCTTCCACGAGTGCGAAAAAGCTGTGTCGGATGTCTGCCGGACGTCTGTCATGTATCCTAATACTAATAGTAGTAAGGTTGTTTATCAACTTATCACTTTCAGTGACAGTGACAGTAAGTACTCGTGGTAGCTGTTCTGCGCAGTTTAGTGCTCAGCCGCGGAACGTTGTTTTTTTAGGGTGGCATTAATAGTCGTCGACTCAAGATCGAACTCAAGTCGGTAACCTCAGAAAAGTCAAACGCTAATGTCAAGCCTTGGCTAATGTCAATGTCAATCTCAAGATAGTGTCTGTTTATATGCTGACAGCTACTCAAGTGTGACATTAGTCAAGGCTTGACATTAGCATTTGACTTTTCTGAGTTCATCTCAAGTCACCTACTTGAGCTCGATTTCAAGTAGGTGAACTTTATATCTCAGACGACTATTAATGCCACCCTTAATATCCCACTGTAAAGATTTACCTCGTTAGAACAAGTAAAGTAATTTTAAGACAACGCCCATTGGTTTTCAAGGCCACGTTAATTAATTTATTCACTTATGATTATTTTAATCTCATAGTCTGGATCTGGGTAAACAAATTTTAATGAACTTTGGTGGAAGACAGATCTGCCAAGGGTACCCATCTAATTAATAAATGTCTTCACAATCAGGGCTGATTTATGAATTACGATAAGGTTCCTGTTTTTTGGAAGCGTAAACTCGATTGTGAGAAAAAAATATCCTAACAACAAAATGAAAAGATATCTTTTTACACTTAAACTTTCGTAAGCACTGCACATTTTCTGTTTCGTAAAAGGTTTAACTTACCGACAAGTCGGTGTCGGTGATTAAGGTCTCCGAATGAGAACCAAAACTAGTCGGCTACACCGACATAAATACAAGTAATTTAAACCGTTTACGAAATACAAAAAGCCAAGGTATCCAATCAGACTCAAGAATAGTTGACAGCATGTCAGACTGTACAGTTTTGTTGTAAAGTTACCATTAGCATAACCGAGCAAAATGCTGATATATCACAGAGGGCGATCTACAGGGTGCACTCTAAGTCGATAGCGCAACTTTAAGTAGACTTTCTTCTGATCAATATAAACAACTTGTACTAGGTGGCGAAAACAATTGAGCGAAAAAAATATCAGCTGTTTCATACATTTGGCGCAGTACTGAGTCGACCGTTTGTATGGAACAGCTGATATTTTTTTCGCTCTATTATTTTACCACCAAGTACAAGTTGTTTGTAGTGATCAGTAGATAGCCTACTTAAAGTTCCGCTATCGACTTAGAGTGCACCCTATAGAATTCAGCAGTTAGATTTCTGCGTTCCGCATTCACTGTAATCTTTGCAGCTCATTTGATCCCTAAAGGCATGAAGCGGCCCACCTCACCTCTATGAAGGACTCTAAAAAGGACTATTTTCGAGTGTTTTGCCGCTCAACGGTTGAGTGAATTTTTTAGAGAATAGAGGCGCTGATGTGCATGAAATACACCCCAAAAAAAGAAATTGCAGGTCCAACAACTTACGTCTGACAGGTCCACTGCATAAAGCACTCACCTGTGTAGGAAACGCCGACACTGTGCCGCATCCTTATTCTGTCAACCCGTGGATTTATTGCGGCCACAACCTAATAAAACAAGGTTGCCCTCAATGCAGAACAAATGGAATTATCTTTGTTGGATTAACTTACTTGCATTTATTTACTGTACCTGGAATTAATAATAATCGTCGTATAATTTAACTACACCTTTGTTTTTGTAGTTCAAATAACAAATTACAATAATGTGTTTATTCAGCCTACCCCATAGGAAATACAAGACAAGACGAACTGTCAGGATGGTATAGGTGTGAGGCAAGCCTACATCTAAACAATGTCCCAGATATTTTCATCTATCTAATGTGAGTGAAGGTACCCCTGGACGTAAATTACGTAGATGCAAAGACGTTAGTTCAGTAATATATTGTGTCCTTGCCCTCTAAATTAAAGTCAACAGCTGAAGTAAAATAAGGATGCGTCCCGTGGCACCAAAACACCCAAAAACACCCGCCATCTACATAATACGGCCTTCACTTATGGTAACGCTGGGACGAGAGATCATGGCGTAAATGGTCTCCGCGCGAAGAGTTTGCCTGACAAATTATGACAGCGTATCATTACACTAATGGATGGGGCGTCCTAGTGAAGAGTGGAAGAAGATAGAAGATCGTATTCGCTACGGTGCGCAAAAATTGTTTACGGCTCCGGCGGTACGATACAACGATTTTTTTATCGTGCTTCATAGACTTCGTAGGTTGAGAATAGTATCTAGCTTTTCATAAAGAAGAAGGCAAGATGATGCAAGAAAAATCTCTATAATTACAGAAATAGAAAAATCTTCAACCCACAAACCTCTTATGTAACAAAAACGAGTTAAGTATACGTAAGAAAAATTTTGTTATTTTTATGCCTGTTTTTACCTACCACCCCTACTTTTAAAAGATATTTAACGCAAATTATCTGCACCTCTGCAAGTCTCTACCAAGTGTAACTATATTTTATAGTGGTAACACTGCCCCATTTTTTTTGCATCGAATTAAAAAACAGACTTTAGTAGTTATGGTTGAAGGACCATATAACCACAGCCTTCTTTAATATAACCTGTGTCATTAAAGCAAACATTTAGGACGGAGTTAAAAACCTAGCGTTGTCTCGCTTTGACTGTATTAACACGGGTTATACGAACTCTCCTCCAGAAGTTATTCTGTGTTATTGTTTAATCTGTGGCCGTTGTAAATGAGGTGGTGCTCATGCGAGTGATTTTTTATCATCTTTTGGCGTTCTTTCCAGCGCTTAGTGACTGTGTGTGATGTGTGGGTTTTTTAGTGGGTACCTCTACTTATTCGTCCAAATTTCATGCAAATGAGCGTGAAGTTATAATGCGTATAGACACTTATTTATGTTCATGCAAAGTTTGTATGGAAAGACTCGATATCGCACTAAAACGAAAAAAATAATTGGATTGCTTTGTAAGCAACTTTACTATTGATATAACAACACACGAAAAATTATAGCTGTTGCCAATGTTAGTTCGAAAAAAAAACTTTAAATGGCCCTCCTGTAAATTTGTGTTTTGAAGACACGAATTTTTAAGTAGGTACTTAGGGACTGTTGAAATACAGCCGAACAAACATAGAACCTCCTCCTTTTTTAACTCGGTTAAAACATTTAATTGTTCTCTCTGCAGTCCTAAATTTTCATAAATCTATACTTATAATAAAACTCTAGCGAAGTCAATTCTGTACATTGAATATTTTTAGAAAAAAACTAGCAGGGGTTACTAAGTAAACTATACTAAATCCAAAAATGCAAAAAAAACGGTTTATGTCTGTCTGTCTGTCTGTCTGTCTGTCTGTCTGTCTGTCTGTCTGTTTGTCTGTATGAACACGATAAACGCGAACACCGCTGAATAGTTTTCAACCAAACTTAACATGGTCGTAACTCACGTTTCTGGGAGTAACTTAGGCTATCCGATGTTTAGAATACATTGCGGGTTGCAATTTTAACTTCGTTTTTTGTAAGAAATATTCATAATTTGGATATGGCTTCTTGAGAAGGTATGTTAAGAACGTGATACTGAACATATTTCTACAAAAAAAAAAAAAAACCGACTTTGAACCACATTCTCTCGAAAACCTACATTGCGGGTTGCAATTTTAACTTGATTTTTTGTAAGAAATATCCATAATTTTGATATGGCTTCTTAAGAAGGTATGTTAAGAACGTGATACTAAACACATTTTTGAAAAAAAAAAATTTAAGTTCGACATTATTATCTCGGAAACCGTTGATTTCCCAGGCATAGTTCCTTGGGCAAAAATGTTCGTTATGATGAGGACTATACGTATACGTGGTCTCCCGCTTTGTTGGCGGTCTTTTAACACTCTGTATAATAGCACGCTACGACTTTTGGCATTTGGGGCGCATATTGTAAATGAAAAATCGGCATTTGTTTTTATTTTATTTTGGCGGAAAATGTTAGTTATACAATCGTAGCATAAGGCCGGGTTTGAGCGTATCTATGGGTTTAAAACAATAGGTATCTCACTCTTTTGTTTGACGTAGAGCGGGATGGACAGAGCCATAGATACGCTCTAACCCAGCCTTATGATGCTTGCTGGAGGGAATTGTGAGTGGTTTTCGGTGGAGGTCGGACAAAGTTTATCGATGTTAGAAATGTAGTACTGTTGCGTCGCGGTCGAAATGTTCTGGGTTTGAACCCACGTGAGGTTGAAATTTTTTTTTGTGCCTTTTTTAAATATTTACTCTACTGAGCCCAACTTGATATTAAAAAAAAATATTTTGTTTGCCGTAGAGCGGGATAGACAGAGTTATTTGGGGTAGATACGCTCTAACCCAACCTTATGCTTTGCTTGCTGGCTTAGCATGAGAATGGGTAAGACCTTATCTATGGGCTTATAACTTTATATATCCCACTCTACATCGAGGGAGATACATAATAAACCCCCAACTTCCCAGGCAATTCTTATGCTAAGCTTCCTGGTATCTTACACGGGCGATACCTAATCTAAACAAAACATTTTTTATCATAAATGTATTGTTTAGATTAGGGCACACACACACAGACAGACACACAGACAGGCACACCCTCATAAACACATAAACAGACACACACACAAAGCTATCAAACTTATGACACCCCTCTTTGTTGGTCGGGGGTTAAAAAAAACCTTCCTTTTGAGTTTTCCTCCACAGTCGAATTTAAATTAAATGTCAAATGTGTAAAAACGCATACGAAGTCGCGGGCACAACTAGTTAAATTACAAATCTGATACAATCAAAGGATCTGTGTAATACTGTGTAGAATAAGTAGGTATTAGTTCCAAAACACGCGGGCATTATTAACGATCAGAAGATTACAAAAGTTCCCAGCCCAAACTAAGCTGCTAGCAAATCTTTGTTGCTGACTATTTGAGTTGCTCATAGATTTTTGATACACAACAGACGTTTGCCAGTGACGTAATAAGGGAGGGTCACAGAGTAGTAGAGGATTTACACCCTTTTTTCTGAGGATTTAGGAATACCTAGTCGTTCCTCAACTCCAAAATCAACCTCGACTAAGGAAAACACAAAAATTACAAAACAAAACGTCAACATAACATACAAAACGTCATAAATTCCCTCCACTCGAGCGAGTTTCTCATTCGAGTGTTAGTTACAAGTTTTATTGTGTGATTCCGGGTTTTTTTTTTCATTTTCTGTGTGTGTGTGCGTATGTTCTGTGAAATACATACAATAAACCTTTTATCTCTCTGAGAGAAGACCTTTGCCCAGCTAGTAGGACATGTATAATTGTACAGGCTACCTCTTCCTTCCTTCGTAGGTATCGTTTTATTCGTAGGTTCTAGGATCTGGAATCTAGAACTTAGGTCCTAAAGTAGCG
>OX439383.1:23459199-23611199 GCA_949319315.1 Zelleria hepariella | reverse complement strand
AAAGTCACCCGTAACATACCTAACCAAGTAGAGCGCTGGCGTATAAAGGACGACGTGCTGTCTTGTGTTTTGTGTCTTGTATAAGAATCGCGTAGGTACCTTCCTATTACAAATATTATGTATCCTTACCTAATTTCTCACTATTTTTCAGAACAACAAATAACGATCCACGCGCTGTCAGCCCTGACGAATGACACCATCAAAGAGTTAATACCCAAAACCGGGCCCAGGGTTCTCTTTTTAAGGTGCTGGAGGTCATGGAAAGGAGAGTTCGACTCTACTGTTACAAGTTTGGACATCTCTGTGAGTATTTACTTACCCAAATTATAAGAGAAGGTAGGTCTAGTAGGTAGGTCTATGTAATTAGTAATAGCTTCTTGATTAAAATCAGGTGCAGCCATCGCCAGGGTTCATGGCATCTGAGCCAGCTGTTTCCTCTCGCCCGTGTTTATGCACCTCTCTTATACCCATGCGCCGCTACCTCCTCCAGGCCTTAGGGCGGCATTCAGATGCCCAGAAACCTGGCACGGGCTGTACGTACCTACCTTATCACCTAACTTGACATACCTAGGTACGGTGGGCCCACAGTCTAGGATACCCCATTGTAGCTCTTACCGCGCCCGGCATTAAGGGCGCCAATCGAACAAAAAGGGCATCTTTGCCTGTGGCCCACTGTACCTACCTATCTCCTAACCTACTTATTTGTTTTGCTAGATAAATTTGCAATTAGTTGCTGTGATGATTATTCTCAGTGAATGCACTCGCAACGATTGGTTGATGTATGTGATGTGACCGAAAGTAAGCCGAGAAGGGTCAAGCGGTACCCCTCTTGCTCAGACTTCTATTGCTCGCCATAGTTAGTTTGTTCGGCCTATGTCCTTATGAGAGTACCAATACCAATTTATTAAAGAAATAATAATTGTGTACTGTAACTTCCTATTATTTTTAATATTAATTACAGAATTTGGACTTTGCACTATTGGAAGATGGTGCTAGTGTTGATGTTCAACTGCCTGTGCTTAGTCCTAGCCTACCTTATAAAGAAATAGAAAATATTTCTCCAGAAAACTCCAATGGCACTGTAGATTCAGTTCAATGCCCAGTATGTACCTACTAACATTATTTTTAGCACAAGCATTTATTTGTTTATCCTTGGTTTTAACTAACATAGGTTAAAGGTGTCACTAAGGTCCTAACTTTTTTTTACAGGGTTATGGCACCCATTCAACCAAAATATTGTTTTAGCTCTATGACGTTCCGTTGATTTTTAATTAATTAAAATGAAAGCGCTGTGACGGGAGAAATGTATTGATAGAATATTATTTTCACAAATTTTCACTGTTTCAACAGCTTATAGCTATTCAAATACACCTAACACTATTTTTAGATTTCGGCTAGATCCAAAAACAAGTTTTGTTTTTTTTTTTTTCAATATTGATGTTATTTAAATAAATAGTACATTACTGCCGCGATCTGTAATAGGTGCGTTTCTGGCGCGCTTTTGATTGCCGACAGAGCGCAGAGCGTAGCGCAGCTCAAAGCCATCACAGCGTGGCCAGCAACTCATTGCAGACCAAGGCATGTATAGTGCTTTACTCAAACAAAGCGAGTAATTGATATACACCTAGGTCCTAAGCTCTAGGTCCTAGGTCTTAGGTCCTAGGTCCTAGGTGCTAGGGCCTAGGTGCTAGGGCCTAGGTGCCAGGTGCTAGGTCCTAGGTCCTAGGTGCTAGGTGCTAGGTGCCAGGTTCTAGGGCCTAGGTCCTAGGTGCTAGGGCCTAGTTGCCAGGTTCTAGGTACCAGGTGCTAGGTCCTAGGTCCTAAGTGCTAAGTGCTAGGTCCTAGGTCCTAGATGCTAGGTGCTGGCTCCTAGGTCCTTGGTCCTAGGTGCAAGGGCCTAGGGCCTAGGTGTCAGGTCCTAGGGCCTAGGTCCTGGGTCCTAGGTGCTAGGTCCTAGATTGTAGGTGCTGGCTCCTAGGTCCTAGGTCCTAGGTGCTGGGTCCTGGGTCATAGGTCCTAGGTGCTAGGTTATAGATCCTAGGTGCTAGGTACTAGGTCCTAGATCCTATGCCCTAGGTCCTAAGATTGAGGCTGAGGTATTAAGTCGCAAGTCGCAAGATGCAAGACGCAAGACGCAAGTCGCAAGACGCATACTTTTTGCACCGGACTATTTTTTTAAACAAAACTCGATATTAATGGATTTTTATACACTTTTTCTGGCTGCAAAACACGACATTAATGAAATTCCATACAACTTTTCTGGCGCCTAAGCATAGTAGCCCGCAAGTCCGTCTTTGCTCAAAGAAGGTTGTCGAATTAATGACCACATTACGAGCTTTTTTGAGTAAAGTTCTTTTTTCAACTTTTTTTTTACAGAATTGTCATCATATTGACCAGCAGGTCAACACCCTGTAAAAAGATTTAGGACCTTTTGTAACACGTCTTGAATAACGCCCTGTTTTTGGTAGAGTGATCAAAAGTCAATCTCATTTTTCCTAAGTAGAGCGATCCAAAGTCAAACTAATTTTAACTTCAGACGATTCTTTTATTAATCTTTGTCGATTATCTTAGTTAAGGTGTCAAGGTACACACGCTAGCACGTCCGACTACACTTTTGTTGCAAAGTCGCCCGTAAATTAACTATTGGCGCCGCCGTGCTCCATAAACGCTCCTCCAATGTTAGATCGGTGCTTGCTTAGCAAACGCACCGACGCGGGGCGTGCGGGGTAAGGAAGGATTTTGACATCTGTCACTCACTTTCTATTCCAGCACGAAAGCTAATTATTAAAGGGTTGTAATTAAACAGACTTCTTTTTAATAGCATTATACGCCTCTAAATATCTGCATTTGCCTTCTAAATTGCTAAGTCAGCCACAATCAACGCGCATCTAAATAATACTATTTTAGCCACTAGATAACTTGTATGTAAGACACTCTAAATACAACTCAGCATCGTGGTTATTTTTTGGCATCTAAATTTGTTCCAGCAGTAAACTTCTAAAATATTAATAGGTATATGACACCAAAACAATTTTTCAATTAGCTTCTAATTTTATAACTCTACGTTTAAAATTTATCTCGACCTACATTAATTGATCTTAAAAAATTACCAATAATTGACATAAAATTGTGAATTATGGGCACTAAAATACCCTGGAACTATTGAAGGGAAACAAAATAAAATACTTTTTTTTTTATCAATTCGTGTACTTTGAAATACCTTAATTTTACGTATCGTAATTAACTTAATTAATTATAGGAGCATTTTTCTGGAAGTAGATTGAGTAAAAAAAAACGCAACTGATACGTAGTCACAAATACACGTGACTACTCGTCAGTACGTGAATCGAATGGCGCTCTCTGATTGGTGCAAATGGCTGGTCGCTGTCAAGTCCCAAATCGTATAGTGGCATTTTTCACAATAAAAGAATATGATGTATTAATTTACATGCTAAGTTATGTTATAATAATATATGAGGTTGTCTATTGAAGCTTGAATTATATTTTTTTGAGGAGCTTATTTTGAAGCTGTAAAACGTATAATGGTGATGAGTTGTAAAATCCGTGGCTGAGTTAGTAAATCAGGTTGCAATAGATAAATCAGTGGACAAGTTAATAGTTATTTGTTATGCAAGAATGCAAAATTATTGTTTGCGGCGAGTGCTTGTATTGAAAACCGAGCAAGCGAAGGTTTCTAAAATTGAGCCACGAGCGTAGCGAGTGGTTCAAAAAAAGAAACCTGAGCGTAGCGAGGTATTCAGAAGCACGAGACGCAAATAATATTGCATTCGTGCGAAACACAAAACTTTTCATCTCACAGAAGCGAGGAAATGACTTTGTTAGCCAAGCGGGAAAAACTCTATAGACAACTACTTACAGGCAGAACAGGTGAATCAAATAAGTTCCTTTTAAAAGCATATTTTACTGTAGTTACGGCTGCCACACTAAATTTTTGAGCTTCGTTGGTATTAAAACCATTCGTTTTATTAATAATTTCCTGAAGTTTATTTATCCAGACACAAAAATAATGTAATTAAAAGAATATTTTTTTTTCCGGGTGCATTCTGAACTTACCATATAATATAAAAAATTCTAGGAGATAAAAAATTAAATTAGTAATATCGTTTGAAAAAATGTATTTAACAAACCAAAACATAATTATCTATTTGATAAAACAGAAGCGAAGCATTTTTTTTATTTACTGGTATTATAAAATAAATATTGTGTACAAAATATTGAAA
The DNA here is from genome assembly GCA_949319315.1 of Zelleria hepariella. Classification (NCBI taxonomy): domain Eukaryota; kingdom Metazoa; phylum Arthropoda; class Insecta; order Lepidoptera; family Yponomeutidae; genus Zelleria; species Zelleria hepariella. The sequence continues at coordinate 23,606,958 of OX439383.1, read as the reverse complement.
AGACTATAAGAAGAAACCGCGTTTCTGAATGTTCTATTCCGTGACTTAACCTTTTTAAAAGATGCTTATGCCCCATTTACATTCACAGTTTTGTATAGAGAATGGGCACGAACAATCACTTTCGCTGAAGTACGCGTGTAAATGAACTATGAATGAGGCTCTTTTTTCTCTCAGGACTTGGCATCTTCTTAAACGGCCAGTGTTTTTTTTCTTTTTCAAAACCATAGGGCGCGGGAAAGGCTGTCCCGGCGTCGCGTTCAAATTTCGAAGCGCAACAAAATGCAGATAGTTTAAATCCGGCCTTTACACGATCGTAAGTTACTAGTAACAGCAAACTTTCCGAGCGAGGGAGATGAAAAATAATTTGTTGGACTTTACTTGACGCTTTCTTTGGATTATTTAGTTGGCGATGTAAAAAAGATGAATTAGTTTATTAGAAGCTATCTTAGTTTCCCGTGGCTTACTTATAAAATGAGAAGTTAGATCACGTCGCCAAAAAAAAACTTTGTGGCTTGACTTATAATTTCCCATTATTAAATTATTAATGAATTAAAATTATACTGATTCTAAATCCCGGGCCGCTCAACCCACGATCCTGAACGAAAATCTGGATGCTCAAAACCCCAAGTAAGCAAGTCTCCACCAAAAGTGCTACCGTGTAAAGGACGACGTGCTGTCTTGTGTACCAACTAGTTTGGTCTTATTTCTTTAGGTATGTTTATAAGTCTTTATATTTTAGATCTTGGAAGAATTACTGAACAATTCTCTGGACACAAGTACCCTCCTCGCCTATAAAGGGGGGGCTTTATTAGGGGATACTGGACGCAATTTGCTGGCATCTGTAATTGCTAAAGAAATTTTGAGAGAACATAAGGAGACCACCATTACTGGAGCTACATATTATAAGTGGGCCAATTATATAAAACAGCTATATCCAGGCGAACGGACAACAACCTATTATATCCCTGCCTGCACAACAGCCAATGGAATTGTGAGACAAGCTCGGGGAAAAATTGTGCACCAGGTACACTAGCTATTTCTTAGAATTAAAAGTTATCTACCTATTAGATCTACTTAATTGAAACTAATTTACGGCAAAATGTGATGCTATGTTAATTTTAATTTCAGGTGTTAAATAAACGCAGGAGACTTCAAAAATTGGGAGCACTCCCTATAAGGAAAAGAAGCAGGGATTCAAGCCCTGGATCTTCAGCCCCATCACCAAGACCTCTTCCAGAATGTTTCACAGGTCAGATTGAGGATAACAGTAACTCTAAAGAGGATCTACAATGGCTACAGACTTCGTCCGACCCATGGTTCATAGTGGAGCAAAAATGGCGCAGTACGTGCCCATTACGTATGAAACTGGTCCACGATAACAAAGATCCTGTAGAGGCATACTTTGTCAAGTACCCTGCTCTACAAAAGCCATTGGGGTATAAGTTGGTGAGTATTATATATATTATCCGATTCTATTATTATTATTTAGGTATATCTTTAAGATTCACACGGGTCTATGGGGACCGGGTCCTTTAAGGCTTGCGTGAGGCCACAGCCAACAGCACAGAGGCCTGTTTCATACCAATTACTCTAGATGTGATGGGTGTATCTCTCGGATCTTATCTCTGTATAAATACAAGAATCTAACCAGAGACAGTCCCCTTTAGATACAAGGACTATTGCAGAATAACATGAGGAAAAGAAAAAACTTGGCTACGTCGTTGCCGGGTTATGGATTGAGACTATTGATGTCTGCTATGGAAAATGTCTCAAGGGGTTCATCATCATTGGCAGATTATTATTATTGTATTATTCGATAGAACTGATATTGTTTTTTTTTTTTTCTAGCTGCATGCTGATTTTGATATTGCCCATGAAGAACACAAAGACAATTTATTCATGCAATATCCTCTGACAAAACCAACTCTGCTTAAACGACTAAAAGAAAAAAAAGTGGCAACTGATGAGTTTGCGAAAGATCTCGTCAGGCTCGCCGATTGTGAGTAACTTTGTTATTATTTAATATTAGTCTTTCAGTTATTAGGTAATGAAAGCGTAGTTACTTCTAAGTCGGTACTTAGCGGAACCCCACTAAGTACACAGGTTGTCCCAAATACAGTGTCAGCTATCCAGATTTTCTCGCTTTACATCTTTATTTGGGACACCCTGTATAATATAATATAATAATATAATAAGGTATCTATCACACTCAGACACTGTTATTTTCTAAAAATTGCTTCCCATAGGATTCTTGAATAAGTATGTCTACCTACTCTACAACCATTACATAGTAGGTATAATGAGGTGTTACATAAGCCATTAAACCAATTTATTAAGATTCAATAGTAGAGTGATCGAAAAATAAAGTTACACCTTCCACAAAACATGATAATGAATTGATGCAAAACCTGTAAAATGTAAGATGCAGAATTTTTATTGACCTACACGAGTATGTAGATTCATTTGACAAATTTTTTTTTTCAGCATCCAGTGAAGAAACCACAAATATTGTGGGTTTTCTCGCCATACCATACCTGCTTAATCCATCAACCTGTCGCCAAGGAAAATTCAGAAAAAGCCTGGAGAACTGGAAGCCCAGCAAAATTGAAGCCCGTGATGGTTTTATAAAACACCTGAAAACGGACGCAGAAATCGCACAATACGTAGAACAGCGTTTATCAAACCTCGAAAAGAAAAAAGCTCCATCTCAGCCATACATAATAATAGTCGGTGAGTCATTGGAGCACGTCAAATCCTATTTTGTGGTTGCTAACAGGCTGGTATTATATGAACGGTTGTCAATCGCGGAAGCTGTTGAGACATGCTATAAAATAGTATGGGCTCTTAATGTTGAATACGGCCTAGACGCATACCCTATATGGTATTTCATTCAAAAAGCTCTATTCAAAATGACATCAAAATACGACAAAGGTTCTACCGCTGCCGAGTCTCTGCTCACTGATTGTGGTATATTGTAATATTGTTACAATACACAATAATAATTTAACACGGCAAGGTATCGTCAGTTACAGTAACAGTACAGTAATATTATTTGAAAGCTTAATAATGTACCTTTGTCGTATTTTTAAGACACAATGTTAACTTGTTTTGTATGCCATAAGCAACTCTCTGATATTAAACTTCTTAGGTTACATTTTCGGTTGTTACATGACTCAAAAGACTTAAGTGCTTATAAGTGTGCACAAGATAATTGTAATCGTGAATTCCAGTTATTTAGTTCATTTCGTAGACATATTTTGCGAGAGCATTCTATTACAAACCTGAGCGAAGTAGCTAGTTCGGAAACGCCCAATGAACCAGAAGAACTAAGTGATTCATATATCCCACCAATCCCATCACCACCAGCAAGTCATGGTAATATTACCAATCAAGCTTTACAGTTGCAAACTTCAAAAAATGTGGAAAAAGACCTTTCGATTTTTATAGCTAGTTTATATGCTAATCAATCATTGCCACGAAATATTGTTCAAACCATTTTTAGCGGATTTCACAATTTCATTACAGAAAGTTTACTTTCAGCTATCAAAGAGCGCCTTGAAAGGTTGTCTTCTGAAAATGTTATTCCTCACGGTACTGTTTCTCACATTTTAAATTCAATTGAACCATTGATGACAACAGTGTGGAGTAAATTTGACACTGAGCACAAGCGAATTAAATATTTCCTTGAAAATGAAACTTACATAGAACCACAATCTGTTGTTATCGGTCAGAGATTGGATAAAGTAAAGAGAATGGGCATAAACCGACTCGTGCCCATCACTTGTGAACAACATTTCATACCGCTTCGAAAAGTATTGATGTCGTTTTTTTCTATGGAAAATGTCCTTTTTGAAACTTTACATTATATGAATCGTCTAACTCAAAATGTTGGTGGTGATGCTGCGGTGGAAAATTTTATACAAGGCTCATTTTGGCGGAATAGAATGACACAAAATCGAGGCAAAATTGTTATTCCAATATTTATATTCTTTGACGATTACGAAACTGGCAATGCTCTAGGTTCTAGATCAGGGCATCACAAATTGGGAGCAGTTTATGCTTCTATTCCTTGTCTACCACCTTGCAGAACATCAGCGCTGAAAAACATTTTCTTAGTTCTTCTTTTTCATTCCTCTGACAGAACTAAATTTGGAAACACAATAATCTTTCGCTGTGTGATCGATGAATTGAACTATCTCAGTGAGCATGGTTTAAAATTTAATCTACCTAATTTCAGCGGAACTGTTCATTTTGAATTAGGCCTTATTTTAGGTGACAATCTAGGTATTCATGCGATTACAGGTTTCATAGAGAGTTTTTCGGCAAATTTTCCTTGCAGAACATGCAAAGTTAGGAAAGAAGTTTTAAAAACGCAATGTACTGAAAACAGAGACTTATTGCGCAGTATTGATGATTATAGATCAGATCTATTGCTAAACAATCCTTCTATAACCGGTATAAAAGAAAAATGTGTTTGGCTAGATGTAAAAAATTTTGATTTATTCAACCAAATCGGCGTCGATTGTATGCATGATTTATTAGAAGGTGTTGCCAAATACGTTATGCAATTTGTTCTGCTTCAATATCTTAGACGCTTCAAATTGTTTACCCTCAGTGTTCTCAATGAAAGAATCCATGCTTTTGCTTACGGTCCTGACTGTAGAAATCAACCATGTACTTTAGCTATGGAACATTTAGCTCATGGAAACGTGCGTATGACTGCATCAGAGATGCTCACATTTGTAAGGTATTTTGGTTTATTAGTAGGAGAATTTATACCTCGAGATGACTTAACATGGAATTTGTATAAAAAACTAAGAGAGGTTTTGGAAATTATCTTAACTACGGCCTTTGCAAAAGGAACTGAGGAATCGTTACAGGCAGCAGTTGCCGAGCTTAATTCGAAGTATATGTTACTTAGCAAGGAAGCATTAAAACCAAAGTACCATCACATGGTTCATTATCCCTCTGCTCTTGAAAAATATGGACCTTTAATTTTTTTGTGGAGTATGCGCTTTGAAGCCAAACATAGAACTTCAAAATTGGCTGCAAACGCTACATGTAATAGAAAAAATATAACACTGACTTTAAGTAAGAAACATCAGCTTCATTTAAATGAAATGTTTCTGAAAGGAAAATTAGAAGAACCACTTAGTACAGGACCCAAAGTAAAGGGATCGGCAGATGATGCTAGTGTTAAACTATTCCTTTGTTCCACTTTGCAATTATGTCCAAATGAGTTGCTAGTTAAAGTCAGCTGGGCTACTGTTTGTTCAACTCGGTATCTAAATGGTACTATTTTAGTTTATGAAACAAATCCTGATCATTATCTGCCCAGATTTTTTAAAGTAGAACATCTATATTTGTATGGTACAGATAAAATTATTTTAAAGGGAATTGCTCTGCAAACAGTGGATTTCGATAGCCATTTCTGTTCCTATGAAGTCCACGAACCAAACCCAGTGGAAAATGTTGCTAAGTTCCTCAATTCGTTAGAGGCACCTATACCATGCAACATTAATATTTTAAGCAATGGAAATAAATATGTAACTATGCGTTGTAGCTTGTAAGTTACGTTGACATTAATTATTATTATCTTAATAAAAAAATATTGTATGTACGTAATGTAAATGTTTATTTTTTTTACCTGAAACAACTATTAAATTAGATATAAAATTACTTTTGATTCAACTCTTTCTTTTGTCAAGTTATGTATGTAGCGTAACGTGTTGTTTGGTTATACAGGGTATAACACAAAGGTTTAGTCATATTTTAGGGGATTGTATCTATAAATCTGTACAACTATCAATATGAAACCTAATTCATGGCAAAAGTTGTTGAGAACGGTGCCCATAACATCACACAAAAATATGACTTCATCTTTCTGTTATACCCTGTTCTCCAAACAAGAATTAGGCTACATATTTAACTTGACAGCTATAAGATTTGAATCAATAGTAATGTTATATCTAACATAATTATCGTTTCTGGTGATAAAATTAAACATGGTACAGATAATGTTGGATTGTTCCACTTAATGCACCTGGGGTAAATCATCTGGGTGCAGCGAGCGGAAGTTTGCTTAAAAGTAGACTTAATTCACCTCGGGCTAATAAAGAATCTAGGTGAATAAAGTCGACTCAATTTTGGTAATATTTTTGGTATATTTTATTCACTTAAAAATAAATCATCATATTAAATTATGAGTACAGCTTACAAAATTAAATAAAACAAAACATATTATGAGGTACTTAATACATTTATATTTATATAAATTGATTAAAAAAGAAAGTACCTTTAAGATAGGTAAAAATAAACGGATATTTTTTATTATTATTTTTTATCTTCTTTTAATTCTTTTTTTTAAATCTTTTTATTATACTTTTTTTTATTGTATTTTTTTTAAATAAAAGTATTTAAAAAATAATATTAAAAAGAAAATTAAAAAAATATGAAAAAACATAAAAAAATTATTTAAAAAATAATAAAAAAAAATCTGTTTATTTTTACCTACCGTGTACTTTTTTTTACGCAATTTATATTAATATAAATGTATTAAGTACCTTATATGTTTTGTTTTTTTTTAAGCTGTATTCATAATTTAATATGATGATTTATTTTTAGGTGAATAAAGTACCATACCAAAAATATTAACAAAATTGAGTCGACTTTATTCACCTAGGTTCTTTAGCCCGAGGCGAATTAAGTCTACTTTTTAGTAGACTTAAGACGGAATGCGGGTAGCCGGCTGCTCCATACAAAAAATACAAAAAGGGAGACCTGTTTCCTCCCTGGATAATTATTTAAAAAAATATATGTTTATGCCATTCAATTTATATGTACCTCTGCCATGTCCCTATATTTTTCTTTTTTTATTATTTAAATTATTTTAATAATAATTTAAATAATTAAAATAATAAAAAAATAAAACGTAGGGATATGGCAGAGGTAAATAAAGATTGAATGGCACAAACATATTTTTTCTAAATAATTATCCAGGAAGGAAACAGGTCTCCCCTTTTGTATGGAGTTGAGGTTACCCGCGTTCCCTCTTAATGCACCCAGGTGATTTACCCCAGGTGCATTAAGTGGAACAATCCATAATAATGTAATGTTATTGTAATAGGAATAGCTTACTCAATTCGTTAAAGTTTTAAAAGTAGCTTGTAAGTAGTAGTTGGCATTAGTTATCGTAATAAAAAAATAATGTATGTATAGTAAATGTTTAATTTTATCATCTTAAACCACCATTAAATTAGATATAACATTACTTTTGATTCAACTCTTACATTTGTCAAGTTAAATGTGTAGCGTAACTTCTTGTTTTGATGTACAAGGTAACATAAAGGTGTAGTCATACTGTAGGGGGTTGTATGGATAATTCTAAACAACTTTCAGTAGGTATGCAACCGGTTTGCTTAAAGCCACTCTGTTTCGCACTTTTCTATACATTTTGGGCCGGGTGATTAGCTGATTTGTATGGAATAGTGAAAAATAAAGTAGCTCTGATTCAATTGGTTTCATGGTAAATGTTGTTCAGAAATATGTCCATAACAATCCCCTTAATATGGCTACAGTTTTCTGTTACACCTGTATAGCCAAACAAGAAGGTTGGGCTTCTTTATGGCTGAAAGATAGCAGCGTGGCCGGAAATTCAAAATTTTCACAGTTTTTTACATTTTGTAGCTAAACTGAGCTATTTTTGTTCAGCGATTTTTCGTTCGCAGCAATAACATAGTATTCTTTTCATTATTGTAAACAACAGAACAACAATAATTCAGCCGATTATGTGTTCTGGTCTACGACAAGTTTTTTGGGCAGTGCCACTACTTCGTAGACCAGAACACATAATCGGCTGAATTATTGTTGTTCTGTCGTTTACAATAATAAAAAGAATACTGTTTTATTGCCGCGAACGAAAAATCGCTGAACAAAAATAGCTCAGTTTAGCTACAAAATGTAAAAAACTGTGACAATTTTGAATTTCCCGCCACGTTGCTATCATCCACCCTTAACTTGACAATGGTATGAGTTAAATCAAACAAGCAAGTTAGTCATCATAACACATTCACTTATTAAATTCAATTAACATCTTTGTAGAAACAATCGAGAACATTTTTTACTACAGTTACTTTGCAAAGTGAGCTGGACAAACATCTTAGTTGATTCAAACGAGCCAGTTAGTCATAATAACACTTTCACAGATTCTATTTAATTAACGTCTTTTTAGAAACAATCTAGAAAATTGGTTATTATAGTTACATTTCAAAGTTAGCTTGACAAACATCTTAGTTTAATCAAACAAGCCAGCTAGTCATAATAACACCTTCACATATTAAATTCAATTAACATCGTTGTAGAAACAATCGAGAAAATTAGTTATTACAGCTACTTTACAAAGTGAGCTTGATAAACATCTTAGTTGAATCAAACAAGCCAGTTAATCATCTTAGCACCTTCACTGATTAAAATCAATTAACATCTTTGTAGAAATAATCGAGAGAATTTGATATTACAATTAATTCTCAAAGTTAGCTTGACAAACATCTTAGATGAATCAACCAAGACAGTTAGTCATCATACCACTTTCACAGAATATATTCAACTAACGTCTTTGTAGAAACAATCGAGACAATTTGTTGTTACAGTCACATTACAAAGTTAGCTTGACAAACGTCTTAGTTGAATCAAACAAGCCAGTTAGTCATCATAACACCTTCACATATTAAATACAATTAACATCGTTGTAGAAACAATCGAGAAAATTTGATATTACAGTTACTTTCCAAAGTTAGCTTGACAAACATCTTAGTTGAATCAAACAAGCTAGCTAGTCATGATAGTACCTGAACAGATTATTTAATCAAGATATTTGTGGAACCAAACGAAAAAATTGATTACCACAGCCACATTACAAACTTCACTTGACCAATTTCTTACTTGAATTAGACAGCAATATTTATTGCAGGTAACAGTTATAATTAATTGTTTTGACCTCTTTCACCTTCGTTGTGGTGGCAAAGCTCTTGTCAGGCTCGTATGGAGTCAAGATACTTGATCACACTGATCAAAATATTGCTTCCAACATTCAAATATTTTTTTCAGTGCTGGTTTATTATATTTGGAAATACACAATAATCATCGGTGGCAGTGGGCGAGAGAGGGCGCCACAGACAAGAGTATGCCATATTGTGGTCTGTTAACCTATGTAACAATAGCATAAAGAGGAGAGACCGTACCTAGATACGCCCCTGTATCCCATGTAACAGTTGAGGTTAATTTGTTTACTTTCGTCGTTGGGAAGATGAAAGTTCCATCCAACTTGTTGTTTGTTCTCCTAGCGAACCGATTGAATTAGCGAGATTGCCAGTGGCAGGGCAACCGGGATATTGCTCAGATGGTGGTACATAAGACATCACGTCGACCCTTACAGGCTAGCACTCTACAGTAGGCTCCAAAATTAATAATGCGCATAGTGATTTTCGTCACTGTTCGGCAACGGTCGTATGTCCCGAGTGTCCGGAGACGATATCGTCTCAAATCTTCGATCTAGGATAAAACTAGATACATCATAGAACTCTGAAATGTGTCTAGAAAAATAGATGCCCAAATTGCCTTTGGGAGCTTATTTGCTCGTAGTCCATGCAATTAAAGTAAAACTGTACTCTAATGCAATAAGGTTGAAATTCGAATATTAGACGTATGGTCGAAATTATGTTTCGTATTGTTCTATTGCTGATATCTTTTGTTTCTGTGGGGACAAGTTTTTATTGTGATTTTAAACGTAATGCGGATTCTATGGGATTTAGTTCGGTGTCTCAAATGGTAAAATGCATTTACTGCATACATAATTTGGTAGAATTATATGTATATTTTGTGCGAAAAGATGTGTCGGATTACGCCCACTAATGAAGATATGTATGTGTCACAAGGATATTGTCAAACCAGTGATATTATAATTTCACTAGTGAAATTACAATTACCCGGATTATTGTCAACCGCCACCATTTCTCACAATATCAAGGGCTCATTTCAGTGACATTATAATTTCACTAGACTCACGCAGTGATATCGCAAGGCAGCAATAAGTTGACAATTTCACTGCCGTTAGATTGTCAGACGGTCAATGATTGGTCCGTTTTCAAACTGTCAATTTTGAAATCATAGAGTTACAAAATAATAGGTTTTTGGAAATCACAAGCTTTATTGCAAGGATATCTTATTTCGCAGTTTTATCTTAAGATGAAATACGACGCATAACTATCGTCGCGTTTGCGTTTGCTAAAAACGCATCCAAAAAAGATATGTTTTTTTTTTATTAGCGGTGCTAGTTGTGAAACCTATTGCTTGTAATGTAACTCACAATAAGTTTTATTGGTTTTTAGGGTTTTGTACCCAAACTCTCTGTCTGTATTTTCTACCCTTATCTTTGATACCGTAATAGGTAGTTAATTTTTTTACATAATATTTATCATGGGGTACACTACAAATTAGATATTAATAAAAAAATAAGGGGTGTCCCATAGAACAAACGTGATTTTATACTTTATGCTCTATCACAAAAAAGGAAATACTACAAGCGTTAAACTTGGTGTAGATCTAAGTCTTTATAGTATAACAACAAATAATAAAAAACAGCCAAGTGCGATTCGGACTTATGCATGATTGTACACACAACCATATATTTTTAATTGTATGGCGATACGGAACCCTCAGTGCGCGAGTCCGACTCGCATTCGGCCGATTTTTTGTTTTATCAGTCTGGTCACTGCAATATTTTCTTAGCTCTATGTTGAAATCCTAAGGAAATGGCGGGGATAAAGAAGAGTTGCCCAATCCAAACGCACGAAGTCCCCCACTACAAACTTGACTCATAATATACCTAGGATTATTATAAAAACACTACAGCGTTCCCGTGAAATTACAATAACACTAAAATAAGTCCGTGAAATTGTAAGAAATGGAGGCGATTGACAATAATCCGGGTAATTGTAATTTCACTAGTGAAATTATAATATTACTGGTTTGACAATATCCCTGCGACATATACATGCGCATTATTAATTTGGGAGTTGGTACTGTACTCGGTTACGCTACGGGCGACTTTACAACAAAACTGTACACTGTTAATTGTGCTGTCGTGTGCACAATCTTATTACTACTCTATTGTATATTCAACCTAGCCAATATAAAAAGTATCTTATTTTTGGATCCGTTTATGCTACTTAAAAAACGAGCCGTCAAATGAGTACTAACAATGAGAGGTAGAACTTATTGAACGACACTAGTAGAGTGAAATATTTCAACCTTCTTAGATATTTCCAGTTGGTACCTTGGGGTCCTGATTTGTCGTCTCACACTGAAGGTCCCCCATTCTCATCACGTGCTCCCGGCCAAGGTACGAACGGCTCTATTCTGGATTAAACTAGAAATAACTGGTAAAAACTAGTTGGAGCCGGACCGGCCAAAGTTTCATTTAATCCGTAGGTAATTTCGTGGCGGCCAGCCCGCTAAATTGAATTTAGTCGCGTCGTTTGCAAGTTTCATTTTGGCTAGACAGGTTTTTGTAATATTGTATTTGGTATAAATAAAATTTTATTTGATTGCACGCGAAAACTGTTTGGTTAGTTTTTTCAGGGTGCAAGTGGCCACTTTTGGCGAGAATCGGTTGCATTCTTAAGTTCTAGTATCTGGAATCCAAACCTTAGGTCCTAAAAATAGTTAAGCCTCGCGTTGAGAAATTGCAGGAGAGTTTTTAGCAAAAAACGCATCCAAAAACAAGATGTTTTGTATTATTTGGATAATTATTTTAGAAAAAATATGTCTATGACATTCAATTTATATGTACCTCTGCCATGTCCCTATATTTTCCTTTTTTTTTTAATTATTTTAGTAAAATTTATTTAAATAATTCAAATAAGAAAAAAAAGAAAACATAGGGACATGGCAGAGGTACATATAAATTGAATGTCATAAACATACTTTTTTCTAAAATAATTATCCAGGGAGGAAACAGGTCTCCCTTTATGTATTTTTTTTTTTATGGAACAGCGGCTACCCGCGTTTCCTCTTAAGCGCCAGCCACACAGAAGAAACGTGGAACCGAAGACGCAGCAGAATTTTCAACGTGCAGTTGCGCCTTCACTCACACTAGATGGGTGAAGTGACCACTCGCTACAGCGCCTGGGCAACTGTTTAGAAAATAAAGCCGAAATAAAGCCTCTGCTAACGAGTCCGGTGGTCGACACTTTCGGAATAGAGCCTCCGAATCACGATACGCCCACTCGATCCCAACAAGTGTGTTACGTGCGCGTACGTATTGGCTAACGACTGCGATCCTACCGGGAGGCCAATTCGACTGCCAACACTGTGGACTTCTAAACAACATCTTTATTTTATAAGGTTAAAAAATTCGCAAACAGCAAAGATGTTTTTTGTATTTTCTAAAACTAGTGCCTAGTTTAGTGTTTTTAGTGGTTAGTACATACCCGTGCTAGGAAAATATTTTTATAGATATGGTTAAAAAAAATTATAGATAAGATTTAAAACCGCAACCTCTTGCACGGTGCACGGTTGCGGTTACAGGTTCAAATTCTGTCCTGAGCAAATTTTTTAACATTATAAAAATCTTCCCTAGCACGGGTTAGTTCATTAGAAAATACCAAAAAAACATCTTTATTGTTTTAATTATTCGCGAAATTCACACGTAATTTGGTTTGAAACGAGGCGAATCACTGTTATATTTGTATGTACACACGACACTTCACTGTGTACCCTGTTGTTGTAAAGTCGCCCGTAACGTAACCGAGTGGAGTGCTAGCGTGTAAGCGTCTACGTGCTGTCGTGTGTACCTACACACGACAGCACGTCAGAGTGTACGTAACCGAGTAGAGTGCTAGCGTGTAAGGGTCGACGTGCTGTCGTGGATACATGCAGCCGAAAGATCGGGATAAAGAAGAAAATAAAATTGATAAACCTACAAAAATAACCGCTATTCCACTCATTTCTAAACAAATTATAATTATAATAATTTTGCCCGCTATTCCACCCCATATAAATTATAATTATAATAATTTTGCCCTTACCTATATCTTTTTGTCGGGGTGGCAAGAGGCGGCCGAGGGTAGAGAGGAGTGGAAGAAAAAAAGGGGAGGCCTTTGCCCAGCAGTAGAACACCATGGAGGCTACATAAAAAAATAACAGAACCAAGGTCCATAGTTTCAGTGGCCGCTTTAATAGAATACGGCACGGGAGTTACGCTTAACGCAAAAAAGGACCAAGTTTTTTTCTCGTTCTCAACAAAAAATGCTTTTATTTTGAATGGAAAAACGAAACGCGATTCTGGCGAACAAACAATTATTGTTATTAGGCTGTTCATACTGAAAACATGTTTGCGATGTCTTCTTTGATTACCAGGGCCCTTAGCCTGTAACGCAATGGCGGGTCAATGGCGTCCCGGCAGAAGGACAAAACCGGGCTCTCCTCGTTTTTCTCCTACAACCAGAGAACTAATCCTCTAGAATTAGAATCACAATATTCTTTGCTGTACTACAAAAACATTAAAAGGACAGACAGCGTTAGCAAATCGGAATTGAAGTCTGACAGCCCATTTTGGCACCATTGTGTTACAGGCTAAGGGCCCTGAATACCTTGCCAATGCCTAACTTCGTTGACTGAATTTCCTTGGTTGATCTTCTTCGAGACTGTTGTACTTTTGAAAAATAAAACATTGTAGCTAATTTTGAACCCTGAACGCAAAAAGAGGGTGTTGTAAGTTTGAAGTGTGTATCTGGCGTGTCGTAGAAACTGAAACCGTCTGAAACCGGAAATCCGAATTTGATTGAGTATTTTTTAAGATTTTTCAATCGCCAGCATAAAAATTCTTATAATTTATTTTCCCACCAAAACTCAAGTTACGATAAACGAACGTTTATACACATACAAATACTCTACCTCAAAATTTAAAATATTTCATAACTTTTTTGTTTTTGTTATTAGCTCAAATTAAAAAATATGTTTGTGCGTGTAGGTGCATTTACATAGCTTTGAGTTGTTAAAGCATAGTGAATGTCAATGAAAACAATATTTAAAATATACTTTTCTTTTTTTTTTACTTTTCTCCCGCCACATCGTTCACATTTTATTAATTTAAAAATTAACGGAACGTCATAAAGCAAACAAAAATTAGATTGAGATCCCTATCACCAGGTGCTATTACCCTGTAAAAAGAGTTAGGTACTTTTGTAACACCTTGTATATTGAATCAATATGGGAATCAGAACCACTTTTTACCTCTTTTTTTTAAGTTTTTGCGAATGCGTTGTCATTAAAAGGTCACCAACAACAAAATTGCGAGCGATAAAATTCAATTTATCGTCAACGTTAACCGCATCGCACAGTGGTCGATTTGTACGATTTAGGCGGCCAAAAGTCCATTTCTCAAAGTTAACTTATAACAAAACTAATTGATTCCCGGAAAAATAGACACCCCGACTGCCCAAACCCCACCCCTCCCCAGTTCCTAGAACTGCGTGCGCGCCCCCACAGGTAGTCGGAACTTGATCGTCGCGCAAGCTGTACGCGTTCGTTCTCGACACTCTTAGCGCAACCGATATTCTAAAGTGAATATTTCATTGGATATTATTCAGTTACAAGTGAAAGTGATGGAAGTCAAAAATTCAGGTAAGCTCCTTCAAATATAATTTAAATTAAGATAAGGAATATCAATATTTAGTGCAGTTACAACGTATCAAAGATCGCCCTTTTTCATAGAAAATATTATCATTTTTTTATTTTCAATAGTAAAAATGTTGTACTTCCGAGACCGTCCGAGTTAAATTCCTTATGGTTTCTAATAGTATAGCTCTTTGAGCAGATAACCACAAAAAAAATAGCCACCACCTTTGACCACTTCGCGAGAAAAATAATAATTCATTAACTTAGGCAGAAAGTGAGAAAAATTCCTTTTTTGTTTCTTTTGCGTTAAAATTCCTTTTCGTTGTTCTAGGTTCATCAAGTTACTCGGGCATGGAGGTAGTAACTCGCAGATATCTTTTTGATAAGATGATTGAGGAAAACTCTCCATCAATAAACGACAAATTGGAATACTTACAAAATTATTTGTTAGTGTCTTACCCGGACTCCGACGAAGACAAAAAGTATATAAATCATAAATTTTCATATTTTAAAACAGAAATAAAAAAGAGATGGTCCAAAGCACGCAACACGCTAGAAAAATTTCTTATAAGCAATGATGCATGGTTAGCAGGAACGTTCGAGATGCCCATAAAAACGCATAATAAGTCAGGACGACCTAGCAAAACATTCAGTGAATGTAGTGAAAGAACTAAAAGGAGGAAAACAGAAGAAGTTCGCTCCTCTGTAGGCAAAGAAGTGATAGTTCACGCAGCGCAAGTAATTTTACAAAAAGAAGGAAAAAGAAACGCCTCGCAAGTCCTAAAAGATATTACAAATTCGCCTGCAGCCGCAAACGAATGTAAAAAAAGACATTCCAAATCAAAGGCACAAGATCCCCTTACGCCTCGGGAGGCACTGCGAATGTGCGTGGACGCTGATTTGACACGAAGTCAATATGAAATTGTGCGAGCAACCAACAGAAGCTTTTACCCGTGCTACGAATTAGTGTTGAAGGCTAAACAGGAATGTTACCCACCCAAAGAGACGCTACGAGTGACCGCTTCCTGTGCTGAAAGTGATCTACAATCTTTGTTAGATCACACCGTCACGCGATTATCAATTTTCCTCGAGGAAGTACTAATGACTCTTACAGAAACTGAGAGAAATTCCTTGCAGATTATCTGCAAATGGGGTTGTGATGGTTCACAAGAAGCTCAATACAAACAAAAGTTAATGAATGACGCCGACTCGGATGCAAATATATTTTTGAGCTCATTCGTGCCTCTACAAATTGTTTGCGGCGAAGACAAAACAAAAATGGTTTGGCAAAACCCGACTCCTTCTTCACCACGATATTGCCGCCCGATACGATTCAGATTTATAAAAGAGTCTACACACATTACAAAAGATGAAATAAATTACGTTCGGGACAGTGTGAAGTCCAGGGAATTGGAACTGAATGGGCAAAAATTCTCGGTTAGCCACAGTCTTAAAATGACCATGGTGGACGGCAAAGTTTGCAATACGGCGACTGACACCAAATCAACGAGTAGATGCTACATATGCGGAGCCACTTCAAAAAACTTTAATGACTTAAGTAAAAAAAACGAAATTCACCCAGAATCGCTTGAATTTGGCCTATCAACTTTACATGCCAGAATTCGATTATTCGAGAGTATTTTACATTTAGCTTATAAATTGCCCGTTGGGAAATACCGTGAAAAAAGAACCAAAGCAGAAAAGATGCTAGAACAACAAAAAAAAAAGAGATTCAGCAAAGATTCAGAGAAGAAGTAGGTATCTTGGTAGATATGCCAAAATGTAATTTTGGTAACACAAATGACGGCAATACTAGTAGAAGATTTTTTGAAAACCCACATCTGGCTGCTGAAATAACGGGAATAGACTTTAATTTTATTTATAGAATTAAAGTTATTTTGGAAGCCATATCAAGCGGTCACAAAATAGATGTCCCGAAATTTGATGAATACGCCATGGAGACAGCAAAACTGTATGTAGAGTTATATGGTTGGCATTCTATGACTCCTACCATGCATAAAATTTTGGTACATGGTGGAAAAGTTATAGAAAATTCTCTAGTGCCTATTGGTCAACTTTCGGAGGAAGCTGCAGAAGCTCGTAATAAGCACTTTCGCTCATACCGTCTAAACTTTGCTCGAAAGTTTTCACGCGAAGACTGTAACCTTGATATTTATCACAGGTTACTCTTGACATCAGATCCACTCATCAGTTCAATGAGAAAAAAAAGAAGATCCGATCAAAACCATTTTTGCAGGAAACTTTGGAGCTTTTGCTTCCTGCAGAGCCAAATACAAAAGGCACTTGTGATAAATGCATGGAAAGTGACGGTGAGGAAGAATTGTCTTTTAAAGAGTAACATAACAATTTGTATGTTAAACTTTCATAAAATATTGTCTTATTGTTTATGATTCGGTACCTAACATTGTAAGTAACATTTAGTATAATAATGTGGTAATAACTGTTGACCATTTAATTTTAGTGTATACTGTATTTTTTTGTCATCCATATTTTATTTTCAATTTAAATAGGCATGCAGACTGTAGAGAATAAACTTTTTTTTTTATGTACGGCCGTCTTTTACTTAACAAATTGTGATAATTCTTAACCCAAATATCAAAAACTACTAAGCCGATTTCGATAATTCAAATGAACACAAAATATATATTTTACACCAAAGGGAGATTTAAAGAAAATTTAAAAACATTGGCGCTATTTACAAAAATATTTTCACAGAAATGTTTTTTTGTATAGAAAAATACGCTTTCAATGAAACGAATAGGGATAAACATATATATTCACTCTAAAATACCAGATTAGCATTTGTTGTCGTATTTATTACTGAAATAAAGCATAAAATAGTTTTGGCCGCCTAAATCGTACAAATCGACCACTGTGCATCGGTTAAGTGGAACCAATATAATGTTATTAACGAGTGATTAATTGATCACCAATTTGTATTGACGTTTCGTGGAAAGTAAACAATGATTGAATTATTATCAAATAACTCTGACCACGTTTTACACATAGGTCAGCCCTGTAAGCTCTTATATAAGCACAGTAATTTTTAATATTCCCATTAATAATAAATAATAATAAAAAGATTTTTCATTTCAATAAGAGCTATTTTCCCGCAAATAAAGTGGTTCCCGTACCCGAAGGTTGCCAAACAGGACCCTAAAAATCCAATAACGCGTCTGACTGTATCTTTGGAAACGACAAACGTAGCCATTTTTAAGAGAGGTTTGGGCCACAAAATACATTAATTGTCCTATCAGCAGATCCAACTTATTGTTGCATATTCACCCGTAACTTAAGCAAATAAGATACATTAAACATTGGTTTGCCAGAGGGCGATTGAGCGCAAAGAGGACCGAAAGAGTCAGGAAACTACCCTGCGCTCCAAAACCAAAATTATATATGTTGGAGCTGCGACTGCTAGGCTCAAATGGAACTGGGCTGGCCACGTCTGCCGCATGAGCCAAGATTGGGCCCCACATGACGGACAACGGCGACGCGGCAGGCCTAGGCGAATAAATTCCTGAATCAGGAATCCAGACCTGAATAAATTCTTGCCCGGATGGTCAGAGGTGGCTCAGGACAGAGATGTGTGGAAGACAAGAGTGGAGGCCTTTGCCCAGCAGTGGGACACGATACCAGTGGCAAAAAGAACAGGTTGATTTGCCGTGGACTGTACATTCTGTAGGTACATTTGATGGTTAGTGGTTGTGATAGCGCTGCGCTCTCTGTGGTTGACAGTAATTTTGAATCGAAACGTATTTCGAATGAAAATTTAATTAATAAAATTGCCCTAGTTGACGCAAGTCCGCCCAAGGCTTATAGAGCTTATTGAATATCTAAGGCTATTGTAATGTTCATCCACAACTAGCAATTAGTAACAACAAGTCCATGATGGCGGTCGTCCTAGGCAAATGCGCTGCGAACTTACATAATTTATAGTTCTAGCGAGACAAGGATAGCGCGCTACAGCCCTTGTGTTTTTAAACTTAAACTTTGGTAAGCACTGCAATTTTTTTTATTTTGTAATTAATTTCACTTAGGTACTTTAATTTATTTCGAGATAGCCGATTCGTTTCGGTTTTCATTCGGATTCCTTAAATTTCTTAATAATAAAGATTTCCTTTGCTGTAGGGGACAACGCGCGCAGCGCACCCGGAAATTCACCGATTTAAGGCGCTGTACATAGTGAATAGCCCGCGCGCCAAGAAAAATGCATAAAATCGAGTCCTGTATCAAATACACTAAAAAAATCGGAATTTTTCACATATCAAACCCTAGAATTAGGTGAGACCTATCTAAAACAGCCAGTTTCGTGTTGACATTAATAAACGTTTTGAAGATATTTTTGATGAAAAAAAATAGGCGGCGCACTTTTTTTCAAACAAAATATCTTGCAATCTGTTACGGGTATCAACCCAAAATTGGCTGTTTTAGATAGCTCTCACCTAATTCTAGGGTTTGATATGTGAACATTTTCGATTTTTTTAGTGTATTTGATACAGGAATCGTTTTTGTGCATTTTTTTTGCGCGCGGGCTAATTCACTATGCCCAGCGCCTTAACCCACAACTTGCTTCATAAAATGTTTTCTGTAAATAATAATGCCACCAAAGACATTCTGTAAAAAACTAGCCAGGTCTCGATGGAGCTGCTTGTTTATCTCTAAAAAGTAATGAAATCTAGACAAAGTCGTGCCAAGTCTGGTACCTTACTGCGATTTCTTTAGTATTATAGTTAATGTTGTGTGACTTGCCCGTTGAAGGGTACACAAGCGGTTCTGGCGTCAGATTGGTGCAATGGTGTCATGGAGCACCTGGTTTTGTACCCTTGTATACCCTTCAACGGCCAAGTCAAACAACATTAACTATAATACTAAAGAAATCGCAGTAAGGAACCTTAGACTTGGCACGACTTTGTCTAGATTTAATTACTTTTTAGAGATAAACAAGCAGCTCCATCGAGACCTGGCTAGTTTTTTACGACCGACCTCTCATAGCACAAAAGCTGTTCTCACCAAACTTCTGACAGAAGGTTATTAGCACAACTAGAGCGCATTGTTGTCAGCGTCTCGCTATGGAAGTTTATTTCATTTGCGGAATGAACTTGTACCTACTCGTAGCACAGTTTACTAGTGGTATAACTAGCACTCATGCAAGACATTATGGCGGGGAAGTAAGTAGGACGCCCACGGGCATCTTCGGAGCTCCCACACAGGGGCGTATTTTAGTGCACTAGTGCCAAAAACACACTGAACGTACAATAATAAAATATAATTTAAAAAATATAAAAGCTTTCATTCTATAAATTGCTTCATTGAATGAACAAATCGAATAATACTACAATAAAAAAAAATGAAGATTTTTATTTGTACATTAATATTTCATTATTTAAAACGTAATTATAAATTCATTTTATCATGCAAAAGAAATGCTAAATTGCTAATAACTACTCAGTTTTTAAATTTTATATGGATTTGGTAAATATCAGTAGGCTAACCTACTGATATTTACCAAATCCGTATACAATTAATTTATAATTATGTTTTTAATGAAATATTAATCCACAAATCAAAAAACGTATTTTTTACTCTGCAAAAAAACTTTTGTAACTCATCTCCTCTGGCGTCTTTTTAAAATTACATTCTAGCAGTCAGGTTGTATTGTTGGTGCCTTAATCACTTTTTCATTTTACTATTACAGTGGTGTTTGTAATGTGGCCCCGATTCTGAGAAGATAAAAGGATTAGGTTACCTTTCAGGCTGATCAACTAAGCCTAGTAAAAACACGCTTGTCGTCTGTCCTATGCAAAGAAATGTTGATGGCATGAGCAAAGTTTATTTTAGGGCCCAACATTCATTGTATAAGGCCCCAATACCCCAATATTGTGTACTACAGGGTGCACTCTAAGTCGATAGCGGATCTTTAAGTAGGCTATCTACTGATCAATACAAACACTAGGTGGCGAAAAAAATGGAGTGAAAAAAATAGCAGCTTTTCCATACAAAAAGTCGACTCAGTACTGCGCCAAATGTATGAAACAGCAGATATTTTTTTCGCTCCATTTTTGTCGCCACCTAGCACAAGTTGTTTGTTTTGATCAGTAGATCTACCTACTACTTAGAGCCTACTTAAAGTTCCGCTATCGACTTAGAGTGCACCCTGTAGATGTAGATTAGTAAATGACTGTGGTATCATCTTAAGAGCTAAACGGAGTTTTGATAAAGATAAATGAACGTTCCTGAAAGCAATAGTCGTGCGTCAAGTTATGAAACATCATGATCATTAATTTCAGTCTCTGTAGCAAAATTTCTCCATGTTCACCGTTGTCAGTACCTGTTTGGGCCACCCTGTATATGTCTATAATAATATGTATTTTTGTTCGATGTACTAATGATGACAATATTTTTATCACGTACGAAATGTACATCGTCATATCTCTTGATCAATAAAAATTCTGTATTTTGAGTGCAATGAAAGCCACGATTCGATGCACGCAAAATATACGATGTAACTCAACTAAATCAACTAAATCCACTTAAATAAATTTGTACAGCGTTTATTTCAGTGATTATTTGTTTCTACAGCGCCTAGTTCACAAGAAAGACGAGATCAAAATGCAGATAAAAACATAACAATAATAATATTTTGTTAAGGCTCCGTATAAGGCTAACTAGCGCCACCAATGTTGAAAAAATCATATCTTCCTTCAGAAGAAGTTTCTGAAAAAATCCTAAGATGAGCTCATGCGCCATGCTTTTCTAGGTTTTTAAGTGTAGGTACCCAACTCAATTTCTAGTCTTAAGCTAAAAAAATTTCGATAACCGCAAAAAACGGCCGCTTTTGGCGGTTATCGAAAATTTTTTAGCTTAAAAGTAAATTTCGAAGAGGGTATCTACACTTAAAAATCTAGAAAAGCATGGCGCATAGGCTCATCTTAGGATTTTTTCAGAAACTTCTTCTAAAGGAAGATATGATTTTTTTAACATTGGTGGCGCTAGTTAGCCTTATACGGAGCCTTAAAGTCGTTTAAAAGGTGGTTAAAAGGCTTACAGGTTCATCATTAAACTGAAGAGTGAAGAGAGAGATTAAGTCTATCTATAAATAAAAGCCTTTTGCATCTACCTAATGAGATTATTTATACAGCGTCCAGTTGTGCCTTCACTCACACTAGTGTTTAGTCAGCCTAGCCCACAGGAATTTGAAGTAGCAAAACCACTCGCTAACGGTGAAGGAAAAACACCGCAGCTCAGTTGGCTCCACACGTATTAAAGTCTGCGCTTTCATAAAAAATACTCACAGATACTATACTGAAGAGCCTTCCCTTAATCCCTTAACGAAATAAAACCCAAGTGCTTTTTCCCAATAAATCACTAACTAGTAACACAGAACATTAAATTTTGAGGTCACGCGATTAGGGTACCGTATCGATAAATCAGCCAAGCCCAATTTGTGTTAAAACAGATTGTCGCCAACTGTGAATTATGTGCCCCCTAATATTTCACCCTTCGGGGCGCTTGTATCGCTAAGTTTTTTATTACACGAAAAACCGTGAGCGAGCTTAAAGTTGATAGCCTTCCTCTCCGAGAGTATTTATTGTAAAAGCTTTTTCACCGCGGGTACCTCCTGATTTTAGTGTGACTATAGGTACGGATGAGGAAACCCGCGGCTCAGTTGGCTCCACACGTGTCGTATTGACCTGTCTTTCCTGTGGGCTAGGTCGACTAAGCTGTCAGGATGGTATAGGTGCTGGGCACGCCTACTCCATCTAAAACAATGTCCCAGGCACTGCAGCGCCGAGTGGTCTCTTCACCCATCTAGTGTGAGTGAAGGTGCCACTGGAGGCTGTATAAATCATCTCATTACGTAGATGCAAAAAGGCCTTTATTTATAGATATACTAAGGGTGGTATTCTAGAACGCTACTTAAACTCAGTTTAAACAGAGTTCAGACTGTCGATAAAGCAGTGCATGTTTTAATATGAAGGGAGGGATATTCAAATCAAAACATGCACTGTTTTATCGACAGTCGACACTACTAAACTCTACTTAAACTGAGTTTAAACAGAGTTCAAGGAGCTTTCTAGTTTGAACTGAGTTTAAGTAGCGTTAGTTTATAGGTACGGATCGGTTGGCAGACCACCAGCCAGATGGTCCAACGACATAGTAGCCGGAAAACAGTGGTTGCGCCTGGCACAGGATCGTGAGAGGTGGTATGAGCATGAAGAGGCCTTTACTCAGCAGTGGGTGTTAACGGGCTGAATTTTATTTTTCTTTGCGAATGGCATTTTGCGCCGTGCGCGTGCTGGCCGGTCGGGCGAGGCACAGACCGAAAGTGACAGATGAAAATTGTCTCTTGATTTTTTTCGTCCTTCATGAAAATATGTGATTTTGTGTGCGCAATAATTTTATGTTTTCTAAAACGAACTAACTATAATAATTTTATCTATGTGAAAACCCATTGAAAGACTGAACCAAATAAACACCCGTGAAAGTTCGCCCGGCCCAACGAAAGGAAGATCATCAACACCACCAGTTGCGCTGCACCCGTGAGCGTCTCCGGTTCAGGAAAGTTAAGGTTAGTGCAGCTCCTTCATCAGTGTTATTGGGGCGACGCGGCTTCGTCACGAAAGCGATTTACGTACTTATTAGGTAACTTTTTCTCAGCGAGCCAATAAATACAGTCCACTTTTGCTAAGAAGTTTTTTACATTTCGAGATATAATTTGCTCACCCCCGCACATGCAGCTCGGGTCCGACCCAAAGTTCCATTTGTGCATTAGCTCCGCACACCTTCCCTGTGAGACCCGGAATCTATTAATTTGGGTCCAGCGCTTTCTGGGAAGATGGAAACCTGGCACACGGGTGTCCGGGTCGGACACGAGATGCTTGTTAGGCAGGTCCATAGACGTCCACTGATCTCGCAATTTCTTCGTCAAAGTTCTGTCGTCCTGCGAGAGTTCGTGGGCTGATGATGATGATGATACGGTTTTACTTGACTGCTACTTGAATACCTTGGAATACAGCGGTCAAAGACTAGTTGGCCGCCCCAAATACCGCTGGAGGGATGACGTCTTCAAAGATCTGGGCCCTTAGCCTGTAACACAATGGCGTATCAATAGCGTCCCAGGTAGAAGGATAAAACCGGGATTTTTTCGTAGCTCTCCTACAACCAGCGGACTAATCCTCTTGAATTAGACTCATAATAGTCTTTGCTGTACTACAAAAACATTAAAAGGACCGACACTGGACCGACAACATTAATAAATCGTAATTGAAACCGTCAACCGGGAGCCCATTTTGGTACCATTGCGTTACAGGCTAAGGGCCCTGGGGCTTATTTATTTATTTATTTTATGGCGTGTCGAAGGCGTCCCAGTAGGAGGACATAACCGGGGTTTTCTCGTTTTTCTCCTACAACCAGCAAACTAAACCTGTAGAATTAGAATCAGAATATTCTTCGCTGTACTACAAAAACATTGAGGCCGTCAACTCGGAGTCCATTTTGGCACCATTGCGTTACAGACTCAGGCCCCTGCACGACCTACAGGCAGGCGACTGGAAGGAAGGCATCCAAAACGAGTCACCCGTTTAAAAGCTACGGTGCAACAGACAGACACACAGACACACACTTAGACAAACAGACAAAAATAGCGGTCAAACTTATATCACAACTCTTTTTGTTTTGTATCAGGGGTTAAAAAATATAATTTTCTTTCAATACATAAGGTAGGTAGGTATCTTCAGTTCGTATTGATTGACTAAACAACATTCTATTGAATGTACACAGATATTGAACCACACAATCGATACCCTTTTCCATACGACTACCGTCTGTAACGACATAGGGCCTTTTCCGATACGCGAAACTAGTAAAAACAAACTTGCAATAATCCTTAAGCCTATTGTAATAAATACGTCCTAGATGGGTGAAGTGTATTGGACAAACTGTTATAAAATTAAACGAATTATTGACAACGGACCCCTCCCCTCCACCTTCCTGCATCAAAAATCAAGATGGCTCCCCTTCTTAAAATGGTCTAAAGGTTCAGAAGATTCACTCTGCCAAACGAAACCCTTTAATCACTAAACGCCATATAAGGTGTTACAAAAGATGCTAACGCTTTTTACAGGGTAATAGCACCCGGTGATAGGGATCACAACCTAAATAATTTTTTTGCTCTATGACGTTCCGTTGATTTTTAAATTAATAAATTGTGAACGCTGTGGCAGGAGAAAAGTATTTTTTTAATATTGTTTTCATTGACTTTCACAATGTTTTAACAACTCAAAGCTATGCAAAATTAAATGCACCTACACCCACAAACATATTTTTAAATTTGAGCTAATACCAAAAACAAAAAAGTTAAGAAAAATTTTCAATTTTGAGGTTATAAAATAAAAATTCTTTTTTTTTCAACTTTTTTTACAGAATTGACATCCTGTTGACCAGTAGGTTACACCCTGTAAAAAGAGTTAGGATGTTTTGTAACACGTTGTATAATGCCCTTTTGTGTCGTGTACAGACACCACTATGGCGAGTAGTATTGCTACTACAGGGTGCACTCTAAGTCGATAGCGAAACTTTAAGTAGGCTGTCTACTGATCACTGAACTTGTACCTACTAGGTGGCGAAAAAAATGGAGCTAAAAAAATATCAGCTGTTCCATACAAAAGGTCGACTCAGTACTGCACCAAATGTATGAAACAGCTGATATTTTTTTCGCTTAATTTTTTTCGCCACCTCGTACAAGTTGTTTGTATTGATCAGTAGTCAGCTGACTTAAGTTCCGCTATCGACTTAGAGTGCACACTGTAGAAATTCAAAATACGCGCCTTGTAAGATGAGATTTGACGCACGTTCTTTGAATAAGGATTTTTCCAACCGTCTGACAGCGATGACGAACTTAATCGATAAACTAAATCTGCGGTTTACATTGAAACCACAGATTAATAAAATTATTTTGACAGTTATTCTACCTATATTTGATGATTGGAAAAATCCTCATTGCACAGTAGACAATTTAGTGGTATTAGGTATGAGGTCTGAGCGCGGGACGGGTCCGGGCGTCATCGGGGCAGCGGAAAATATTCATATTCATACTTATTGTAAAATCATGTACAGTCGGCCACACGCTAGGATACCCTTTTTTGTTCGATTATAATATATTGCAATTCGGAAGGCAAAGTTTTTTGTTCGAAAGTCCGTTATTGGCTCAATCTTATCTTTAGACAATATTGAGAAACGAATTTAAATATTTTTTATTTTGGTCCAGTAGTTTTGTTTTTATGCGCTAAAATGTTTTTTTCCTATGACCGCCAACAGTATGCAGACCGTCGCGTGACGTCATAAAACCGTATCTTTGAAACGTTGTAAAATCCAAACTACTGAACCAAAATAAAAAATATTGAAATTCAATTTTCTCAATATTTTTTGTTTTTTCTAAAGCACTAACCCGTGCTAGGGAATAATATCTCAATATTGTCTAAAGATAAGATTAAGCCAATAACGTACTTTCGATCAAAAAACTTTGCCTTCCGAATTATATTTAACAAAAATTAAAACAGAATTAAAATTAAAATTATAAATCGCGGGAGGCTCGGTCAAGTCTCATAGTTCACGGCGCATAACTATTATAAAGGCTAAAAGGGTATAGAAAAAGGCCCAGTCGACTGGCAAAGCAGACATTTGTTACTGGTACCCCGCGATGCCCCGCTTCCTGTTGCGAACTGTGGCGGACTCACGCAAAATTTCCGCTGATATGCTCTTAGGGCGAAGATGCTTTAGGACTTATGTCAAGATGCGTTGTTGAAGCGTTGGAATCTATCCACACTCATTTTTACGGGTTCGCTCGAAAAGTAAGCACCAAAAGGTATGTTGAGGTTTATAAGGTAGGTAAATAGTATCAAAGGTAGGTAAATAGTATCAAAGGTAGGTAAATAGTATCAAACGTAGGTAAATTTTATCAAAGGTAGGTAAATTGTATCAAAGGTAGGTAAATAGCACTTGGTCAAAGTGGCAGGAAAAGACTGGATGAGAAAAGCCCAAGACCGAGAGGAATGGATTGCAATGGAAGAGGCCTACACTCAGCATTGAGTGGCAATAGGCTGAAAAAGAAGAAGAGAGAAATAGTATCAGAACCCAAAAGTAATCACAATTATTTAAACTTCTTTAAAAAAAATATTAAGATCTATTCTATTCAGGACTAGAGTTTGATTCGTAACTTCAGTTAAATGATTGAATATGTGTGTTTTCGCCTTGATACTAGTCTGACAATGGAAGGAAATCTCAGGAATACGTTGGTTGGTACATTCGTTTAAACTAGAGATCCAAAAAAATTTATTCACCGAAAAACTATTCTATTTAGGTCCGATTTTTCAATGGCCGGATAAGCACTATTCCTAGCAATAATTTTAAAATGGAACGTATTTTGTATGGGTTTCTGGTCGAATAAACTGGGGCTTAAACGTAGGATTAAAAATCAGGTTTAGACAAACAAAAAAAAAATTAAGACATATTTTTCGTAAGCCACATTATA
This sequence comes from Zelleria hepariella, assembly GCA_949319315.1. Classification (NCBI taxonomy): domain Eukaryota; kingdom Metazoa; phylum Arthropoda; class Insecta; order Lepidoptera; family Yponomeutidae; genus Zelleria; species Zelleria hepariella. The sequence goes on along the minus strand of OX439383.1, from coordinate 23,579,729 downwards.
GTTTCGTGCTTTTCCCCTCTTTTTTGGTCGGGGGTTAAAAGAAAGGTTTTTCTTTGCGCCAACGCATCTAAACCCACACAACCTCTCTGTCCCCTATCTGTAAGCCCTACGCGACATATTTTCCCTCCGCAGTTGATATAAGGAAATGCGGAGTCGGTCGCGGGCGCGACTGTCTCGCTTCGGCATTACGTGATCGCCATAAGAATGAAGACGACTACGAATATTGTGCCTACTGGTTTCTGCTACTGGGGGTCTACCGGCTAAGACGAAACCGATTACCATAGGCGAAAATCGAAGTTCGATTTTTGAAAAATGTACGGCCACTCAAGTTCATTTTACTGCCATCCAGTTAATTTTTCATAAATCGAACTTCGATTTTTGCCAATGGTAATCGGCTTCGTTCCAGTAGATCCCCTGGTTTCTGGATCTGAAATTTTTATTTGCAGATTTCGAAGGTTTTAAGTGCATGTATGCTTTTGTATTTTCAGGGTGGCATTAATAGTCGTTGACTGAAGATCGAGCTCAAGGAGATGATCTCAGATAAGTCAAATGCTAATGTCAAGCCTTGGCCAATGTCAATGTCGATCTCAAGATAGTGTCTATTAATATTCTGACAGCTACTTAAGTTTGACATTAACCAAAGCTTGTCTTTTCTGAATTCACCTACTTGAGATCGAGCTCAAGTCGGTGATCTCAGACGTCTATTAATGCCACCCTTAGTATCCAATGTTCGATAATAAAGGGTATGGTGTTTCGAGCATTGCAGCGTCCGGAATGTTCCTTCGACTATCCGTGTGATTGAAGATGCCACAGGACGCCGCCGCATGAATCATCTCATAACATGCAAAAGCCTGAGTTTTGTTGTTTTTCCCCTCATTATGATTTCCATTGTCACGAGAATAACACGGAAAATTCTCGCCAACGATTTTAACGTTGACAAAAAACTTCCGGGGCCGAATTAATTATTTGCAAATCCATTTACAACAACGGAGAGAAAAAAACCGTCACAGAGTGACGTCTAGGAGAGAGATCGTGTTAAAATTTATGAGACGCAGATAAAAAGAGAACTTCCTAGCTTACTCTGACAGAGATTAATATGTTTCACAGAGACTCGCAGCCTGTTGGTTTTGGCCCAGTTCTACAAATAATTTCGTCACAAATACGGGCTGCACCCTTCTGTAGCAAATTAAACCCTCGCGTGAGAATCAAGTGCATTTATTCCTGAAATACGTCTAGAAGTAAATTTAGGGTGGCATTTATTAGTCGCCAGCACAAGCTCTTGCTTGCTTGAGCTTAACATTAGCATCAGCCAAGTCGGCGATTTTGTTTTCTGAGATCACCTACATGAGCTCGAGCTTGAGCTGACAACTATTAATGCCACCCTACAAATGTTCTTTTACCACTTCGGTGAACGCGCAATTTTATTTTTACGTTTTTTTGACATATTGTCGCCTTTTGCCTCGAAGCAGAGCAGTGTAACAAATAGGAGCAGTAAAAGTGGTAAGAGTACAAAAGCGCTGATATGTTACAAGTAAGAATAGTGCTTCATTATTTTAATTATAATGAACAAAAGGTGATTTAACAAAAAAAAATGTAATAATCAACAAACTACTTCTTGATCTTGAAATGATATACATGTATCATCTGGTTCAAGCTAATGTGACTGGAAAACTGTCACCTAAGACACAGGATTATCATCCTACTTTAGAAGACAGGGTACCAAGATCAAAATTAATATTTAACATGCTAATTATACAATATTATAATAAAAACTACACTAAATCTAAAATAAACCTAAAATTAACCTAAAAATCCTAAAATATACCTAAAATAAAATTAAAACTAAAACTAATTTATTTACAAAAATTCTAGACCGCTGCCGCTGGGGAGAGTCCCCAGAATGCTGGCAGCGTTGCCCCTTTGAATGGCCAGGCTGATGCGCTGGCCAAGGTAGCTGCCGGCCCTGGGGTCACCGGACGAGTCAATGAGGCGCGTTGATAGCTCTTTGAAGAGTATCCGCGCCTCAGTACGTGCAGCATGGTAAGCCCGAGATAGGCCCTTCTCTATGCAAAACTGTCAACTTGTCGGTCGGGCTCGAGTTGGCTCTACGCCAACATGGCGATGGAGACAAAAAGACAACATTTTTATTTAAAATGGCAATATCTACTTTCTGCTCGACATGACCCTAATCTATTGCCATCTCGAGTCCCGCCTGCCATGCTCGCACAATAGACATGGCACGTCTGTCTTTCGAGTTCGAGAGAGTGTCAAAACGACCATGCTAAGCCTACAGGACCCCACGGGCCCATCGTCTCGACCGTAACATGTAATTTTACATAACATGCTAATTTATTTTACTATTGATATTTAATTTAAATAATAATTTAATACTTCAATACATCTATAATTTAAGATCTACTTAACTTGCATTTGTGTTTGGTTAAATATTTATTTTATTAAAAACTTTTAAAAAAAAGTCGAGACAGGTAGAGCCCATAATATTTTTGGCGTCCTTCCTCTTGTTAGGTCACGAGGCTATTGTGACGATAATATTTCGTTCAAGGCCCGCTTGCCCCTCTACCCTTGACGCATTTTTCCAATACGGCCGCAATATGGCGCAATTTACAAAATTTTATATTTTACAATTTAAGATGCATTTTGTGTTTTTATTGAATAAAACAGCCTTACCTTTGAATAAACATTACAAAGTATTTAAAATCAAAGCATTACTATGCGAATTCAAAGAGAAATTAATTTCAAAACTTTTTCAATTTGTTCGCAATAGCGTCAAGGGTAACCCCCGGCCGCTCTTCAAGATTTTAACTTCTGAGGCCTGAGTCTGAACCACAATGGTGCCAAGGTGGCATCCTAGTAAAGTTGACGGTTTCAATCACGATTAATTAAAGCTGTCAGTCCTTTTAACGTTTTTGTAGGTAGTATCCACTTGTAGTGTTGTACTGCAAAGGATATTCTGATTCGTAAAACATATACAGAAAGTTAAACTCATCAGTACAAGCCACTTAGGGTGGTATTCTAGAACGCTACTTAAACTCAGTTTAAACAGAGTTCAGACTGTCGATAAAGCAGTGCATGTTTTGATATGAAGGGAGGGATATTCAAATCAAAACATGCACTGTTTTATCGACAGTCGACACTACTACACTCTACTTAAACTGAGTTTAAACAGAGTTCAGGGAGCCTTCTAGTTTGAACTGAGTTTAAACAGAGTTTAAGTAAAGTTCTAGTTTGAACTGAGTTTAAGTAGCGTTCTAAAATACCTCCCTTACTACGGGACCAACTGTGAAAATCGAATTTCAGTAGCTTTCAGCGTATTAATAGACACTAGTTTGAGCTTGACATTGACATTAGCCGAGTTGAGACCTTGGCTAATGTCAATGTCAAGCTCAAGCTAGTGTCTATTAATATGCTGACAGCTACTCAAGCTCGATTGATTTCGTTTTCTGAGATCACCTTCTTGTGCTCGAGCTTGAGCTGACTGTAACGTATGCAAGGTGTGGGTACCTAAATAAACCAGTTAGCTACCGACCGCAGTCTTTCATTGACGTATACCACACTAGCGCCGAGTCGGGATTTTTTGTTCTAAAGCCACGCGTGCAATAAATCAAAATGCCGTACGGGAAAATAGAAACATTTGAGTTGTTTTCGGGACAGTGGACCAAATATGTTCGGCGAGTGGAGCAATTTATTTTGCTGAATGATATTAAAACCGAACATAAGGTAGCCACGTTGATAACCTTAGTCGGTGAACGTACGTATAACCTAATGTGCGATTTGTGTGCGCCAACAAACCCGGAAGATAAAACGTTCAGTGAGTTGGTGAATATTGTGAAGAATCATTTAGAACCACAACGATCCGTGTACGCCGAAAGAGAAGTGTTTCGTGGACGCAAACAGAAAGCCGGTGAATCTATCGCAGATTTCTTACAACAGCTAAAGCATTTATCATCCTCTTGCAACTTCGGCCAAAACCTCGAAGAAAATCTGTGTGAGCAATTAGTGATAGGGTTAGCGAGCGTCGAAATAAAGTCGCGGCTATTGGCGGATAAAGCACTTAACTATAAAAAGGCGGTGGAGCTAGCTCTTGGATTAGAGGCTGCAGAGAAACATGTGGAGAGAGTGAGCGGCCGCAGCAGCTTTGGCGGTGCTCCCTCGGGTTTCGGCAGCATGAGCGCGGGCGGCGGCCCGGGCTGCGCCGGCGCCGGCGCTGAGCAGGGCGGGAGCGAGGGCCTGCACGCCGTGCGCCGCGCACCCACGTCCGCACCCGCGCCCCGGACGACTTCTATACTGTGCTGGAGGTGTGGCAAGGCACACTACGCAGATAAGTGTCGTTTTAAGTACTATACGTGTGATTTGTGCCAGGTCAAGGGTCACTTAAAGGTGATGTGCAAGGCGGCAAATAAAAGTAAAGGCAAAGCTCATAATTTTATGGATGAGGACTCCGAAAGTGAAATGTATAATATTCGTGCGGTTTCTAGTGGAGATAAGCCTTATTTTATCGATGTCAAAGTGGGTGACAAGATGTTAAAATGCGAGTTAGACACGGGAAGTAAGATTTCAGCCATTAATGAAACATTGTATCGGGAGTTATTTTCAGAATATAAAATTCACTTAGATGACATTAAGTTGTGTTCATATTCAGGCTCGCGAATTGAACCGATTGGATTTATCGTAGTCAATGCGTCAGTGGAGAATGTTTACCAAGAGGGTTTACAATTATACGTCATAAAAAACGGTAGTCGGCCTTTGTTAGGCAGGAATTGGATTCGTAGATTTAACATAAATGAACTAAGCATGAACAACATTGTGAACGAAGCCGACTATCGCGATCGGTTCATTAACGAGTTATTAAAGAATTACCCATCCGTTTTTAATGAAAACAAGTTAGGTAAATGCAAGAAAGAGATTCGTTTGCAGCTCACAGATGATAGCCCGGTGTTTGTGCGCGCGCGTCCGGTACCGTTGGCACTGAAAGCCGCGGTGGAGAGGGAAATTCAGCGTCTAGAGCGAGAAGGTTCTATCTACCAAGTAGAACATTCTGAATATGGTACGCCTATCGTGCCAGTGGTTAAACCGTCCGGAGATATCCGAATTTGTGGGGACTATAAAATGACGGTTAACCCCAAACTGAAGATGGATCATTATCCATTACCTCGCATAGACGAGCTGTTTGCTGCACTGAGTGGGGGGGAGGAATATTCAAAAATTGATCTTACGACCGCGTATATGCAGGTACCTCTCCACCCGGATTCACAGGCGTGCACGGCAATATCGACGCATTTAGGTAGCTATGCTTTTAAACGCACACCTTACGGATTAAGTTGTGTGCCAGAAAAGTTCCAAAAGATAATGGAAGAAACCCTTAGGGGGTTGCCAAATACAGTAGTTTTCTTGGATGACATTTGTGTCACGGGAAAAGATAGGGAAACGCATGAAAACAATCTGAGAGCTGTAATCGAACGTCTGGCTGAAATGGGTCTAACTGTAAAAATAAATAAATGTGTATTTATGCAGAAAAGTGTGTCATACCTAGGCTTTATTATTGATAAGCAGGGATTGCATCCAGACATGTCCAAAGTGGAGGCTATTGTGAAGGCACCGAGACCGGCTAATGTTACACAGTTGAAGGCTTTTTTAGGATTGATTAATTATTATGGCAAATTCGTTGCGAATCTAAGCACTCTGATCCACCCCTTGTATGCACTATTAAAAAAAGATCAGTCCTGGGAGTGAAGTAAAAATTGTGAAAATGCCTTTATTGAGATTAAAAATATCCTAGCTAGCGACAAAGTTCTTAGTCATTACGAGGAGTCATTGCCGTTGGTCTTGGCCGTCGACAGTAGTGCATACGGAATAGGGTCGATTTTAGCACATTCCTATCCCGATGGTAGCGAACGACCAATCAGCTGTGCGTCAAGGACGCTCACGGACGCGGAAAGAAATTACAGTCAGCTTGACAAGGAGGCCCTAGCTATTATGTACGGTGTGCAAAAACATCATCAATATATTTTTGGTAGATCGTTTACGCTCAAAACGGATCACAAGCCTTTGGTTTATATTTTTGGACCGAAAGGAGGTATACCTCAGACGGCAGCTAGTAGGTTGCAGAGGTGGGCAGCAAAATTGGCTGCATATGATTTCAAAATAGAATACGTGGCATCGAAATGCAACGGCAACGCGGATGCTTTATCGCGCCTACCATTACAGGGCACGGGTGACTCACCGCATAAAGGAACGTTACAACATCATTATTTGTTGTTTTTAAATGAGACGTTGCCGGTTAATGACAAAGAAATAGCCATAGAAACAATCAAGGATAATCTTCTAAGTAGGATTTATGGGTATGTGATGTTTGGATGGCCGAACTCGTGTGAAAAAGAAGATGAAAAGCCGTTTTATGTCCGCCGCGCGGAGTTATACGTAGATCAGGGCTGTATTTTGTACAAGTATAGGGTAGTGATACCATTGAAACTACATCAAAGAGTGCTGCAGGAGCTCCATGAGGGGCATCTCGGTGTGATAAAAATGAAATCGATCGCAAGGAATTTTGTATTTTGGGCTAATATAGACAAAGATATAGAATTAGTGGGACAAAATTGCGACGCGTGCCGCAGCGTGCGAGATGCACCTCCGCGAACTACCCTACATCCGTGGGAATTTCCGGCAGCGCCGTGGCAGAGACTGCATGCCGACTTTGGCCAGTTTGGTGGAAAGTACTATATCATAGCAGTTGATGCACACAGCAAATGGGTGGAGGCCGAGGAGATACGTAGTACATCTGCTTATGATACAATAAAATTTTTCAGAAGCTTGTTTGCGAAATTTGGACTGCCTGTGCAGTTGGTCACAGACAATGGGCCACCGTTTCAAAGCCAAGAGTTCAAGGATTTTTGTCAGAAAAATATAATCAGACATACTACGTCATCACCTTACCGTCCACAGGGTAACGGCGCTGCAGAAAACTCAGTAAAAATAATTAAAAAAACGATTAAAAAAGCGGTAAAGGAAGGGCAAGACATAAATGCGAGTTTGAGTAGATTTTTGTTGCAGTACAGGAATTGTGAACACGCTACGACTGGGGTAGCGCCAGCGGTAGCATTATTAGGGCGTCGGCTGCGCAGTAGGTTAGATGCATTGCGCCCGAGCACGGCTAACAGGGTAGCGGGAGCACAAGAAAAACAGCGACAATACGTAGGAGGCACGGAAAGACATTTTGAAAAAGGGCAAAAGGTTTTAACTCGCGATTACTCAAAGAATTGTAATAAGTGGGCAGAAGGTAATATAGAGGATAAAACAAGTCCGGTATCCTATAGAATTACACTCAATAACGGGAGTGTTTGCCGCCGACATGCCGATCAAATTTTACCATTAAAACACAGTCGCTTCACAGGGGATAGCGAACTAGGTACAGAAGCAATGACGTCAGGTCCGGGCGATTTAATAAATCAGGATGTAAGGGAGAATTCTTTTGTCAACACGGGACCACGAAGAAGACAGAATGATACTCTAGAGACGTCGTCTGACAACGAATATGCAGATGCGTCAGAAGCCCAGCAGTCTGAGTCACGTTACTCACCATCACAGACACAGGATCCGGACATTCTGACGTTACCAGAATCTCAAGGATCCGCAACGTGTTCAGTGTTGAGCCCCAAAGGTCCAACTGTAAGGTTCTACTCCCCACCGCCACTAGTTCCACTAGTTGCGAGTGATAGGGCTATGAGAGCAAATAGGAGGGAGGTTAGAAAACAAGGGTTGGAACAGAGAGAGGGATCCGAAAAAGGCTTTTAAATGTGTTAAGTATATTATTTTTTAGTTTTATTTTCTCAATCATACTTAGTTACATACGGCTCGGTGTTTGAGCCAATAAAAAACCTATAGTTAAGATTTCTAAAAAATTAAGAAAACAGGGGTAAAAAATGATATTGTGCTTATTATAATACAAACATATTACTATAAAACATTAGATAATTTATAAAATTCAAATAAAACTGAAAGTACCTACCAAATTAAGACTAAGATAAAATATTTTCACTGTATTAATAAATTATGCTGCATCCTTTTGGAGTAAGGGGGGAGAGACGAAGTATACATATTTAAGTTGTATTTTCTTTTAATTAAGTAAAACAAAGTTAGTTATTTCTTGTATGTACCTTCGTATGTACTTAGTTTAAGCTATTTCGTAAGGGAAGAGATATGTAACGTATGCAAGGTGTGGGTACCTAAATAAACCAGTTAGCTACCGACCGCAGTCTTTCATTGACGTATACCACACTGACGACTATAAATGTCACCCTGATTACGTACTTTTAATTGCTAAAAGTTACTCCCAAAAAAACGGAGTGAGGGCGTTTTATGGACTCAAAGTGAGTGGTGAATGAAAACATTTTTAGAGCTCCCGTGGTCTTTATTCCCGACAAAAAAAAGTTGAAAGAGTTGTTTCTTTAAAATAAGTTCTTTTTCGATTTTAATAACTGGTTTCTTTTCCCTTTTGAAAAGAAATTGAAGAAATAACTTTTATATCAACTTTTAGGAGAGAAAACGGTTGACTGGCGATGAAATTCAATAGCTTATTCTATTGTTGCAGCGTTTACAAATAAATTGGACTTAGCTACTTACAATTACATTTCCATTCAGAATTTATACAAATAATATTTCACGAACGTAATATGAATCAGCTGATAACATTAAAAATTTACATTTCTGAACTAATCGATATATAAGTTTCAAATCTAGCTTTTTTACATCAAGGCCCAGATTTAAGCACACTTACGATAATGAAAAAAAAAAACAAGTAGGTATGTTTTTTGATAAGCCTAGAAATGCAAAAAACGCAACCAAAAAGAAGATAAGATTTTTTTTAATTGGCTGCTCCTTCCATTTGCCAACTTTTGAAGATCGCGCATAGTGAGCGACTTTTTAAGATAATTTACTGCTGATTTCTGAAACTGAGAAATTCACTAAGCAAATAGGTAAGTATCGTTCTGTCTCTGCAAATTTCTCACAAAAGAGCGCGACAGAGCGATACGAAAGTATTTGCTTAGTAAAATTCTCAATTCAGAAACCGGGCCTTAGTGGTTTAAGTCTCATAAGATATGATTAATTACTATACAGGGTGTTAAAAGACCGCCAACAAAGCGGGAAACCACGTATTGTCCTCATCATAAGGAACATTTTTGCCCAAGGAACTATGCCTGGGAAATCAACGGTTTTCGAGATAATGGGGTTCAAAGTCGGACTTTTCAAAACTTTTTTTTTTGCAGAAATGTATTCAGTATCTAGTTCTTAACATACCTTCCCAAGAAGCCATATCAAAATTATGAATATTTGTTACAAAAAACGACGTTAACATTGCAACCCGCAATAAATAAATAAATAAATAAATAAATAAATAATAAATTTATTGATCCAAACACGAGTTACAAGTTACATAGATCTTAACTATTTATGATGTGTGAAGCATTACATTGTTATTGAAATTAAGCATTCATATTAAAACTAGCGCGTAATGTATGTATTCTAAACATCGGCACTTCAAGCTTAAGTACATAAAATTATAACTACGCTTGCGCAATATGACTTCTGTGCGTTACACGTCCATTGAGTGATAAAATATTTTTCAAAATTATAACCTTAAAAACCAAAATCATTTCCCAGCAATAATTTATCGAAAAAGTGTCTAGTATGCGTAGCTTTCGGGTCTGTTGGCAGTCTTTTAACACCCTGTATAAGCTGTTATTTAGTTAAATTGTCACCATAAGTGAGAACCTATAATTGGCTTCATGTTTAGGTAAACCATAGTTTCTTTACTGTTTTTCTTAGCTGTTAGTCCTCCAAAGAACCAAATAAATAAATAAACTTTACTGTGATTATTACGCTATCGAGTGTGTAAGTATGAACCCGAATTTGCGAATTAGAGCAAAATTTTAAAGCAACACATTTTTTAAAGTTAATGCTATAATTTCTCACGCGAATGCCTCTCTATCTATCAGAGAATCGACATGGGTATTACAGTGGCGGTGAAGAATACTGACCCAGTGTTGAGTAGGTTATTTATTACACCTCATGATGGCTCTATCTAAGGCCCGTAAGATCAATCACAGTTTAAACCAAAAAGGCTAATTTAAACTCTATCTGTCGATTATTTTTCATACAAAATGCGAGGTTGATTCTAAGGACGGAGTTTAAACTGTGATTAATGTTACGGCACTAAGGCATGCATATACGTAATAAGATGATTTATACAGCGTCCAGTGGCACCGTCACTCGGACGCTGCAGTGCCTGATATATTGTTTTAGATGCAGTAGGCTTGCCCGGCATCTATACCATCCTGACAGCTAAGTCGGTCTAGCCCACAGGAAAGACAGAAGACAGACAGACAGACATATGAAGGAAAACATCGTGAGGAAACCCGCGGCTCATTTGGCTCCACACGTATTAGTTACAACGACTGAAAAAGTCTGAAACTATTTGTTTTAAAATGTGAAATTATGTATGAGCAGTATACATTATTACATTTGATTAATGTACATTTTTTTCATTATAATATTATTTTTCTTAGCGTTTTGATGGCAGACTGACAATTCAACGTGTTACGAAATGTTCTGACTTTTTTTACAGGGTCGCTTATAACACCCGGTAATAGGGATCACATCCCAAATACCTAAATGTTTTGTTCTGTATGTATCCACTTTTTGAAAGTCAAACTAGAATTATCAATTTAACCCTACATTCACCACCAGCAACAAAAAAACGTTTGTTCACCTGCAAATAGACTCAACGGTTGGTCAATGCACGGAAGTGTATGCACCTGAATTGTTCGCTCGATAAAACACAACGTACATTTACAAGGGGCCGCTCTATCTAATCAGGGTTCCCTTTTCGAACCTATATGTCTTTTTTCAATCTGAATTGGTTAGCACAATTTTTCACAAGGCATGTAGGTAAAGCATGTTTTTCTGTGGTTTTAGCGCCGAAGGTATTTTAGTCAACGTGCTGTGGCTTATAAAACTTACAATAACAATTCTATGTGGATTGCATAGACGATTAGGCATAGAAAGGTTAGTTTACGATTTGGTTGAAAAGTCGCCCGTAACGTAACCGAATAGAGTGCACGCCTGTTCATGCTGTCGACTGTCCTTTGCAAAAGCTTCTGATGTACGAGCCAGCGACTCACGTTTTGCTTACTCGTACAACCTAGTTTAGTTAGGTTTTAGGTATGCTAAGCACATTACATTTTAAGATGTTTTATAACAATAAGTTAGTCTACTACCATACTCAAGAGAGATAATATACCGACATCTGATTACTTTGGAGTTTGGCTTTCTCTCCTTACGACTCAACCCCAATGTAGTTGTACTGGGACCCACCTCCAGTACTCTACATTTATGGTCCTTCGAGCCGGACAACAGCATTCTCTTGGAACCCAGCAAACACTTATCATCGAGGAAGAGGAGAGGCCGCGTAGCGACAATGGATCGGGAATACAGCAACCTGAACGGCAAACCAGTCCCAAACCAGAAAACGTCTGCAATGAAAACACAGCTAGACTTCTGAGCCTTCAAGAGAAAAACTTTCGCGCGATGCAAAGAGCCTTTTCTAAGATAAACATCAACGAAAAAAGCGTCAAATGGGAGCTAGAGGAACATCTTACCACCTTAAGATCGAAATGGTCTGAAATCGACAAGCTACACTGGGAACTGGACGGCGAGTGTGAAAATCTCTCCTACTATCAAGATTTTGAAGATATTGAACGCCAATATGAGTCCCTGAAAACGCAAATCAACAGCAAACTCTCGACGAATCTACACTTTCAACAATCTGCACCCAAGATCGACGTACCGGTCTTTTCGGGAGACTATTCCCAGTGGGTATCCTTTAAGGACTTGTTTCTACAAACTGTGGATCAAAATCCATCGCTATCTCAAGCTCAGAAGATGCAGCATCTAAAATCCAAACTTCGTGGGGAGGCCGAAAATCTTATCAGACATCTTCATGTAAAATCGGACAACTACGAGTCCTGCTGGCATATACTGACGCAGCGATACGACAACAATCGACTTGTTTTCACTTCACTCGTTAACACTATGCTCAACATCCCGACCATACAACAAGCAAGCGCAATCAACTTGAAAAAGATGCACGACGTCATCGTAGAATGTTTAAACGGACTTAACAACATGGGCATGGAAACGGATTCCTGGAGTCCTTTTGTAGCCCATATTATGGCCATGAAGCTCGACATCACTACCTATACCGAGTACACTAAGGAGCTACAAAATCCCCGGGAAGCACCGAGAACCGAAGAACTGACGTCATTCCTTGAAAGCAAGTTCATGGCGCTAGAAACTTTGCGCAACCGCCAAAAGGAAACTTCTGGGGCGCCGCAAAAACCATCGACGGCATCGAACAACGCTCCTCTCAACAAGAGTACATTCAGGCCAAGAAGATTCGAATACGCAAAAACGTATCACGTTGTATTCGGACAATGCCCTCTATGCCGCACACGGAGTCACGTGTTAATGCAGTGTCGTAATTTCCTCGCCATGAACATTGACAAACGGAATGCTACGATTGCAAAACTCAACATTTGTGCAAATTGCCTCTACAGTCATGGCAACGAAAAATGTCCGTCGCAGAAAACATGTAGAGAATGTAATCTGCAACACCACACTCTACTACATGGTGTCACGAAGAGTTCCACAAAAGGCAAGGTCTCAACTGGACCATCTACCCCCAGCGCTCAGACCCTGGCCACTAACCATGCCTCAAACAAAGTATTGGAAGTGCTACTTACTACGGCACTCATCCAGGTTAAAGCTTCCGACGGGACCTACGTTACTCTACGAGCTCTACTTGACCAAGGCTCACAAGCCAATCTCATTACTGAAAATGCAGCGCAACTTCTGAAACTGCCAAGGGGACAATTTTCCGCCACCATATCAGGTGTTGGCTCTACCTCAGGCGACTGCAAAGGGTGTCTACATATGGAGTGCAAGTCAATCAACTCGGACTACACTTTCGACACCGATATATTGGTTATGAAGAAACTGACCAATTCTCTCCCGAACAGAACGTTCGCAAAACCCAACTGGGAACACTTAGAAAACTTGAAGCTTGCGGACCCGGACTACAATGTATCCCGAAGAATAGATCTTCTACTCGGGGCCGACGTGTACTCAAATGTCATCATGAGCGGCGTACTCAAGGGCAATTCCCAGTCACCCACAGCCCAACAAACTAAGTTGGGCTGGATTCTGTGCGGCAACGCGGGCACCTCGGAAACTCTTCACTGTCACGTGACGCTAACTGACATAGCCGAGTTGTCACGTTTCTGGGAGACTGAGGACATTTTAACCAACAAGAGCGACGAAACGGACGACGACTTCTGTGAAAACTACTACAAAAGTACGACTCAGCGCCAGACCGACGGAAAATACATTGTAAAAATGCCGATGCTTCCGGCGTTCGAAGAAAAATTGGGAAAATCGAAACACATCGCAATATCTCAATTCCTTCAAGTTGAAAAACGACTATCTAAGAATAGTCTACTAGCGTCACGATACCACGAATTTATCGAGGAATACAAGGACCTCGGTCACATGACACCCTCCGCGTCAAGGGGAGCTATTGAGTGCTTCCTACCGCATCACGGAGTTCTGCGAGAGCAGTCAACAACAACGAAGTTGAGAGTCGTCTTTAATGCCTCCCAGAAGAATAGCAGTGGTTACAGCCTCAACGAATTGATGCACAAGGGCCCGAATCTACAAAAAGACATCCAAGACCTACTCGTTCGGTGGAGGAGCTACAAATATGTCTTTACAGCCGACATTGAGAAACACTATCACTCGATTTGGCTCTCTGTAGACCAACAATGTCTACAGAAAATCATTTGGCGTGGCCCAAATAATCAACTACAGGAGATGGAATTACGCACCGTCACCTACGGGACTAAATGTGCACCATGGCTCGCTATGAGGACACTTAAACAATTGGCAATAGATGATGGCCACAAATACCCAGAAGCGGCGGAAGTACTCAAAAACCACTTCTACATGGATGACCTAATTAGTGGTCACCACTCACGAGAATCCGCAAATGGCATCAAAGACGCACTCATCCAACTACTAGAAGGGGGTGGAATGAACCTGCGAAAATGGTCAAGTAATGACGAAAGTCTACTAAAGAATCTATCTGAGGATCAGATTTCAGCGCGCAAGACAGTCAACTTCAAAAACGAAGACTCAGCGAAAACGTTGGGCCTCAGCTGGAGTCCCCAGAATGATACATTTACACTAAACTGGGACACGAAGACGGAGAAATGTCTTACCTTGAGTAAACGGGAACTACTATCCCAAATTTCCAAGCTGTACGACCCTCTCGGCTGGTTTTCCCCTGTCACAGTTGCAGCGAAACTGCTTTTCCAGAAAGTATGGAGCCAGAAAGCTATCACATGGAGCGATACCCTACCCGACGAAATACAAATACAATGGGAGAAAATAAGGGCGGAACTACCACTTTTGCTGGGCATAAAGTTGAATCGCTGGATCGGGACTACTCAAGGTCACGTAGACCTACTGGGATTCTGTGACGCAAGCGAGAGAGCATTTTCGTGCATAGTTTACAGCCGCGTGAAAAACAGCGAGGGCCAACAAACTATTACTTTGATTGCGGCGAAAACTAGAGTCGCACCGTTATCAGAGAAAATAACGCTGCCACGATTGGAACTCTGTGGAGCATTACTACTGAGTCAGCTGATTGACAAGATAACGAAGTCGCTAAAGGAAGAAACAAACACCATAACTGTCCATGCATGGTGTGACTCCCAAGTGGTCCTAGCATGGTTACAAGGCGGACCAACAAAATGGGAAAAGTACGTTGCCAATCGCGTTGAAAAAATTACAAAACTAGTCTCCGCAAGCAACTGGAGCTATGTTCGATCAGAAGAAAACCCGGCTGATTGCGCCTCGCGTGGATTAACACCTCAAAAACTAGCCAACTTTGATCTGTGGTGGCAAGGACCCCAATTCCTGCAAAACTTCGAGCAAAACAACACGCCAAGCTGTTACGCAACTAGGCTGGACGAACGGGTGACGATTCAGACTTGCGTCGCTAAGAAAGAAAATGCAACGGAGCATTTTATCGACAATATTATTAAAAACAGCAGCGCCTGGTCACGTGCGCTACGAGTCGTCGCTTGGGTATTACGGTTCATTGATCGCCTACGCCGCAATCAGCCGGAAACTACATACCTATCGGCAAAAGAATTGAAGAAGTCAGCTGACCAAATTGTGAAACACACACAAGAATCACAATTCGAGGAAGAGTTTACGCAGCTTCGGAAAGACAAAACTGTCTCCGCGAAGAGCAAGATCTTCAAACTACTACCCTATTTGGACAAAAGTGGTATCTTACGTGTCGGAGGGCGGTTGAAGCACTCAAACTTGCCGCTCGACATGAAAAATCCAATGATTTTGCCCAACTCAGGAAAACTCACTGAACTAGTGATTGAAAACGCACACAAAACAACGTTGCACGGCGGAGCGCGTCTCACTTTGGCGTTCGTACGACAAAAATACTGGATTGTCGGTGGTAACAGAGCCGTTAAAACACAAGTGAAACGCTGCGTGAGATGTCATCGCTACAGTCTTATGGAACATCATCAAGTAATGGGTGATCTTCCTCCACCAAGAGTAACACCCTCTCGTCCTTTTACGCATACCGGAATTGATTATACGGGGCAAATTGAGGTCAAGATCAACAAGGGGAGAGGCGTGAGGACCTCAAAGGGCTATGTCGTCATATTTATATGCTTGGCGACAAAGGCCGTACACATCGAGCTAGCGTCGGACTTGTCCACGGAAACCTTTTTGGCTGCCTTTGAACGCATGTGTGCAAGACGTGGTACACCAACACATGTCTATACAGATAACGGAACCAACTTTGTCGGAGCCGCACGAGTACTACGTAGCGAGTTCGAACAATTCCGACAAGTTTTATCGGCTGATTTCTTCGACAACGTCACGAAGAAGGGTATCAACTGGCACTTCAGTGTACCCACGTGGGCAAGTGCCAATGGCATTTGGGAAGCAGCCGTCAAGTCTATGAAGCACCACTTGCGACGGGTACTCGGCGACCAAAAACTAACCTTTGAAGAGTTAACGACCCTGCTCGCAAAGATAGAAGCATGCCTTAACTCGCGCTATCTTTGCCCATTGACGGAGGATCCTGACGAATTCTACAACGGATTAACTCCAGGTCACTTCCTTACTGGTAGTCCGACGATGCTCATGCCAGAAAGCGACTACACTGACGTCACAAGCATGGACCTCAGAAAACGATGGCAACTCGTCAAACACATGTCACACCAATTTTGGAAAAATTGGTCAGGCGAGTACCTACAGCAGCTGCAAGCTCGCAGCAAGTGGAACAAACCCACCGCAAACTTGAAAGAAGGCGACGTAGTCCTAGTAAAGGAAGACAATCTACCACCGGGGAAATGGGCTATGGCACGCGTCACACAGCTTCATCCGGGCAGTGATGGGCACGTGAGAGTGGCAACGGTTAAGTCACAGACCCGGACAATGAAACGTCCAGTCACAAAGCTGTCACCTCTGCCGACAAATGCAGATGAGAAACGAACATTCCATCTCCAATTGAAACCGATTCGACAGGAAGAACGAGAGATTACTACTACGGTCCATGCCACCCCTACTACTACGGTCGGGACTGTGAAGAAAAGGTCTACTTTCAGTCTTTTCAACCTCGTTCTCCTAACGTTATTACTTTTTGCTACTACTACTCCCATCGAATCAACACCGGCAAAGCCAGCCACTCAAATCACGGCACTTGGAAGAGAACGACCAGTTTACTACGACCCATACGGACAAATGGCACTTATGCATGATGAATGGATCCTTGTAATGTACTACAACCTAACGAACTACTGGGAAGGAATACAGCACATGCAAGCATATTTACAACACTTAGAAGATGTCTGTAAACAAATGGAACCAGCCTATTGCAGACCAACTCAGGTACAACTTTACCACGAGATGGATCTGCTCAACTACTACAACAGCATTCTCTTGGAACCCAGCAAACACTTATCATCGAGGAAGAAGCGTGGATTAATCGACGGTGTTGGCTACATAGCGAATAGCCTATTTGGCATCTTAGACCAACGTTTCGCCACAAAGTACGAGAACGACATACAAGCGATTCACGACAATCAAGGTCACCTCCTGTCGCTCATCAAGAACCAAACTTCGATTATCCAACTAGAAAACGAAGCTTTGAAAAGAAATGAGGAGAACATCCACCGACAATTTCAAAGCATGACTAGCTTCTTGAAACAAGTGAACGTGAGCCTCGCCGAAACGCAGACTCTGTTGGAAGCCACGATGGCAGCTTCTTACTACAGTTCGTCCGCAGTCGCAGCAAGCCTATTGATTAATAATCTTCGGACGATCCAAGAGCTACTGTTCAATACGTTGACCGACATCTACAAGGGACACATAGACGTTCATCTACTTACGCCGGCGAATCTCATACACCAGTTGGAGATTATTTCCGGCCAGCTACCAAGGGCACTTACTTTGCCTGTGGAAAATATCCGAAAAGACGTCAAAGATATCTACAAACTTCTTTACGTCAGAGGAAGAATAACCAATGGATACTTTATCTTCGAGATTCATATCCCGTTACTTTGCGACGAAACATTCAAACTCTACAGAGTTATCCCACTGCCTATTCGAATACAAACAAACAATGCGAAATGGGTAGCAACGTCTGCACAATACATGGCAGTGAACTTCGAAAAGAGTACCTACGTAAGCATGACTCAACGAAACATCGATCAATGCACCAGACGATCAGCTGGTAGTATTATATGTCATGCGACACTACCTATCTACAACCTGCACAGTGGCAACAAGACTCCGTGTGAAGCAAAACTTATAGGTCAGCAAACGACCTTGCCGTGCACATTGAAAAATGCCCCCTGCGCGGACGACTGGATCGAGTTACAAACACCTAACTCATGGCTCGGGGTCTGTTGTGGAGAATGCACCGTACGCACGCTATGCGACAATGAGCTGATTTTGCACACGTTGCAAGGCTCCAGCATTGTTACCCTTGCCTCAGGCTGTGTACTACAGACAGCCAGTCTACTGATATATTCGCAGAACAGATACGATAGTAATCTGACCATGGATCCTGGCTTCGTTTTACCTGCTATGGGGTTCAATACATCAATAAACGCAATCGTAACTGCGAAATTACGAGGCGAAATCACGCAACTGTATGAACCGGACCGATCACATCTTACTGAGATAGAAGACAAAGTAAGGATTCAGAGGAAATCAGAGGATGAGCCACTCATAACCACCTCCATCGATGATCGAGTGCACTACGTCATCATCTACTCTTTATTCGGGGCGTCTGCACTCGCTTTCTTCGTGTGGGTCGCGAGGACCCGCGGCTGCGGACAAGGCTGCGCTGCGCACGCTCATCGGCGACCAATCACCACCGGCGCGAACACCAACTTTGAGATGGAGATGCAAGAGGTTCCAGCCACACACCGTGTCAAGGGAACCGACAATATAACATTTAATTTTAATTAAGTTACATAAGGTTATTTAAGTTTGGGAATTTAATTTGGTAATGTAATTTAATTGGAATACTTTAAACAATGTTATTTAAGTAATTAATATTCTTATAAGTAGCATTTTCACTTAGGTACCTACTTTTACCTTTCCTGTTCTGCAGTCGGGAAGATGTACGAGCCAGCGACTCACGTTTTGCTTACTCGTACAACCTAGTTTAGTTAGGTTTTAGGTATGCTAAGCACATTACATTTTAAGATGTTTTATAACAATAAGTTAGTCTACTACCATACTCAAGAGAGATAATATACCGACATCTGATTACTTTGGAGTTTGGCTTTCTCTCCTTACGACTCAACCCCAATGTAGTTGTACTGGGACCCACCTCCAGTACTCTACATCTATACATCAAATTTTAATACAGCTAATAAACCCCTTCCTAACCCGGATGTGGGTAATGATTATAGATATCAGCTTTCACATTTTTTTGATAAAACGTGGACCCGGTTTTGCGCGGCATTACGACCACTGGTCGTCCGGTGAAACCCTAATGTCGATGCCAGGGACGCAGCGGATCGAGGTCGGCTAGAAGTACATACCTACTGACGAAAGATTTTAATAAGAACTAATAGTTAGGGAGGCGAATAGGGGAATTTTCGGCAATACTCGAGCGTGGCAGTTTAAGATATGAGAGATACCTTAGACCTAATAGAACAACCTTGTAAAGTATTTAGCTCTATATGTAGTGACGCGCGCCTAGGATAGACGATCAAATTAGTAAAAAAAAATGGATAGTCTGAAATACTCGAGCGCGTCAGATTAAGATATTGGGGGTTGATTTTAGTGTTTAAAGACTAAATTTAACTAATCTGACGATAAGTCCTTGACGCCGCCGAGTTATAGGGTCGCGAACTTGTAAAAAAAAAACGTTAATCCGGCATTCTCGAGCGCGATTTTTATTTTTATTATTTTGAAGAATATAATCTAAAACTTACTAAAAATACAAAATCTGCCGGTTTCCGCATGACCGGAAGTGTGGAGGAGCCATTTTGTCTTCCTAAGAACGCGTTACGGCATATAAGTCGCGAACGATACATTTTACAAAATAAAAGTTTAAATAAACAAAAAAGGTAATTTCATTTTACACAAAAAAGGTCTCTTTACATTTTTGTCCAAAGTTAAAACGTTTTGACTTGAAGCATCATAAAAACTCAAACTTTTTCGGTCAGATTAAGAGAACCCACCAACATTTTTGTCAGATTAAAAAAATATGCTTTCAGGATACCGAGATAAACCTCCCCTATGAAAATCTGACGCGCTCGAGTATATCAAAAAAACTTTTTTTTTTGCATTTTCAAAAATTCATCGTAACTTATCGTCACGCCGAAATCGTCAGTTTTTTTAAAGGGAGCTTCCTTGGGGCCTACTTAACACCCCTTCCGAAAATCTGACGCGCTCGAGTAAATTTTTTTTTTTTTGCATTTTTGACTACTTTATATGCCTACTCCCACCACGCAAACCGGCAGATTAGTATACCGTTGTTATCAGAGGCACTCGGGGCATACGTAGTATGAATATCTGACGCGCTCGAGAATGCCCAAGTAACTGTTTTTTTTAACATTTTTGAAAAACCGTACACGCCAAACCCACCGCTAAAATGGTTTTTGCCATACGAGCTTTTCTTTTCGAAATTATTTTATCTTTCGATTTTGATAGGTCTCGACGGCGCCGTTGAATTACGCCATTTAGCTACCTCGCCTCCCTAACTATAAGTATTTTTGTGTTTTCTAAATTCAAATTTAAATTATTTAATTCCGACAATGCCCATAGGGTTAGGAACATTATTTCTGATTCTATGTTAGTAGGTACAACAATTATTATTGGATTTATTTATTAAGGCAATTCATTCAATTTAGCCCACTTATAATTATATTTATTAGCGTCACGGCTCTGGTTGACGCGTTTTTGACAACCAGTGCGACGGGATGGGACCGTCTACCCCAGCCATACTCAAAGTGTGTTCCGCGGAACCCTAGGGTTCCGCGATACCCCTGTAGGGGTTCCACAAGAACTTAGAAAATATTCAAAACACCTCTCTGGTAGACTGTTCTGACGCGGCGTAGGTACCTACGTATCACGATTCACGAGGAGCAACGGAACTTAGTCATAGTAAAGTACATACACCCTTACAAACATACACTCGAAAAACATAACCCTCACTCTGGATCAGTCGGGTAAAAACTATTGTTTTATTGTAGGGTTCCGTCAAGTATTTCGCTTTCCAAAAGGGCCAAAAAGGATTGAGAACCGCCGCTGGTCTACCCTAAAGCACTAACCTAGGGAACATTTTTAAGATTGCAAGATACGGTATCCCGAGCGAAATTTTCCAACTTATAATAAATCTTAAAAAAATATTTTCCTCTATTTTTTTTTTCGAGGTGACAATACTGGAGGATTATTAGGAAATACGCCGACTTAAAACCTCTACTTAACAGAACTTTCGAACCAGCAGTATTTCCACAAAGTTCTATCTGCTTTCTTTACCATGTTTGCCATTGTGGACTGAACAATAAAATTAAAAATAAAAGTTCTCATCTTTTGAAAACGTTGTTTGAAAATATATTTTTTTAATTCTGGTTGAAAAACTATCAACATAATGTATCGTCTCGGGAAAAACGGGAAATATGTAGCCACTATAATTTGAACTGTATTGCTTCGGAATCCAAAACCAATGAAAAATAAGAACCAGCTCTGCTAATAAGAAATAATAAAAAGAAAACTATACTAATTTAACCTACTTAATTTAAATAAAAAATTTGGGCCAGATCGCCGCCGTCGCTCGGAAGGGTGCCCAGAAGGCTGGCGGCGTTGCCCCGCTGGATGGCTCTGCTTAATTATTATTATTATAAGGGGGTAAGTTGTTATAAGCGATTGTCCACGCTAGGTCCGTGGCATAAAGGTTCCGGTTACCAATATCTCGGTGAAAAATGAGTCTCCATCCCCCACTAATGTGTTCATCGGTGGATGCGATAAGGGAAAAAAAACCCTATGGAGATGAGTCGAGTTGAGAGTCGCAAATACATTCATGTACGTTAATCCCTTTGCAGCGAATAACTAATTTGTTTGCTGACCATTTTCTTGTCTAGGGCTCTTAAAATGACGGTACAGAGAAACATTTTTTTTTTTTTTATGCCTCTAACTAAATAGAGTTTGCAAAATAAGAGTTTAATTATACGTAGGTACTTATATACAATTTTTTAACCCCTGCTGACCAAAAAGAGTGGTGTTATAA
This sequence comes from Zelleria hepariella, assembly GCA_949319315.1. Taxonomy (NCBI): domain Eukaryota; kingdom Metazoa; phylum Arthropoda; class Insecta; order Lepidoptera; family Yponomeutidae; genus Zelleria; species Zelleria hepariella. Next base: position 23,557,813 of record OX439383.1, on the reverse strand, counting down.
GTTTGACCACTATGTATGTGAGTGTGTCTGTCTATCTGCGTGGCTGTCTGTGGCACCGTAGCTGCAATTTGGATGCGATTTGTTTATTGTTTTCTAGCCAGCGCTCTTAGACATGTTTTATCAAAGTCGGTTTAGCCGTATAAGAGATATGCTTGCTAATTCTTCGTGGTAGACGTTTTGATAAATAAAGTGCTTTGAATAAGTATTGCAGTTTCTAAATATCAAAAGGAAGGAAGGAAGCTAATCGGTCCAAGGAGAAAAGTAACGTAATAAAAAAAAGGCGTCGAACCTAACAAGTTTTTGTTCTTGGCTATCAGGCAAGTCAAGTGCGTATTGAGTAAGGAAACCGGATGTTCCTACAGGAAATTACTTTTCTTGCCCATCGAACGCAGATATATAAACGAGGAAGTCAAGAAGTGTGACGATTTGACACCTAGATTTTTTTGGAGCCCTCAACTGTGATTCAAGTTTGTGGCAAACAGTCATCATCATCATCAGCCCACCACTGTTGTATACAGAGCAGCTACCACGAGTGCTTACTGTCACTGTCAATGAAAGTGATAAATTGGATAAACAACCTTATTACAAGGTGTTACAAAAGATGCTAACTCTTTTTACAGGGTAATAGCACCCGGTGATAGGGATCACAACCAAAATTTTTTTTTTGCTCTATAACGTTTCGTTGATTTTTAAATTAATAAAATGTTAACGCTGTGGCGGGAGAAAAGTATTTTTTAAATATGGTTTTCATTGACTTTCACTATGTTTTAACAACTCAAAGCTATGCAAATGCACCTACACCCACAAACATATTTTTAAATTTGAGCTAATACCAAAAACAAAAAAGTTATGAAAAATTTTCAATTTTGTGGTTATAAAATAAAAATTGTTTTTTCAACTTTATTTTTGCAGAATTGACATCCTGTTGACCAGTAGGTTACAACCTGTAAAAAGAGTAAGGATGTTTTGTAACACGTTGTAGTATTAGGATACATGACAGACGTCCGGCAGACGTCCGGCACAGCTTTTTCGCACTCGTGGTAGCTACTCGGACCTTATTCCCTCGCGCCACCTCTCACCAGACAGCCATATCTATGCCAGATGATTGGAACAGAGTCCAGTGGCACCTCCCCTCAGACTAGATTAGTGAAGTGGCCACTCGAATGCTGCAGGGCCACTCTATAAAGAAGGTAGGCCTAACCTGTACCATCCTCTCAGCTTGGTCGGCCTAATCCACAGGAAAAACAAGGCCAATATACGCACGGAGCCAAACTATATTGAAGAAAAGCATCGTAAGGAAACAGGCTTTAAATAAAACGTGCCAAAAGTTTATACCACTTTTTGCAAAGTTTTTTTTCGCAGCATTTCCAAAAACAACAGTTGTTAGAACCCAAATAACTTTTCGACCTTTTCCGGCTTCTAAACCTCCAAATTACACCGCTGTAACCCCTGCCAAGTCTCGCAGTAGATAGCAAACAATTTGTCTCCATGATTCCACCAGAAACGTATCTATTGTTTCGGCTTTGATGGCCAATTCAAGGCTGCGGGTACTGTTTGGTGGTAACAGCCACGGTACCTCCAAAAGCTTATTGACCGAGCGAACGAAGTGAATGAATGTGTCTGTTTTAGCTTGGATAATAATGCTTTCGTGCGTCCGAATGTCTGTTCTCTTGGAGCCTATTTTACAAGCGAGTCGAGTAAGTATATCTACTGGGGTATCGTATGAAAGGGTTTCAAAAGTTAATAAATTAAATAAAATAAAAAAAATAAAAAATCACAAGCTGAAACACATTTAAAATTATTTTTACGATATAAAGTTCACGATTTTTTACGAATAATATAAAATTGTACGGAACCTTCGGTGCGCGAGTCCGATTCGCTCTTGGCCGGTTTTTTTTAACACCAAATGAGACCCATTTGGTAAAGAAAAATGGCCCAAATATTTTTGGCCATGTTTTAGGTGAAAATACCACTCTGTGCGAAGTCCAGAAGGACATAGATAATTTCTTCTATTCGAAAATTCAATTGAGAGGACAATGTTAATAAACATTATTTTGTCTTTACTCTCCTTTTTAATGTTGCAGGAAAAAAACCGAAAGACCGAGTGCTACAGCTGCTCGCCGAGGCAATGGTTGCAGGGGGCGTATTCTCGCGTCGAATCGCAATCAAACATCGATTACGGACGCGATTCGAATCGATGACGGTCTCGCTTTGGGCCCATCCCACAGACCACAGAGGCTAATAGACCCTCGCGGAGAGAGAAAATCTTTGCCACAATCATACGTACATATTTACGCTCATCCTCAAGCGTTATCCTCTTGCCGGTGCAGCATTCTCCATGCACGGCAAGTTCCTTCGCAGCCTGTAGCTACGTCACGACCAAATTGTATGTACACTTATCAAAAGTGTCTTATGATCAAGCACGTTTTTGGTAGTTACTAAAAACGATTTTTCGCCATCTATATCCGTCAAGAAAACCCCTCGGTTTTTTGGACACATACCTACCTGTCCTACCCAGTAGGAGTTGCACCGAAACATTTAAAATGATTGATTTAATATTAACCGGCTTTGAATCTCACTATCTCTGAAATCGTTGATTTCCCAGGCATAGTTCCTTGGGCAAAAATGATGTGTACAACACGTGGTTTCTCGATTTGATTGCGGTCTTTTAACGCCCTGTATTACTTTTACCGATGCGGGGTCTGTTGGTTTGAAAGGCTGTGGGTTAAAACGACCGGTGTCGGTCGTAAAATGAGACGGTTGACGAAGTTTCGACGATAGAAAAGTTGCGATACGACCGAATGATTGTTTTATTTTCAACATAAATTACTTGGGCAATAGATATCGTGGCTTTTATAGCGGAATTAGAACTAGGTTCCATACTACGCTGTACAATAGCCAAGTCGTGAAAAAAAACTTGAATATGTTAGAAGAATTATCCCAAATTAGCTAACTATTTTATTTAAGTTTTAACCGAGACACTTTTGACGAGCGTAGATGCAAGGGCCTAAGTATTTATGACCACTTGATCAAAGTGGATGAGAAATGCTCAAGACCGAAAGGAATAGAGTGTAATTCCATCCACAAAAAAAAAACGGTATAACTTTAGCATTTTCCGCCACGCTGCTTCCGTTGTACTTTAAATAATATGAAAGCGCCTTTACGGAAACCACAGCAGCAGTTTCAGGACACTGAGCCTCTACGAAACACCTCCAACGAAAGAGCAGGCAAAACGTTAGACTTCCAGCCAGGCTCGTTCGGCTGAATACTCAAAGCTGCTCACAACTCGCGCCCCTTTAATATCTTAATTACTGTGTAATGAACGCGCTTTTAGTTTTAACCTTTGGTCACGGTGAAAGGCGGAAGCGACCGATCTATTTTTATGCGCCGATCTTGGAGTAACTACGACGAAACAAAACTTAGTTTAGCTTATTTTAATTTTATTTTAGTTCGCATATTTATAGTTTGTATTTAATTATGTTCTAATAAAGCTTGTTTTCTCATAATATCACTCCACTTACACTCACACCCTCACACAAAATACACACCCCCTCATAGATACACACACTTACAAGAGCCTTCTAATTAAAACTGCTATTCTAATATTCTTATTTTTAGTTTTTAAAATTTGTGGAAGAAAAGAGGGGAGGCCTTTGCCCAGCAGTGGGACACAATAACCGTGGCAACTAAAAAAAAATAAAAAATTATGAACCGTTAATAGCGAAGTCTATTATAACAATAACATAAAACACATAAGAAGTAGCCTGGCTACCCATAGCACAGGGAATCCTAGTTTGGGAGCCAGAACACTAATCTATAACATTTTTAACAAATTCATTTTCATTTCAGATTTCTACGTTCCGCGTTCGCTGTAATTCATGTGGCCTCTTCGATCCCTAAACACACTAAGCGGTCTGACCGCAATTACGGTAACACGAATAAAAAAAAAACACTCTGACTGTCAAGGAAAACATCATGAGGAAAATCCACGCTCTGGCCGACTAATTAGAGGGCCTACTCCATCTAAAACATGTCCAGGCACTGCGGCATCCAAGTGCTCAATTCACCCAACTGGTGCGAGTGAAGGTGCCACTGGACGCTGCATAAATCATCTGACAAAATCCGAGCACTGCTTGCATATGTCGACTTCGGACACGAAATTTGCATACACCAAAGCCGTAACCTAACAATTTTCGTGTCAGCTTACCTTACATGAATGGTGGTGTGCTCCACATTTTACGGGAGCCTAGATATACAGGGTAATATTTAAATAGCTTTATACCTGAAACACGTAAGCTTCTAGATGTGATTTCCTACAACTTTTTTTCCATACGACTTTGGTGAAAACGCACTTTTATTTTTCCATACATAAAAAATTGCGGCGCTGCATGCCAAATAGGAGCAGGAGAGGCTGGGGAGGTGGTAGAGAGTGGAAGGACTCAAAAGTGCGCCGCGTAGGCAGAAAGCTATTTTTTTAAGAATAAGAAACTTTCAATGAATAAAAAGTATTGAGCTATTCGAAAAGTCGTAGAACAAAAGTTGTTGGAAATTACGTTAAGAAGTTGACGTGGTTCAGGAATAAAGCTATTTGAAAATTACCCTGTATAAAAAAGAGAAAAATGGAGATGATGTATAAAAATACCGGCCAATTACGAGTCCGACTCGCTAGCTAAGGGTTCCGCGCCTCACTCAATATTCATTCTACGGTTTAAAAAAAAAAGAGGTCTGTGAATCCAGCGTAAGCTTAGTTTAATTGGATTTCGCACCTTTTGGTTATGGAACCCAAACATCTAGGTTTCATTCTTCGTTTCATTATCATCAGTTCCATCAGACTATTAATGTCACCCTAAAACAGTTTTCCATTCTGGCCGATTCTCTAAAATCTCTATGTTTGTGTAATGTTTAGGTACTTCGTATAGATACCTAATCATAATCAACCCAATATTATTTTAGCATCTGTCTTTATGATAATCAGCACCCTTGACGCATTTTTCCAACACGGCCGTAATATGGCGCAATTTACAAAATTTTATATTTTACAAACTAAGACGCATTTTGTGTTTTTATTGAATAAAACAGCCTTACCTTTGAATAAACATTACAAAGTATTTAAAATAAAAGCATTACTATGCGAATTCAAAGAGAAATTAATTTTAAAACTTTTAATAGCGTCAAAGGTAACCCCCCAGATTATTGTTGTGCTAAGGAACCCCAAAAGAGGCAGTACCCAAAGCCTTAGTTTCTCATTTCCAGCAGATTATTTTTTTCATGGAAAATTCTCGCTTTGAGTTGTAACAGAGGTTCTCAAAGTCTACGCGGCATTTTTCATATCGCAGAGAGGCACATTGGTGCCCACTATTGAGTGTAAAGACTACCACACATACCACTAGGCCACCCCTATCGCGCATTAATTAATTTAATTAATAAGTAGTTAAAAAAAACAAAGGCCTTTGCATCTACGTAATGAGATGATTTATACAGCGTCCAGTGGCACCTTCACTCACATTAGATGGGTGAAGAGACCACTCGGCGCTGCAGTGCCTGGGACATTGTTTTAGATGGAGTAGGCTTGCCCAGCACCTATACCATCCTGACAGCTTAGTCGACCTAGCCCACAGGAAAGACAGAAGACAGACAGACAAGCAAGTGAAGGAAAACATCGTGAGGAAACCCGCGGCTCATTTGGCTCCACACGTATTAAGTAGTTAAAGCGCACAAATAAAGTAAACCGTTGCAATGTAGATCGGTAATATATCAGCTGCTCCAAACATTAATTTAGTTTTTTTTTTTGCATGAACAACAAGGCCTTTTTTTTACAGTTACGTCACCCATTTCGTAAATATTTTTTATGAGTTTGGGAATCCCTGACTTTAGATACTGAGCCTGGGAATTTGCAGTGCATGTATGTAAATTGCGCTAAAATAAAACGCAAATAAATATTATATTTAATTGACGACATTTCAAATGCAGCTGGATGAAGTTAGCAACGGTCCACTCGGGTAGCGCAAGAGAAAAGACTCAGGCGCGTTTTATCGGTCGGTAGCACCGCATGCGTTACTGCGATATCTGTTGTCAGTGCATTTTGTATGAGGAACTTTGCGGCGTTATTACCGCAGCAGTGTGTAACTCCATGGCTATCCTAATACAAAATGTACTGAAAACAAATATCGCAATAACGTAAACGCAATAACGCAAACGCAATAACGCGCCTGTGTGGGGGAACCTAAAATCTGGGGGTCTACCGGCTAAGACGAAGCCGAAAACCATTGGCGAAAATCGAAGTTCGATTTATGAAAAATGTACTGCCACCCAGTTTATTTTATTGCCACCCAGTTATTTTTTCATAAATCGAACTTCGATTTTTGGCAATGGTAATCAGCTTCGTTTTAGCGGGTAGAGCCCTTGAACTAATCATGAAATTCAACATCAAGTGGAACGGGTGTAAGAGCAGTATCGGTACTGGTCGCTTCGTTAAGAAATTATAAGCATTTCTTTGAATTTCTAGACCACCATTGAGGTACCGTGGTTACATACAATGTATAATCCGGATGTATAATCCGGGATCAGAATGGGATAATACCTTTTGGAACTGAACCGAAAATGACAGTCCTCGAGTAGCGTCAGTAAAAAATTAGTTAGTTCTACGTTCTATCATAGGGTTGTGAAATTGAAAATACACAAAAATTTGTAATGGTTGTAGTCTAAAAGGATTAAATGTTATTGCATTATTTGAATAAAATGTGATAAAACTCGAGCAGACACCCACGCGCACAGAAAACACAAGCAAGTTTCGACGCGAGTTTGCCATAGACACTAGAGTTTGCCGAAATGCTTACGCTACAGCTGACAGGCGGACCGCGAGCGTCTCAGTTCCAAAAGGTATTATCCCATTCTGATTCAGGATTATTCAGGGTTATTGGTAATTTGACCAATTCCCGTTAAGAGGTTACAGAGAACATTATTTGGGTAGATGTAGGGTTGCCCAATGCTTTTACATTGAGCTATCCAATCGGCAGCGACCGTCCTTAGAAAAGTGTTAGAGCTCATTTTACTTCTCGTATGATGCGTTACCTATCTAATAAAGTTGCGCTGCATGTTATGGATATGATATTACACATCTACTGTGTCTACTTCACGATGTTTTTACCCGACTACGCGAAGCAAAAAGGAGGGTTATGATTTTAGCAGCGTATGTATGTATGTATGTATGTATGTATGTATGTATGTATGTATGTATGTATGTATGTATGTATGTATGTATGTATGTATGTATGTATGTATGTATGTTTGTGTGTTCATCTGTTCCCTCGCAGAGCCTAAACTACTCGGCCGATTTCAACAAATGAGGTGTCGTTGGATTCGTCTTAATCACCCAGGTAACAAAGGATATTTTAATTTTGAAAAAAACCAAGATGGCGGCTGTGCTGCGCCCTAAAGTGGTGGACCTAAAAATAAAAATTATCGGATACCATCGTCATGGGTATCAAATGAAAGGGCTTTAAAAGACCTTTTCAAAAATGTATAACACATGTAGCGTCAACATAACAAATAGAACAAAAAATTCAAAAACGTGTTTTTTTTGCTATTCTTGGTTCTATTCTTGGCGATCGTCCAAAATGACTTACTAAAAAGCTCAAAAAAAAAATAGAAGTTAAAAACTAAAACCCGACTACTAAAAGGCTTAAAACAAGACCTGTTTATCCTTAAAATAGACTCATAGATAATTAATCGTAGTCGGAGGACACCACATTCGCATTTGATAAACCGATGGCCTCCGACTACGATTAATTATCTATGAGTCTATTTTAAGGATAAACAGGTCTTGTTTTAAGCCTTTTAGTAGTCGGGTTTTAGTTTTTAACTTCTATTTTTTTTTTCCTTCACCGTTAGCGAGTGGTATTGCTACTACAAATTAACAAATGTACGTAACTTTGAAATTAAACAAAGTCCGCACCGGGAATCGAAACTGGGACCTAAAACCAATGTCCCACGCACTGCAGCGCCGAGTGGTCTCTTCACCCATCTAGTGTGAGTAAAGGTACCACTGGACGCTGTATAAATCATCTCATTACGTAGATGTAAAGGCCTTACTGTCTATAGGCATTTGGTTCATGAACGTTGAGCGATCGTTTCTACCGCGATTCTGCGAGAAAATAATTGAAATTTTGTTTTCAGTGGCCTCTTTATCTTTGCAGCGTATTCCCAAATCAAACATTGCACTGAGAGCTCTGCTCATTGAGTGAGCTCTTAATGAGCTCAATAATTTTCATAGAAATCAACAACAAATTAATTAAAAGGGTCATTCTAAATTTTTTTTTTCAAAATTATTTAGCCACGTTATCGAACAAACTAACTTACGTACAAAAGACACAAATTGAGATAGTTTCGTAAAATTAAAGCAGTAAATGAAATAAAAAAATATTTTGATGCGGTAACAGAAGTGACCGTAATGAACACCGAAAGTGGAATGACCCGAAACACCAAACATAATGTAAAGAATATCTCTTTGGATAAATACTGAGAAAAAAGTTGAAATTGTGCGAGCGGGATGATAAAACTTATTCCGAAAAGTTCAAAACCTACTTAATTTGTTACCCAAATCGTCTTGATGCAAAGAAAAACCTCTGAAAATACGCAAAAACTTGAAACGCACTTTTCGTTTGGTTACAACCACAGATCACCCTTTATCATAACCACATAGTAACCATGTTGCAGGGCACCCTATTTTATAACTAATTGTCATAGCACCATTATTATTTTTGGTGGAATACTTTCACATGATATTCACAGGAAGTTTGTTTACTGGAATAATACGGCGCTTGTATGTATATTTGTATGTTTGTATGTATGTGTAAATGTTCGTTGAGTAAATTTGGCCGGATAGTCATGAAATGGTAGGAGAGAAAATAAATATTTTTTGTATTGTATTTGTATTGTATATTATTATGTAATGCACATGCGCCTGCTCGAATGGTATTAGCAAAAAGTTAAACATCACGAGTTCATAGTTCGGGGTGAACTACTAGTAATTTATACTAAAAATTTCCAGGTCCCGAAATGACGAGTGACAAGAAAAACGGGGTCATGAGGAATGGCCGTTTTATCTTTCCAGAGGCGAGAGGCGGCTACATTTAATCTTGGCCCAAAAGTTCTCTAATTGTGGAAGTTCTCGCTCAACTGACGGACCCGTTTCGGTTTCGAGAAACCGGATTATGTATGCTTAAACGAGGCGCGCTTTGTGGCAAAAATCCGCGAAGGAAATCATAACTTCTTTTGTTAATACGTTTTTTTATAAAATGGGAACGTTAATCATCCTGCTAGCCAAAAGCCAAGAAATTGAAAAAATATGTGTTTCGGGAAAGTGAATACAACTCAAAATAATGAAAAAAAAAACACAGAAATACAATTAAATTAAAATTAATAATATTCACAAAACATCATCCCGAAAATGGGCCTAGCTCAGCTGTAGATGTTATTATACTGTCTGAAGCAGTCTTCAGACGGCGCTGATTTTCAGCTAGCCCTATGCCACTGATCCATTTTACATTGTCATCAACTAGGTACAGTCGGCAACACGCTAGGATACCCCATTTGGTTCGATTGACGCCCTTATGCCGCGCGCGGTAAGAGCTGCCATGGGGTATCTGTGACTGTGGCCGACTGTACCTACAAACATTTTTAAAATTTTTACAACCTACAACAGCTGTACGTTATAGCCAAAAGCCTCGTTTAATTTAAATAATGTATTTATTTCTTTCGTAGCGGTGGTGGTCTAGTGGGTAGAACAATAGACTCGGAAGCGAGAGACCCAAGTTCGATTCCCGGTGCGGGCTTATACCTATGACTTTAATTTATTTCAAAGTTACGTATATTTGTGAATTTGTAGTAGCAATACCACTCGCTGACTGTGAAGGAAAACATCGTGAGGAAACCTGAGCGTATGAGGCATTATACCCTCAACGCAAAAATCGCCAACCCGCATTGAGCACGCGTGGTGATTAAGCTCGAACTCTCTCTCTCTGAGAGAAGGCCTTTGCCCAGCTAGTGGGATATGTACAATTTTACAGGCTACATCTTACTTACTTACTTATTTATTTCTTTGAATAACAATATTTGACTTTATTACAAAATAATCGGCGCGATGCAAACAATCCCCGCAATCCTAGACCGCTTGTTTTTGTGGGCCTCTGCCACCGGCAGTAAGAATCCTCGCGTCAAGTTGAGGAGGGTCGCCTGGAGCCCAGTACGTGCAGCATGGTAAGCCCGAGATAGGCCCTTCTCTATGCAAAACTGTCAACTTGTCGGTCGGGCTCGAGTTGGCTCTACGCCAACATGGCGATGGAGACAAAAATACAACATTTTAATAAAAAAATGCAATATCTACTTTCAGCTCGACATGACCCTAATCTATTGCCATCTCGAATCCCGCCTGCCATGCTCGCACAATAGACATGGCACGTCTGTCACTCGAGTTCGAGAGAGTGTCAAAACGACCATGCTAAGCATACTGGAGCCCTTCCGAGACAATACCGCGATTAATCGACCTCGCACTGCGCTAAAGGGTCACCCAAGAGGGATGGGACACCAATGGAGGAGTCATAGGAGGCCGCACCGCGGGGCAAACGTAACATTTCAGATATCAAATAATTATACAAAATATATATATACAGGGTGTTGTTTTGGTCAGTAACACCCGAGTCAGGGACGATAGTTTGAGTAACGCTTGAAACTAAAAACAAGTTGTTTTTTTTTCAAAAAATTTTTTGATGGATAAATCACCTTGTTCAAGTTGTTCCATAACAACCGCGACGTGCGGACACCCCCGCTTTCTCAAAGCGCGCGCGCGATGTTGCGCCCGACTCGCCGCTAGCGTTAGTGCAACAGTACGGGCGGCCACAATTTAATTATTTTTGGGTATTTTTCACTAACATATTTTTAATTTTTTATATTTTTTCTGGCTTTAGTGTCGTGTAAATAATCACCCCTGAGCCGGGTGTAACTTTACAAAACAAAACCCTGTATATAAAAATGAATCGCCGTGCATTAGTCTCGCTAAAACTAAAGAAACGGCTTGACCGATTTGCATATTTACTGTTTTGTCTAGTTCACCATAGTTCAGGGTAGGTTTAAAAGCAAAGAAATATGGGAAAAGTTAAAGTATTAGCTGAAAAACGGAAGAAATAAAAATTGGTCATTTTGTATTGGAATCGCCATTTTTGACGCGGAGAGTCAAACTATTTCAGGTGATACGAAGTTCGCCGGGTCAGCTAGTAAACAATTAAAAAAAAACGACTTCACTGGTGAAAAGGTACACACGACAGCACGTCAGACTGTACATATTTGTTGTAAAGTCGCCCGTAACGCAACCGAGTAGATTGCTAGCGTGTAAAGGTCGACGTGCTGTCGTGTGTACAGCTATTGCACTGATTCCGAGTGATTTGCTTCAATCCGTTGAGGAGTTCCGTTCTCCATCTCCGAAGTTCTTCATCAGATCTTAAACCATTATGGGACCACGTGGGAAGTATACACTTTCAAACAAAAAAATAATCATCAAAATTGGTTCACGTAGAAAAAGTTCCGAGGTAAGGGACATACAAATAAAAAAAAAACATATGGGTCGAATTGAGTACATCCTCCTTTTTGAAGTCAGTTAAAAAGAAGCGCTTATAGCCTAATTTGAGCCATTCTTAACCAATATGGAAAGTCACTGGCCCGGTTTCTGAATTGAGAATTTTAATAAGTAAATACTTAACTATAGTTCTGTCACGTTCTTGTGTGAGAAATCCGCAGAGGCAGAACGATATTTAGGTACTTGCTTAGCGAATTTCTCAAATCAGAAACCGGCAGTCTGACACTTTGGGTAACCACTACCTTATATGTATAACCCGTGTCATTAAAGAAAACATTTAGGATGAACTTCAACACACTCGCCCTCTCGCTAATACCGTCAAAGCGAGACAACGCTAGGTTTTTAACTCCGTCCTAAATGTTTTGTTTAATGACACGGGTTATAACAAACTTATCTGACATCCAATGGTTGCTTCGTAGTTTCACGTGATCCGAGGTGTTGTGTAAGACCTGACGACATCGGCAGGCTTGGGATTGGGATTTTCACTGTTTTTTTTCCTGAGAGAGGTAATTATTGCATGCATAATGCAAAAGCACCCGCGCCGTCGATTCTAAAAGCGGCTCTTATCGAAATACGATTCTTCTTCTTCAGCATTTATTTGTCTGTCCACTATTGGAGGTGATTAACTGACCAATTTAAGGAAGCGCAAGCGGAGGCGGCAAGACCTACCAAGGCGGAGCAACATTGATAGAACTACATGACCCGTCTGACAAGAGTGTAACGAAAAAAAAAAGAATTTGACGTAGGTACCTATTTCTATTTACGTGGCTATTGGTTGTCTATAAGTCCTAGCATGACAGCCGCAGACTCAGTTGGTATATTTGCTTGTGGTAGAATGCCTTACATGCATACAAGGTGTTACAAACGATCATAACTCTTTTTACACGGACACAAAGGGTTTTTATCTGAATTGAGAAATTCACTAAGTTAATACTTAAATATAGTTCTGTCACGTTCTTTTATGTGACATCTGCAGATACAACACGATACTTAAGTATTTTGATTAGTGAAATTCTCAATTCAGAAATCGTAGGTATGAACTGTAATAAATTGCCGACGTTATTGTTGAAATTCAATATAAAAATAATGTATAATCTGCAGAAACGATTGACACCAAAATTAAAAGGTTTTGTTGGCCTTACTGAAAAATTCGGGGTCGCCAACTGATTGGCCCAAACTGATTCGCTGACGCTGGAAGCTGTTCGCTCCGCTTTTCGTAATTATCAATTCGTATTCGAGCCCGCTCGATTCTTCTTGAAGTGGAATTAATTAAAGCGGTGACAGATGTCCCGCTAGCGATAGGATTGGCAGGTTACACGCAAACGTAAATTTTAATTGAACAAGCGAGCGAAGCGAGAGTCTATAACCCGTGTCATTAAAGAAAACATTTAGGATGGAGCTAAAAACCTAGCGTTGTCTCGCTTTGACTGTATTAATTAGAGCGAGAGGGCGAGTGTTTTGAAGTCCATCCCAAATGTTTTCTTTAATGACACGGATTATATTTGAACAATCCGGCGTTTGTATGTAGGTATGTTTGGATGTTTGTATACAATATATGAATGTTCCTTCGACGATAACTTCAATAAATTTAGTCGTATCGTCATGAAATTTGGTAGGCGTGTAAATGAGGGAAAGAGAATGTTTAAATTCGAACATGAGCCAAATCGGTCGAAGGGTTGCTAATATATAGGATCGCGAGTTCACAGTTTTGGGCCGAACCACTAGTTTATTTTAACGGAATAAACTGAGGCATTTGCTTCTACGCAATGAGATGATTTATGCAGCGTCCAGTGGCACCTTCACTCACACCAAGTGGATGAAGTGACCTCTCTTACGCTGCATTGTCTGTAGGCTTGTCCAACACTTAAAGTTTAAAATAGCAATTAGTGTAATGAGCGCCACGTCAACAAACTGCTCTGCAGTTTGGCGAAAAATTTTAACTTTTTGGGAATACTTATTGTAATACCATTAATAAAATAAATAAAAAAGAGATAAGTCAATACTGCGTGTTTTCTCGTGATGTTAAAAAATCCGATAGGCTTTCCAATATCAAAATAATCGATTGAAAATAAATAAGCACAACTTTTATTCCAACAATCAATATCGCTATTCCGCTTTTTGAGGTCTTGTAATAAATTTACGCAAATTAACACAAATTAGTTGAGCCGGCCGGAAAATTTTCATCAACCTTGATTGGCTTTAATCTTTTTTACAATAAATAAGTTGTTTTATTGGAAGACGTTACCGAATTTGCAATGAAAAATCGCACGGTGATTTCTTTAATATTGCCGCAATAACGGGATAAAATTCAATTGATTACCTACTTTTTAGGGTTCCGTACCCGAAGGGTGCCAAACGGGACCCTATTACTAACACTCCGCTGTCCGTCCGTCTGTCTGTCCGTCTGTCACCAGGCTGTATCTCAAGAACCGTGATAGTTAGACAGTTAAAATTTTAACAAACGATGTAGGTATTTCTGTTGCCGCCATAACAACAAATACTAAAAAACAGAATAAAATAAATATTTAAAGGAGCGCCCATACGACAAACGTATTTTTTTTATTGCCGTTCTCATAGATAATGGTACAGAACCCTTCGTGCGCGAGTCCGACTCGCACTTGGCCGGTTTTTTTTTTTCCTTCACCAACATAGGCGCTACTCGACCTTCAAGCAAAATACTTCCACTTACTCTAATTTTATTTGACAAGCAAGAAGAAATGAGGCGGCCCGACCGGGAAAGCTATCAAATGTCGAGGATATCGAATTACCCAATCGGCAGAGAAATTAAGTTCAAAGTAAATCCATCGATCCTTGCAGCTACCCTGTTATATTATGTATGTACACTTACCTTTCATGACCAAGAGGACGATAAAGAGGCCACTATAATAAAATCTAAAATAGCAAAAGGAAGGGGGATCCCCCTGGTGAGGTTTCCACTAACTGCCTCACTCAGAGTATTCTTTCTGAGTGCTGCTGCTGCTGTAAGTCTTGCAGTTCCTAACCCGCCGCAAATATTACAAAATTCCATTTTTTTTTCGGTTTTGTAATACTTATACCACATCTTAATTAAAATAGGTTTTATAGGCAGAATTACGTACTTTATAACATATCAAAAGGGTTACCTGCAGTGGCAGATGCAGGATTTTGATTTGGGAGGGGCTTGAACCCAATGAGGAACCCCGGGGGTCTACTGGCTAAAACGAAGCCGATTACCATTGGCGAAAATGTAAATTCGATTTATGAAAAATTAACAGTATTGAACAGTACATTTTTCAAAAATCGACTTTCGATTTTCGCCATTGGTAATCGGCTTCGTCTTAGCCGGTAGACCCCCAGGTTTGATCAAGATGAGTAAACACAAAAAGCATACACATTTTGGCATGCTTTTGCCTACGAGTTCTGCGTTCTGGGACCCAAAAAATTTTCATGGAGGAACGCTTTGGGGTGGGGGCTTTGAGCCCCATAGCCCGCCCTCTAAATCCGCTTCTGGTTACCAGTAGCCTTCTTAGTAAATTAAAACGACACTGTAATATGAGGTACCAAACATTCGTGGGAGATTTATTCTTCGCGAATAAGGAATTTCGGATACAAAATTGTGTGAATGAAATACTGCGGAGCTCTCTTATGAAACCTTAATGTTTCATGCAAATAGATAGCATAAAAGTGCCGTATGAAATCACCGCGGAGTTATTACGTTTAGTACGTGCTGTCGTAAACCGAGGTTAGCGGAACGAATATAAGTAATTTATTCTTGAACGTTTTTCTTGCAATAAGAGGAATTTTGACTGAACTTCAAGGTGGTCTTATTTACTACGCTTTAAGCCCAAACGAAAATGCTTAATAGAAAATTACAAATTTAAAAAAACGATCCGACTTGTGAAACGGTACACTGTTATTAAGCTACTGGGGCCTTAGCTAACACAATGGCGTATCAATGGCGTCCCAGGTAGAAGTACAAAACCGGGAATTTTTTCATTGTTCTCCTACAACCAGCGAACTAATCCTCTAGAATTTGACTCATAATATTCTTCGCTGTACTACAAAAACATTAAAAGGACCGACACTGGACCGACACTGGATCGACACTGGACCGACACTGGACCGACAGCATTAATAAATCGTAATTAAAACCGGGAGCCCATTTTGGCACCATTGTGTTACAGGCTAAGGCCCCTGCACTGATTCCGAATTCCGAGTGATCTGCTGCGTCCTTAATACTTAATATAAATACTTTTATGGGACCACACGGAAAGTATAAACTTTGAAACAAAAAAACAATCATCAAAATCCGTCCACCACCTAGGAAAAAGTTCTGAGGTAACAAACATAAAAAAACACACTGCTTCAATTGAGTACCTTCTCTTTTTTGAAGTCGTCCGCGCAGACTTTTTTTTTCTCGTGAGTTTTTCCGTTGTTTTAATGGTTATTCTGCTATTCGGGGCGGAGAGAAATCCAACAAATAGAAAATCATAAGAATCGGTCCACCCGTTCTCGAGTGTATCTAACACGACTTTGTTTTATACATATATTAAAGATACGTTCTACGGGCTGACTTGTTAGTCGCCAAGCAAACTTTGAAGCGTTTTCCAATCACCAATACAAACAACTTTTACTGGTTGAATTTTTTTGCTTCAAATCGAAGCAAAAAAATCTGCTATTGCGCCAAATATGAGAAAACTTATTTATGTTTTACTTCGATTTATTTGGCGTACAAAAATTTCTTGGTAACTAAAAAGTCAGACCGTATTTCTTCGATTTCTTTTCCTATAACTGTCAAAGAAAATAAAACAGTAATCCTTTGTTAGTTAGGTACGTGATTGGCTTTCCCAAAAATTTTCCCCGTGTGAAATCCACTTCCTTTTAAGTACTTGAGAATTGCCCTCAGTAGGTAAGGGTGGTATTAATAGTTGTCTGAGATCACCTACTTGAGATCGATCTCAAGTAGGTGAACTCAGAAAAGTCAAATGCTAATGTCAAGCTATGGTTAGTGTCAAACTTGAGTAGCTGTCAGCATATTAATAGTCACTATCTTGAGATTGAAATTTACATTAGCCAAGGCTTGACATTAGCGATTGACTTTTCTCAGATCACCTACTTGAGTTCGAGCTTGAGGTGACGACTATTATTGCCACCCTGGTAGGTAATCGTATGAGGTAGTGGCCACCCCTGGTGTCAGAGTTTTTAGGCCACCCAAAGGGTCTCTGACATGGCTTAACGATTGTTATCAATCAACAACAACCGGGACCAACGGTTTAACGTGCCTTCCGAAGCACGGAAGCGCTCAGATATTATTGCCACTAGCGGTCACCCATCCATGGACAGTCCGCGGCCGTTGTTGCTTAACTTTGCCAATCGATTAAGAACGGCTGGACTAAGACGCAGTTTTATATTGAAGTCGCAAGCTGGCGACACACTCACTTCCCCTTCAAGTCTCGAGAAGAAGACTGCAAATATCTTTCCTCGAGTTACGACTTCCTATTTTGAGGGTACAGTGAGGTTTTATGTTTTCATCATCATTAAATGTTTAAGAGTTAAACTCTTATCGATCCAGAGCTCTCCACGCACTCCGGTCACAGGCCAGTTCCTTCACACCCTGGTACTCAACGACATCCACATTTTCTTTAATTTGGTCAAAATCGTCGTCAAAAATTAGGTATGATTTTAGGGGTTTATAGTATAGGAACAAATAATAAAAATCGGCTAAGTGCAGGTCAGACTCACGCACTGAGGGTCCATACAACCATTTGTATGGCCGTACGGAATAACAGAACCCTCAGTGCGCTAGTCCGACTTGCACTTTCGACGCGAAGTATTTCGGTCATACGTAAGATGGTTCCTTCGGTATATTACAAAGCCGGAACCAAAAATACTGTAACTCCTCTGTACAGTAACCAGACGCTTTAAGTTCCAAGTCCAAGTAAAAATTTTCCCCGCTCATTGCTAATTTTCTGGCCAGTACACAGCGCAAAGCACTCGCAAATTGCCTTTAATTTATTACTGACGTTTCGGTTTCGCATCTCCTGATCTCAATGAAATAGAAAGATGTGCTTACCGATTGCTTTCCGGCTACGGGGCTTGGAAGCGAGAAGGTGGTACATTCTTCCTAAACTTTCTAGTATTCCTTACAGAGACATTTTGAGCTGTGAATAAAGCCACACAGCCACTGTGTTCTTTGAAAAAGCACAGAAAATATTCCCAACATTATGTTTCATAGTAACTTTCTTTGTTTGAATAACAAGAAGTAGTTAACGTCCCTTCTAGTCTTGCACCGCCACTGAAGAAAATATACGAAGGGGCGCAATTACGATGCTTGCCATTTGCCTTTGCTACGCCACGCACCCTTCTTACTTCATCTACTCTTTGGCACTACAAGCCTTTGTGGGTCTTGACCTCCTTTTCTACAGTAGATCCATTTAATTTTATCTTTAGCCCTTGCCTCTCGTCACCAGTCATTGAATTGGACCATATTTCGGAAGTCTTCTACAATGAAATAAATCCAAAGTAGGATAGGCACCCAAAGAAGTATTCAAGTGACAAACTTTCGTAAGCACAGGGGGTTAATTCGGTACGCAAAGTTTTTTGTTCGAAAGTCCGTTATTGGCTTAATCTTATCTTTAGACAATATTGAGAAACTAATTTCAATATTTTTTATTTTGGTTCAGTAGTTTGGATTTTACAACGTTTCAAAGATACGGTTTTATGACGTCACGCGACGGTCTGCATACTGTTGGCGGTCATAGGAACAAAACATTTTAGCGCATAAAAACAAAACTACTGAAGCAAAATAAAAAATATTGAAATTAGAATTAGAAATTAGCCAATAACGGACTTTCGAACAAAAAACTTTGCCTTCCGAATTCTCGGCAATCTCAAATGTGACTTCTTACTAAGGTTTTCTTCGTAGAATCTCGAATTAGACATGCCCGAGAATTTGCCCCCTGCACACGTTTATTGAATGAGCGAGCGAAGCGAGAGAAGTTCTCCGAGTCTACTTGAACAATCCGGCGTTTGTATGTATGTATGTATGTATGAATGTTCGTTCGACGATAATTTTATTTTATTTTTATTTTACTTTATTTGGGAAACAAACGGTACAATTTATAAATTATTAGAACACAAACGTATTACAGACACCAGCGAAGTTTCCACTTAAAAATAACACTGACACAGAGACATAGCAAATAACATTATTTTTCTATTAAATCACGGTTTTACTCACAACAAAACATAGCTTATATTAACAAAATTAGGATTTTTTTTATTGAACGGCAATAACAACACACTGCCTCATAACTTGAGTAAAAGTCGGATCGTCATGAAATTTGGTAGGTAGGTAAATGAGGCATAGAGAATTTTTAAGTACGAACATGAGCCAAATCGGTCGAGGGATTGCTGAGATATGGGGTCGTGAGTTCATAGTTCGGGGCGAACCACTAGTATTGATTGTTTCACTTACTTTTATTATTTCTTGGAATAACTGATATGTTTCGACCTCGTCCGGAAGTCTTAATCATGGAGGAGGGACGGACGATGCGTTCGTCGCGGCGTTCACACGCTCACTGCGGTCTCGCGCGGACAGGTCCGGTACAGGGGCGAGGGGCGGGGGTGACCGGCCCCGCTACCTTCAAGACTTCCGGACGAGGTCGAAACAGGTCGGCTATTCCGACGAATAATAAAAGTAAGTGAAAATGTTAAATCAATATAATATTCAAGTGACGATTGGAAATCGACGAGTTTTTCAAAAGCACCTCGTTTGCTCCACCACAATTGTAGCATTAATCTTTCCCGGTCAAAGACGCGAGGGCAAATAATGTCGTTTATCTTTTTAAGCACTACTACAATATTGGCCCGGAATCAAAGGCAATGGACGCATGGATTGATGGAGGTAGAGCAAAGGTGTGTGCTGTAACTTTGAAAAGAAATCCTTTTCATTTGTTATCTTCTCTTCTTTTTGGATGCCACTTTTGACTTGTGCGGGACTTATTTGTAGGTTCTAGGATCTGGAATCTAGGCCTAAAAATCCTAAAGGTCGGTCCTAAAAATTTTTAAGCTTAGGTATTCTCATTTTTGGCAAAAAAAAACGCATCAAAAAAGAGGATACTTATGATTTATATTTTTTTTCTTTGGCGGCATAGTGTGCTTTGACCATCACCTTAACTAATCACTTACTGTCGATTTCTGAATTGAGAAATTCGTTAAGCAAGCAGTTAAGTATCGAACGTAAAGAACGTGACAGAACGATACTTAAGTATTTACTTAGTAAAATTATCAATTCAGAAACAGGGCTATACTGCAGTTAGTGTATTTACAAAATATTCGTCAAAAAGCTTATTTATTGCATGGAAAAACGGGTGCTACCTACTTACTCACATTTTGAAGGATGTTAACCAATGTTTACTGCTTTGCAATTTGCAAGCAGCGACGCAATGGTTGCACAATCACTGCAACGCACGTTATCAAGGAAACTGGTGTGAAGTTGAAGTTCCTCCGTAAATTCGCTACTCTACAGAGACGCGTATAGTTTTCGAGCTCTTTTTGTCCGTTAACTTTCCGATGAATTGATTTACACAAGTTTGTGGGACGTTTTCCAACAGGAAGGAAGTGAACGGAACTCTGCGTAATGGTCGGGATACACGGTGACACAAATGTTGACACTACAGGATAACAACTTTTACTACGGTTATAAAGACTCTTATAACGATTTTATAATGATATCGGTACACGATTTGAACCCGTAACCTCTTGCATTCCGTGCAGGCGCTCTACCAATTGAGCTACCGAGTCAAGTAACTGTCGATGCGAATTTTCTAACCTCATTGAAACTCGTCTTACGGACGATGTTACTACGGTGCCTAAACATGAACAAAAAAATATTTGCTATTCCATACACTCTCGTTAGATCAGTGGCTCTTAACCTTTTTTGGACCACGGGCCACTTTGATAATTTTTTTCTTAGTGCGGACCACCAGATCCAAGGTACATCGTATTTCACATGAAATTGTTTCACCTGTGACCTAAAGTATAATGTAAGTAAGTTGAATACAGGAAATTAATATGAGTCGGTTTTGGAACAATGGAACATTCACGCGAAAATTCCCCAATTTTACTAAAATTATTATGGAGATTTAATTGGTCGGTAAAAATCAAGTTTACCTTAGCACGTGTAATGGGTGCGTGCAAAATGCGCGCGCAGCGCGCCCGAAAATTCACAGTTTTTTCCCTTTTTAATTATATGATGAAGATTTATTTACCTATTATTTGAACAAACGCACCCAGCGCGGCTGAAAATTAACTTATTTAAGTCTTACATTTCATAATGGACAATTGCTTTGTTTTGAATAGAAGACACGCGCGTAGCGCATTTGAAAATTCACCGATTTTAACCTAAATATAGTCTACGTGCGGTTTGACATTGGCTAACGACATACTATGAGTGAGCACTGATTACTCGATTTTTAAGGGTTTTGATACTAATACAATTTATTATTTTTTGCGTATTGAACTGAAGACAGCAACTTTACATCGGAGCCTGCCGCAGGTTACGTATAGGCTATTTTTTGTACTATCCTATCAAAATCTGGCACATTCGGTAATTCCTTAGCGCGATCTGCAGTCACGCGGATCTTTGGACTTTAAAAATATTTTTCAATAGGGAGTAAGAGCGCGCTGCAGCGCGCACGAAAATTTCAGTTATTTTATTCATTGGGAACTTATTCAAACATGACTTTCAAAATCAACATTAAAATTTATTGACAACTATCGCTATGTGCGCTGGACTGCAGGACCCTTCCGCGGACCACTAGAGAGGCCCTCGCGGACCACCAGTGGTCCGCGGACCATAGGTTAAGAACCACTGCGTTAGATGGTCAAATACAATTTGATTTTTATTTTAATTTTTTTACCCAGTGTAAAAGTTGTTTGATTTTATGAGTAAAATGTTTTTCTGTCGAATTCGATTGCATCCTGTAATTTCATTGTGTATCCTTAGCTTAAAAAAAACTCGTAGTTAAGTGTGTGGACATGCATCAAGATAATAGGGCTTTTTTACCCCTATTAAAGTAGTTTTGTTTAATAAATCAAAGACCCCTGCTGGCCGTTATGCTTTTTACCATAATTATCCTCTTAACAAAAAGATTGCACCAAAGGTACCTAAAGATGTTTAGCTGAAGTACAGTATAGTGGAATTAAATTGTTATTTTGATGTTAGGAAGGTAGGTAATCGTATGAGGTAGTGGCCACCCTGGTGTCAAGTTTGCAGGATCGTCTTCTGACAATTATAATATTGTATGTGTGATGCGCGAGTCCTTCGATGTCTTTGATTTCGCATCCTTCAATTAGATATAATTCGATCCTGCTAGCCCATTTGGTAACAAAGATTCTTAACAAAACGCAAAAAACTCTGACCTCTGAAATTAAAATATCTGTTCAAAAGCCCGCATTTCATAACATCAGACATTCGTCTTTTGTCCTGGAAAGATTCAAATTAGCATTTTTTCCGTCGTTCGATTACACTGCGTCCGTCACGGCCGTACAAATCTTAGGAACCTTCAAACCAAATAACTATTATCCAAAATGCTATACATATAACGTTAGCACAATGCCACTAATGCTACGACAATGCTACGCCGTAGAAGGCCTACGCCACCGTAGCAAGTACTACGCAATATGATGGGGGAGCACATTTTGGGTCTATTGCAAAAAAAAAAATTAGCAATTTCAAGACTTTATGTATAGTATGATAATTCGCAAACAGCTTATTTATTGAACGGAAAAAACGGTCACTTACATTTTGACGGATGTTAATAATTTTTTGCTGTATTGCAAGCGATGACGGAGTGCAAGCGCAATCATTGCAACACACGTTATAAAGGAACATATTTTTTTTTATGATAGGCTTCATACTTTGACCTTGTCAGTTTAGTCAATACGTTACACGTTCACGGTCACACCACCTGTCTAGCCGTTAATAGGACTACTCACTACGTAAAATAACAGACTGCGTTCGAGTGTCCATAAATGACTGTGTTAAGTTTTTTGGCGATTTTCGACAAAACTGTCTCTCGTGCAAGCCAAGAGGAAAATATCAAGTAATACAATGTTTTTTCCCAGCACCTAAGCACTGAAAAATTCGGTTCGAAATGGGTCGAATGGGCATTGTCAAATCCTATTTTTTATTCTATAATAAATCGAAAATATATTTGAATATATTTTGAATATTTTCTTAATTTTTAATGTAACAATTTTTTTATTAATTATTATACATTTCTAAAAGTTTTATGTATGATGTCACCACTGGCATTATATAGTAAGTTCATTGCATTCATTCTTGCTTTTAAAAAATAAAAACATGTTGACGTTTGACAAATGTCAGTGTCAAGTCAACAAGAGTTGTGTGTTTTGACAGTTGTTGTTGTTGACGAATGTATTAATTTTAAATATTTGTAGGCAATGGAACTACCACATTAGAGCCAATGATGACGTCATCGAAAGAAAAATTAAGTAAAAATTTTTGGCGATAAATATTAATAATCCCCCCCTAATAGTAATCAGTATCCCTATTCCTCGGAATGGTTTTCAATTTACGACAATCGATGCCTCCCTGATCCATGCCCATTGCGGTTAGTTTTGTATGTAAAGGTTAGTTTTGTATGTAAATCCATGCCCGTAGGTTTCTTAGCCAGTGGTTAGCTACTGGACTTTAATTAATATTTCGATACGATATTTTCACAGGTGCAGTGTATTCAGACCGTAAGTCTAAACATGTCCGGGCAAATTTAGTGGGCGCCCGTCCCCTCACGCGCAATTTAATTTCGCTAAACAGCCTCAGGGCTTTGCCAGACTTTTTTTTGTCCTTTTTCTATATTTTACCATTCATTCGCCGTATTGGAAGTGGAAAAATATGACCGTATTTTGATTGGGTTTTTATTGACTGAGTAGTTTTTGGAAAGCTGTCGTACAAGAGGTATTTCCTCAGCAGTGGGTGATGATTGTCACAATTTAAGAGTTGGCTCCGCACGTATCGACCCTGTCTTTCCTTGGGCTAGGCCTACTAAGCTATCGGAACGGTATTAGTACTGGGCAAGCCTACTCTATCTAAGACAATGTCCCAGGCTTCTAGTGTGAGTGAAGATGCCACTGAACGCTGTATAAATCATCTCATTACGTAGATGCAAAGACTTAAGGTGGGATGATAGCAACGTGGCGGGAAATTCAAAATTTTCACAGTTTTTTACATTTTGTAGCTAAATTGAGCTATTTTTGTTCAGCGATTTTTCGTTCGCGGCAATAACATAGTATTCTTTTCATTATTGTAAACAACAGAACAACAATAATTCAGCCGATTATGTGTTCTGGTCTACGAAGCAGTGGCACTGCCCAAAAAACTTGTCGAACAAAAATAGCTCAGTTTAGCTATAAAATGTAAAATACGGTGAAAATTTTGAATTTCCTGCCACGCTGCTATCTTCTAGCCTTAAGTTTAGTTTATCTACTAACGTTCACGAGTGCCGCCAATTAAATAAAATCATTACTTCTTTTTGGATGCGTTTTTTGCTAAAAACGAGACGTTCAATGATAATCCCTAGGCTTGACCATTTTTAGGACTTAAAATCTAGATTCCAGATCCTACAATCTATGAATAAATCCTGCCGCCGCCACAAAACCTTTACATTTCATACGATCTAATTTATCCATGCTATTGCGATTAGAACTGAGCCTATAACGTAACAATAACACTGAAAATTTTACTGTTTTCATTCAATCTCCTGCAAAAATACGGTTCTACGGCCGCCCTCTTGTTATTGGCTCATCTTTCTTTATTGAATAATCTCTCCTCGAACCTATTAAAAGACTAACGCTATTTTAGTTCATTTGTCATTGTTGACCTAAGATTTTAAATGGTGATTGTAAGTTTAAATGGTGATTGTAAGCTAAGTACATCGTTCTCTGATGAATTTGCTTAATAACGATCCAAGTCACATACATTATTTCGAAATTATTAATATGGAAATGCTTTCCCATTTTTAAGGCACTAGAAAAAGTATTGTAAAAGTTGTAAACTGACTTTTAGACGTTTGAAAATTAAAAAATAATTGAGACACATTATAACATGGGCCAAGTCGCGAACGGTAGGCTAGTTAAAAGATTAAATTAGAAAAAACATAGTCTAGACCCTACCAGTGGTTTTACGACCCACTCACTTCCGTGACATAAAACAGATCGTAAAGATATCGCCTTCGAATAAATAAAAAAATCATAAAGTCCGATGTACTGCGCGGGTGTCGACCAGAGTGGCAATATGGCTCGCGACTGTTCTAGGTCTAGGCGCTGGGCAAGCCAACTCAAAGTTACCACTAACTATAAGTTTATTCTAATTAAAAACCATGCACCAAATTTCAAAATTACATTAAAATTCACATTATGCTTCGTCCAAAAAATAAAAATAAAAGAAATAATGTCAATAATAAAACACAAAAAACATGACAAAGAAAAAAAAAATAATAACAATAAGCCAATACCTACTCAAATAAACCACCCCGGGCCACATCCGACCCAAAGGTCCCCATGACGCTAGCAGCGTTACCACGCTGAACCGCCAGGGAGATCCTCTACATCAGATATGCCCCGAAGCGGTAGTCGAATCCACGGTTCCTCAATCGGCGACCTATCTCTTTGACAAAGCCTTGCCCTGAATTCCCCAAACCCCAGTGTTTTAGAGCAAGAGGATAAAAAATATAACTATTTAGGAGAGGACCATACTTCTGCCATTTCAGTCTTGCAGCTTCTTCCGCCGATGCGCCAGAAGTAGCAGTGGTGGAAATAATGTGGGAGGGCGCAAATGTGCAAACGCACTTACCACTTGGAGGTGTAAGTAAGATGTAACCTAGCTGGACTTTCTCTCAGAGAGAGAGTTATGCCTCAGACGCTCAGATTTCCTTACGATGTTACCCTTACTGTCAGTGAGTGGTCTTGCTACTACAAATTCACAAATGTACGTAACTTTGAAAATAAACAAAGTCAATAGTTTAGGTATGCCTCCAAACTGGCTAGACCCTTTTAGTCGTTTGATTATCCGTTTTTTTTTGACATGTTCA
The DNA here is from genome assembly GCA_949319315.1 of Zelleria hepariella. Classification (NCBI taxonomy): domain Eukaryota; kingdom Metazoa; phylum Arthropoda; class Insecta; order Lepidoptera; family Yponomeutidae; genus Zelleria; species Zelleria hepariella. The sequence goes on along the minus strand of OX439383.1, from coordinate 23,532,091 downwards.
AAGGTTGATAAATTCGTAGCTCAATTGGTTGAGCGATGGCATGGTGTTCTAAAGCGATTTTGTTTAAGACGAAATACGATGTACAAGTAGCGCCGCCAGTTAAAAAAAAACATATCTCTTTTTGATGCGTTTTTAGCAAAAAGCCTCGCGTTGAGAAATCGCAGGAGCGTTTTTAGCAAAAAACTCTACTGCGACCTTAGTTGCAAAGTGAAATATGCCAGTTAGGGCGTCAACTTTCGCCCCTAAGTAGGCCATGATTCCATGGAAAAAAATTACGTTATATCTCGAAGGCGTGATGCGAAGTAATAAACTTATTTATTTCAATTTTGCGTTCTTCATCCTCGGATAGCTCTGTTTGTCTGTATCAGTCTAGCATGATATACCTACTTAGTATCTATTTCGCCCTAGGTAGATAAACAAAGTGAGAAATAGCACGTTATCAAACTTACAATTTATGCAACCTTTATGCTAGACTGTCCTCGTGGGCTTAAATAATTGTATTATCAAAATAAAAATGACGATTAAATGGCTTAATTAATAAAAATGACGATTCCGACTTCTTGCGATTAATTCTATGTTATGTATTTCTAGGCTATTGATGATCAGGTTTTATTTTTTCAGCTTCACTTAAAATACAAAATATACAGTGATTACAAAAGTCAAACTTCATATTTTTTACAAATTTTAATAAGATATAGGTGAAAACGCGCAGACGCGATTTTTCAAAAGGTTTTACGACGAAAATAGAGTGTTTAGTGTATCGAAATGAAAATAATCCTATCACTCTAGCCTAGACGGGGGGTCTACCGGCTAAGACGAAGCCGATTACCATTGGCGAAAACCGAAGTTCGATTTTTGAAAAATGTTCTGCCACCCAGTTAATTTTACTGCCACCCAGTTCATTTTTCATAAATCGAACTTCGAATTTCGCCAACGGTACCTAATCGGCTTCGTCTTAGCCGGTAGACCTCCGGGTCAAGTGGCCACTTGGATGCTCTAGCTAGTGCCTGAAACAAGTTTTTAGATTGCATTTAAACCTACCGTAGTTTTTTTATGATTTGCCCGACACCCTGCAGATTGGCATTTTGTTTACACAGAAAAGTACCTAGTCACTTAGATATTCTACGCCTGTCCACAGAAACCTAGTTCCAAGTATTCTCTGGGAGGCTGAAGTCGTAAACAATATGCAAAGTATTCCATTTTTGCACTGATTTGACTAGCTATTTCTGGAAAAAACTAAGTTATGGAGATATTGTATTAATAATATGAAGAATTCAAGGCACAATAATGGATTTTCTGATCGAGTCTTCTAGGAAGCCTTCTTATTTTTGTATTAATTATGTAAGTTAAGGTGGCATTAATAGTCGTCTGAGATCACCTACTTGAGCTCAATCTCAAGTAAGTGAACTCAGAAAAATCAATAACTAATGTCAACCTTGGCTAATGTTAAACTTGAGTAGCTGTCAGCATAATTACTAGTGGTTCGCCCCGAACTACGAACTCGCGACCCCATATCTCAGCAACCCCCCGACCGATTTGGCTCATGTTCGAACTTAAAAATTATCTTTGCCTAATTTACCCGCCTACCAAATTCCATGACGATCCGACTTCATTTACTTAAGTTATCGTCGAACAAACATTCATACATACAAACATACAAACATACAAATATACAAACATACATACAAACACCGGATTGTTCAAGTAGACTCTGAGAACTTCGCTCGCTTCGCTCGCTCGTTCAATAAAACATAAATCTCCGCAAGGTGCACTAATGTACTGATAAGCTATATTCATTCCTAATTTCATCCAAATACGTCCAGCCGTTTCAGTGTGAAAGAGTAACAAATAATACAGTCACTAACAAAACTCTCTCATTTATAATACTAGTGGTACGCCCCGAACTATGAACTCGCGACCCCATATCTCAGCAACCCCTCGACCGATTTGGCTCAAGTTCGAACTTAAAAATTCTCTTGGCCTCATTTACCTGCCTACCAAATTCCATGACGATCCGTGTAAATTTATTCAAGTTATCGTCGAACGAACATTCATACATACATACATGTAGGCGCGACAGCGACAGTCACAGAAATAGTCACGTGATTGACCGATCGCGCGACGGCAACGCAGCTGGCCGGCCGGCGTGAGTCATCGGGCACCTGCGCGTTACGTCGCTCCGCTACCTGCGACTATAAAAAGGGACAGCCCGGCCGAGCTAGGGACAGAGTCGATTGACTAGTCGTCGGGTCGACCCGACGACTACCGCATTTATTTATTACTAGCTGTGCCCGCGACTTCGTATGCGTTTTTACACATGTGACATTTAATTTAAATTCGACTGTGGAGGAAAACTCAAAAGGAAGGTTTTTTTTTAACCCCCGACCAACAAAGAGGGGTGTCATAAGTTTGATAGCTTTGTGTGAGTGTCTGTTTATGTGTTTATGAGGGTGTGCCTGCCTGTGTGTCTGTCTGTGTGTGTGTGTGTGCCCTAATCTAAACAATAAATTTATGATAAAATATGTTTTGTTTAGATTAGGTATCGCCCGTGTAAGATACCAGAAAGCTTAGCATAAGAATTGCCTGGGAAGTATGGGGGTTTATTATGTATCTCCCTCGACGTAGAGTGGGATAGATAAAGTTATAAGCCCATAGATAAGGTCTTACCCATTCTCATGCTAAGCCAGCAAGCAAAGCATAAGGTTGGGTTAGAGCGTATCTAACGCAAATAACTCTGTCTATCCCGCTCTACGGCAAACAAAATATATTTTTTTAATATCAAGTTGGGCTCAGTAAAGTAAATATTTAAAAAAAGGCACAAAAAAAATTTCAACCTCGCGTGGGTTCAAATCCAGAACATTTCGACCGCGACGCAACAGTACTACATTTCTAACATCGATAAACTTTGTCCGACCTCTACCGAAAACCACTCACAATTCCCTCCAGCAAGCATCATAAGGCTGGGTTAGAGCGTATCTATGGCTCTGTCCATCCCGCTCTACGTCAAACAAAAGAGTGAGATACCTACTAGTGGTTCGCCCCGAACTATGAACTCGCGACCCTATATCTCAGTAACCCCTCGACCGATTTGGCTCATGTTCGAACTTAAAAATTCTCTTGGCCTCATTTACCTGCCTACCAAATTTCATTACGATCCGACTAAATTTACTCAAGTTATCGTCGAACGAACATTCATACATACATACATACATACATACATACATACATACATACATACATACATACATACATACAAACGCCGGATTGTTCCAGTAGACTCGGAGAACTTCGCTCGCTTCGCTCGCTCGTTCAATTATTTTAAACCCATAGATACGCTCTAACCCGGCCTTATGCTACGCTTGTAGAACTAACATTTTCCGCCAAAATAAAATAAAAACAAATGCCGATTTTTCATTTACAATATGCGCCCCAAATGCCAAAAGACGTAGCGTGCTATTATACAGAGTGATAAAATAAATAAATAAATAAATAAAAGACCGCCAACAAAGCGGGAGACCACGTATACGTACGTATACGTATAATCCTCATCATAACGAACATTTTTGCCCAAGGAACTATGCCTGGGAAATCAACGGTTTCCGAGATAATAAAGTCGGACTTTAATTTTTTTTTTTTCTGAAATATTTTCAGTATCACGTTCTTAACATACCTTCTCAAGAAGCCATATCAAAATTATGGATATTTCTTACAAAAAATCAAGTTAAAATTGCAACCCGCAATGTAGGTTTTCGAGAGAATGTGGTTCAAAGTCGGACTTTTAAATTTTTTTTGCAGAAATATGTTCAGTATCACGTTCTTAACATACCTTCTCAAGAAGCCATATCAAAATTATGAATATTTCTTACAAAAAATGAAGTTAAAATTGCAACCCGCAATGTATTCTGAACATCGGATAGCCTAGATTGTTCCCAGAACCAGGACTTATCACGGTCCTAAATTTGACTGAAAACTGTTCAGCGGTATTCGCGTGATGAGGTAACACACAGACAGACAGACAGACAGACAGACAGACAGACAGACATAAACCGATTTTTTTGCATTTTTGTATTCAGAATAGTTTACTTAGTAACCCCTGATAGTTTTTTTCTAAAAATATTCAATGTACAGAATTGACTTCGCTAGAGTTTTATTATAAGTATAGATTTCTTGTATAAAATCAATTTAAATTCGATGGTGCTAAAAGTGTGAAGACCATGAGCGAGGTAATGTACTTGATCATATTATTATATCCTATTTTCCCGGGAGGTTTTCTTGCCAGTTCTTTCCTACTGGGTATTTGTTACTGAACTGGTGGAGGCATGATCATCAATAAAGCTGGACATGACCAACAACAATGTGTTTTCCTGGTCTCATCTCCTTCTAGTAGTATCCCATAGTAGGCCATCCTTCTAGTAGTATCCCATAGTAGGCCAACGACTAGCCATCCTGATACCCCAGAGAAGCCCATTTATCTCACTCCGACATACATACATACATACATACATACATACAAACGCCGGATTGTTCCAGTAGACTCTGAGAACTTCGCTCGCTTCGCTCGCTCGTTCAATTAATAGACACTTGAGATTGACATTGACATAAGCCAAGGCTTGACATTAGCATTTAACATTTCTGAGATCACCTACTTGAGTTCGAGCTTGTGATGACGACTATTAATGCCACCCTAAATGACAATTTCACCGCTAGATTCTGGATCTCGCTTGTAAAACGCATGCGGAATAGGGGTGAAATGAGGGCGTTTTAATGCTCACTCGTTGCTACCAGTGTCGAGTAAGTTAGTTATTTCTTAAAGTGTACTTAAATTAAAATCATATTTAATATCAATCTTAAAACTTAACTAATAAAACAATAAAACAACAAAAACGCTGTTTTACTCAAACAAGAAGCAAGCCCCGTTTTGTTGTAAAAAAAAATTAGAACACAATTTTCCGAAAGACGAAACTGGGCCCTTAGCCTGTAACACGATGGTGCCAAAATGGGCTCCTGGTTGACGGTTTTAATGACGATTAATTAATGCTGTCGGTCCATTGTCGGTCCTTTTAATGTTTTTGTAGTACATCAAAGAATTTTATGAGTCTAATTCTAAAGGATTAGTTCGCTGGTTGTAGGATAACAACGAAAAATCCCGGTTTTGTCCTTCTACCTGGGACGCCATTGATACGCCATTGTGTTACAGGCTAAGGCCCCTGTTTCAAAGCAGCGGTTAGTAGCAAGACAACGTCTATTTGCCAAAATTAATCTCAGGTATTGCAAAATATTCACAACATTATTCTTATTAGAAATAAACCCGCGTAGCCCATACAAAGAGTGACATTTTTGACCTCGCGCTACACTAAAGCATCTAGTGGCAAATTCGAGCGCGGCTACCACGCTCGGATTTGCCCCTAATCCTAGGAATGGCTTACAGATTTCGACATTTGCTTATCAACAAGGATCTGTTTTTTTGTGGACGTACCTAACGGGTTTTGCGCTAACAGCAGCGCAAAACGCATTTGTCTTTGTTTTTGTTTTTGCCATCTTGCTATATTTCACTGCGTACCTGAATTTTTACCTTGAAAATTTCATTATTATTTTTTTATTTTTGTATTCAACATTATCAGGGAAAGACCAGGGGGTCTACCGGCTAAGACGAAGCCGATTACCATTGGCGAAAATCAAAGTTCGATTTTTGAAAAATGTACTGCCAACCAGTTCATTTTACTGCCACTCAGTTAATTTTTCATAAATCGAACTTCGATTTTCGCCAATGGTAATCGGCTTCGTCTTAGCCGGTAGACCCCTAGGTTTCTGAATTGAGAATTTTACTAAGTAAATACTTAATTAGTATCGTTCCGTCAAGCTCTTTTGTGATCTGGAATCTGGAAAGACAGAACGATAGGTAGGTGAATTTCTCAATTAGTGAATTTCTCAATTCAAAAATCGGCAGTTAGTCCTATAAACGTTTGGTTAATATTGTGCGACAAAAATATTACACATCTAACTAGGATGTGGTGTGACTCTACCCTAAAAACTAGTCGGCTAGGCGGTGTCTAGCCATTAGTTGAGGCGAAAGAACTGCCTCCGTTTATCCTGCGAATTCGCGCCACACCTCTCCCGGGTGCTCCGTTTACATTCAGCCCCTCGGACTTCTGTAATACAATTTCAATCCAAAAAGCGCGCAAAAAATATCACTTCTCCATACAATATATATTTTTTTGTTTTTTTAATTTTTTTCTTAGAATATTAACAAAACATAGTTGCTTGACACCCCCCTAAACCGCATGGTTTGTATGGGTATGATGGTGTAGATGGGCGGTAAACAATTTTATTGTAAGGAGAAGTTTTTTTTGCGCATTTTGGAGTGAAATTTTGGATTTTGGGTCAGAATCACCAGTCGAAGGTATCTCTACCTTGACTGTATTATTCTACATTGACTCTACGACTCTACATTGACTCTATCTGAAGAGTGATAGAGTCAATGTAGAGACGATAAAGAGTTCATTAGTCAATGAAGAGTACACTGTCCAAACCAAAAGATGACGTTCGGAACAAGAACGCATAGCCCAAACCTACACTGCTAATGTGCGGCGATCAAAGCTTGCATTAGCAGATGATCACTGATGGTGATGGGCACCGACGCTGTGGCAGACCAAGGCGGAGATAGCGGGACCATCTCTCAACCAGGGGGTCTACCGGCTAAGATGAAGCCGATTACCATTGGTCAAAATCAAAGTTCGATTTATGAATATTTTATCATGCAATGGACGTGTAACGCAAAGAAGTCATAGGCCCGGTTTCTGAATTTTACTAAGCACATACTTGCGTATCGCTCTGTCACGCTCTTTTGTGAGAAATCTGCAGAGACAGGACGATACTTACCCATTTGCTTAGCAAAATTCTCAACTCAGAAACCGGGCCATAATTAAGGCGTTGGCATAAGGCATAAGGCTTTGGCATAAGTTTATGTTACATACATTTGAGGTGCCTATATTTAGAATACATTGCGGGTTGCAATTTTAGCGTCATGTTTTGTATGAAATATACAACATTTTGATATGGCTTTTTGAGAAGAAATGTACTTGATACTGAATACATTTCGGCAGAATTAAATTTTGAAATGTCCGACTTTGAACCTCTTTATCTCGGAAATCCTTTATTTCCCAGGCATAGTTTCTTGGGCAAATATTTTCATTATGATGAGGACAATACGTGGTTTCCCGCTTTGTTGGCGGTCTTTTAACACCCTGCAGAGCTCAATGCAAGAGGCAATGTAAACGCGGCATCTCTCCCAGTTTGTTTACGAGCGCGAGTTACTGGAGGGGAACAAAAAACTAAACGGCGAATAATATTGTGCAGGAAATCGGGGGTTGAATAAACAGTGTTGTTGTTGTTGTTTCGGTTTTACGCTGTTTTACTTAAACTAGATTTAATTATGAAATAGTTTACGTAATGATTTGGTCAGTTTTAAGGGAGCGCTCTGCCGCGCTCTCGCCCGTACAAACTGATGACAGTTTTGCTACCCCTAAATATTATTCGATTTGGTTGATGTTTCCTGTTTCCTTTTATTAATTCGAAATTAAGAAGAAAAAAAAAGGATTTTAAGCTAAGTACCCAGGTTGGTAGGTACATATTGACGATGATACGTTTTACAAAATAATACAATGTTCCTGCAACGACGGTCTATAAACCTACCCTGACAACATGAAAAACACAAAGACCACTCCACCCGCCCTCAATCTATACAGGAAGGAAAAAAAGTAGTTTCGCCTCCATATTGAAATACGCGACACCTCCAAAGGCGAGGAATTTCATTTAGTGGGATCTGGGGGACGGTATGCCCCGCCTTTCGTCTGAGGCTGCGTTCACGGTGCACTTGCCTCGGCAGATGAAGTGAGAAAGATTTCATCATCCATCATCACAGAAACAAATAAGACAAAAAAAAACGAGTGCGAGTTGGACTCGCGCACGAAGGGTTAATCCATAAAATCACGTTCGTTGTATGGGCGCCCCCTTAAATATTTATTTTATTCTGTTTTTTAGTATTTCTTGTTATAGCGGCAACAGAAATACATCATCTAAGAAAATTTCAACTGGCTAGCTATCACGGTCCATGATACAGCCTGGTGACAGACGGACAGACGGACGGACAGACAGACGGACAGCGGAGTCTTACTAATAGGGTTCTTTTACTCTTTGAGGGTAATGGAACCCTAAAAACGATTTCACATTCATACACACAAGCGCTGGATTCCTTTTGGCGACTTAGGTCTATCAGGAAAAAAGACTAAGTATAAGTAGACTCGGAGAACTTTTTTCGCTTCGCTCACTCGTTCAACTACTACTTTTCATGTGTTTTTGACAATAAATGTTGTTTGGACTAGATATCATTAAAAGATGTGCTTCTCGATATCTAATAATTTAATTGAAGACAAAGAAATACAATGGTTGTGTGTGCAAAGGCGGCGATCAATATCAGTCATGTAAAAAATCTGTCAGTTTACTTTTTATACAAAAACAAAAAACTAAAAGTGGCCAGTGCGCCGTGCGCGAGGTATACAGCCTATTCGGTGTCTTGAACATACTCCGGGCCTTGAAAGCTGTAGCTTTCAAAATTGTGATTTCATTTCATCGGGAAGCTCGAAGCTGTCGTGTCGCGATCTCGACATTCATTGTGTGTATGAGCTGTAGAAACTTGCGTATACATTGTTTCAGGAATATCAGTTGAAAGACGTCTGGTTTTCTGAGGTAGCTGGTAGATAACTCTCAAGCATGACGCCATCCTTGCCGGCGATTGTAGGTAGCCGTACGAGATAGGTCGTCTTCTTTGGTAACGAGCCGTAGTCATGAAGTGATACTAGTGATGTATCAGCTGATTGTTGCCTGATCTTCTGTATTAAGCTGGTGAATCTCAAGACGTCGTCATTGCCAGCGAGTGTGACAGTCGTGTGTTCTTCCGTATCAAGCCAGATGAAGTTACGCGTAGGTAGGAGCCGTCGTCGTAAGTTCTTCGCACGCTTGTGAAGTAGCAGTCGGTCGGCCAATCAAGTAATGGGGATGATAGATGGGAAATAAAACCGTGCTTGACTCATGTGAGTAGAACTTATTGCTACAACGCGGTGGAAGTTAACTTTACCAGACCATACCCCAGCTTCCTACAGACCACCAATGTGAGACGCGTCAGAAGGAAAAGGAGTTTTCAATACTGTCATGCTGTGTGAACTAATAATAATAGAATTCCCAATAAAATGTGTATTACTTGGAAATTGTCATTCATTTTATCGACTGCCTATGCTGGTGTGCAATCTTCTGTTTCATATGTGTGTGTGATAATATTATTACAATACAGGAGTCATTGCACGCACGTGGCATTCGTTAACTGAACAAATGTGAAAATTGAGAGAAAATTATGTAAATAAGAATATTAATTGTGTGAATGTTGTATGATGATGAATGAGTGACATAAGTTGTGTTGAGATGAGTGAAAATGTGAGTGTAGAGATGAGTGTGTGAAGTCAGTTACAATGTAGGTTTGTAAGTGACAATGTATGTATTATGTAGGTATGCTTTTGAGCTCATATAAAAATACTCTACCTAGTGTGTAAGCTACCTAGTATGTGTGTGAGTGTGGATTGCTGATTGATGGGCCATGCACAGGAAAGTGACTGTTACCGACACGAGTTGCTGAAGTAACAGACATAATTTCGCATGCACGATCATCCCTGGTGAGAAAATTACCTATTTCAGGTACTTTCTTTCTCAACTGAGTGTTGAGAGTTTGTGATAGGTGGCATTGAATCTTTTTAGTGCAAGAGGTATTCCTGTGAATCGGGCCTGAAATGATCCAACCCAACTTCGTGTTTTGAAGAAAGGGTCCGATCGGCAATCGGATCCTGCCTTCATGCAGCAGGTCCCAGAATACGTCTGCGCCTAATAAGACATCAATCTGGGATGGTGTGTTAAATGTGGGGTCTGCGAGACTGATGTTATCAGGTATGTGTAGTGACCCGATATCATCAATCCCTACAGATGGCAATGTCGCTGTGATGCGAGGTAGAGTCAAACACTGCAACGTTGTGTGATAGTTGCTGGTGGCTGACCGCATTTTGATAGTGCATAATTGTGTAGGCTGTGTGGATGTGTGGCCTACACCCGTGACTTCGATAGTGGACTGTATCAATGGGATTTTAAGTTTAGTGCACAAGGAGTCAGTAACAAAACAATGCTGACTTCCATTGTCAAGGAGCGCACGAGCAATATGATATTCATTATTACTGTCTGCTATCTGAACTAGTGCGGTAGAGAGCAAGACAGGCTGCAATAACGATTGTGCATCAGCATTGCTCGCATGCTCGGTGCTCTGTGATGAGCAGTGTGAGTGTGTGAGTGAATGTAGAGCAGCTGAAACCGGAGCTTTAGGTGTGTCACGCGGAGAAGTATGTGGCTCTAGTGTGTGTACTGTAGATTCATCAATGTTATTGAGTGGATGAATCAAACTATTGTGCTTTTGGTAGCACTGTTTGCATGGACCGTATTGGCAATTGGCGACTGTGTGACCCGTGCGTAAGCAGTTGCTACAAAGTTTCTTGTCCTCGATGAGCTTGACTCTATTGTCGACTGAAAGGCTGAGAAACTCTGAGCATGCATAAATGGCGTGGTTGGCGCCACACTTGACGCAGCAAAATCTGTGTTTCTGTTTACCTAGTGTGTGATTTGTGAATGATTTGTCGGGACTGGTAGCAACATAACTGTGTATCTGGTGTGGTGTAGTGACGGCGGTAGGTGTGGTCCTTTTATCACTGTCACTTACGTGTTTCGTGCTTTTATTTGCGTGTGTTAGCTCCAACAAATCTGCTTTATCGTTCAAGAACTTCATTAAATCTTTTAATTTAATGTTAGATGGTGAATGATCAGATGGTTTGTGGTAAATGGTGCCCTTGAAATGCTCCCATTCAAGTTCTGTCACCGAGTCCAACTTTGAAACAATGATGTAAATTATCAATGTGTCCCAGTGCTCAGTGGGCTCGCCTAAAGTTTTTAGTGTGCGCAAATTCCATAGGACGGTGTCCATGAGCTTTCTGATCTGGGAAGCTGATTCTTTTGTGAGGGACTGTAGTGTAAATAGTGACTTAACATGATTGTGAATAAGCAAACGACTATTATTGAACCGATTTTTCAACAGTTCCCATGCAATGGCGTAGTTTTCAGCAGATAACTCGAGAGATTTTATTACTTGTGCAGCATTTCCTGTGAGGGCTGATCGTAGGTAATGGAATTTTTGGATATTACCTATCTCTACAGAGTCATGTATTAGCGATAAGTATGTATCCCTGAATTCGAGCCATTGGTCATAGGAGCCGTCGAAAGATGGCAATGAAATTGTGGGCAACCTGATTGGGCAAGAGCTCATGGAATTGTTTGGTGTGTTCTTAGTGTTGGAGTTCTCTGTGTGAGTATCCCCGACATTGAGCATACATTCAGCTAGAGCCATGGTTCCATAATAAACCTCTTCAAAATGTTCTCGCTCTACAAGCTGCGCAAAATCATCATCTTCGTGTACTAGCTCTAACTGTTCGATTTTGTCCTGAACTCTACCAAAATCTACCAGGAGGCTTGAAGCTGAATGAATGCGCAACTTGAGATCTGCTTTCTGTAGAGTAGATAGTTGTGTGATATCTAATGAACTAACGTGTTTATTAAACAAAGTCAGCCTGCGTTTAATTGTGCCCCGTTCCCTGGTCAATTTAGTGATTTTCTCTTTAATGTCAGTATTTTTCCCCCTTTCCTTACTCACGCCTACCTGACTATGAGCGTCAGTGTCATTGTCTGAAGACATTGTAGTATCTGTGTGATGCCGGAGTACTTACGGTTTTGTGTGCAGCGCGAGAATGGGTTGCGGGCGGGAAGCAATAGCTTCTGCGCGCGGAAGAACCAAGCGCGGCGCGGCGCGCGGAAAATGGAAGGAAAATCGCTGGAATTTCGGAGAAAAAGCACGGCTTTAGTGAAGAATGGATGATGAGGGATGTGTGAAAGGTATTCAAAGGCCTGACCGAAAGGTTCTTCTTGTCTTCACGTGTGAAAATCCGCTCCGAGTCTTCGACAATAGGCTGGCTTTTCTTGTGTGACGAAAAGTCGCGGCTTGAAGTCTTCGACTGGCTGGCGCGTGTGTGTGAATAATGTATCCGGTGACGAAGGTCCAATGTTTGGACTAGATATCATTCAAAGATGTGCTTCTCGATATCTAATAATTTAATTGAAGACAAAGAAATACAATGGTTGTGTGTGCAAAGGCGGCGATCAATATCAGTCATGTAAAAAATCTGACAGTTTACTTTTTATACAAAAACAAAAAACTAAAAGTGGCCAGTGCGCCGTGCGCGAGGTATACAGCCTATTCGGTGTCTTGAACAAATGTGTACTGTAACCACTGCCCTAGTAGCCTAGTGGCATAATCACGGAACATCTTATAAATAGAAGGGGGCAAATACCAACGACGCTGATGTTGGCAGAGTTGGCTTCAACTAAACACATTAGCGCCCACACACTTTAGGTACAGTCGGCAACACGCTAGGGTACCCATTTTTGTTTGATTGGCGCCATTATGCCGCGCGCGGTAAGAGCTGCCATGGGGTATCTGTGACTGTGGCCGACCCTACCTAAGTCCCGGGTGGAAATCAATATAAGTGGATGACGTGAACGTTAGGAATTGCAAGGATATAGTTTTAGTGTTATAATGACTTTTAAGACGACATACGTCTCACAACTAGCGCCGCCAATGGAAAAAAAACATATCTTTTTTTGGATGCGTTTTTAGCAAAAAACGCTCCTGCGATTTCTCAACGCGAGGCTTAACTATTTTTAGGACCTAAGGTTTGGATTCCAGGATTGCATTCTTAAGTTCTAGGATCTGGAATCCAAACCTTAGTTCCTAAAAATTTTTAAGCCTCGCGTTGAGAAATCGCAGGAGCGTTTTTTGCTAAAAACGCATCCAAAAAAAAGATATGTTTTTTTTTTCCATTGGCGGCGCTAGTTGTGAGACGTAAGTACGTCGTCGTCTTAAGACCTATTAGAAACAGAATCGAATGACGAGACAAAACATGTTTTATCAGAATCACCTAATTTTGATACAACCTGTATATTTTCAAGGTCTGTAAATGCCACTTATAAGACAGTCAAAGGAGATGGCCAAACTTAAACCCAGAAACGACAAACTGCAGTTTCTGATTTGAGAAGTACCTACTTAACCAATTGGTATTACTTCGGCTCATAGACGCCCTGAGGGTACTGGATTTTTTTTACGCCAATCAAGCGGTTAAACATCGTTCTGCCTCTGCGGATTTCTCACAAAAGAACGTGACAGAACGATAGAAGTATTCTCAATTCGGAAACCGGGCCAAAAACTTCTTAAGTGCGTTTTGAGTAGGGTTTGAGTAGTGCATAAAGCCTAGCGTCCATATGAGGCGGATCGGGGCGGGCCGGGCCGGGCCGCAACGCAACGCAACGTTGGGGTGCGTCCATCTAAGCGCATCGGGGCGGATCGGCGCATCGGCTCGGCGGATTTTTTGGTGTTGCCACTTTGTCTAATCACAAATATTGTAACTTTTGAGCCCTCGTTGTAACTTTTTGATGCCTAGTCGATTGAGAAATTTTCAACTGATTGAAATTATTTTGTATGATTGAGACTGAAATTTTCTGACGCGCGCTCATCTCACTCTGAATATACTATGGGTAAAATAATTATAGGGTATGGTAAGTACCTACCTATAGTTTCAGGTACGGTCCGCTTTTATGCCATTTTGGCTCTATGTGGCCCTTGGCTGCAAAAAAATTGCCAAGCCCTATTCATTCATGCCAAAATTACAGACTATTTTATATTAGGGATTTCATGCACTTTAAACTAATAAAATTGATGATAAATACTCGATGACAATTTTTTTTTTTACTTACCTAGTGAATAACACGCAGTATACGTAATATTTTTTCATTTCAATATTTAGTTACAAAAAAATCCCGCGTTGAGTTACGTCCAACCTGCGTTCAATCTGGATCCGAAACGGAATAATTGAACGAGCGAGAGAAGCGAGCGAAGTTCTCCGAGTCTACTGGAACAATACGGCGTTTGTGAAAACCATAAACTTAACAAAACCAAAAATCAACTTCTAATACTTCTGCTGGTATTTCTTCATCATCATGATCGGTTAAGGGTGGACGATAGCAACGTGGCGGAAAATTCAAAATTTTCACAGATTTTTACATTTTGTAGCTAAACTGAGCTATTTTTGTTCAGCGATTTTTCGTTCGCGGCAATAAAACAGTATTCTTTTCATTATTGTGAACTACAGAACAACAATAATTCAGCCGATTAGTATGTGTTCTGGTCTATGAAGCAGTGGCACTGCCCAAAAAACTTATCGTAGACCAGAACACATAATCAGCTGAATTATTGTTGTTCTGTTGTTTACAATAATGAAAAGAATACTATGTTATAGCCGCGAACGAAAAATCGCTGAACAAAAATAGCTCAGTTTAGCTACAAAATGTAAAAAACTGTGAAAATTTTGAATCTCCCGCCACGTTGCTATCGTCCACCCTTAAGGTTGGACGATAGCAGCGTGGAGGGTAATTAAATTTTTTTACAGTTTTATTATTTTGAAGCTTAACTTTACTGAGCTATTCGTACTAAGCGTTTGTTCAGCGATTTTTCGTTCACGCCAATAGCATAGAATTCTTTCCATTATTATAAACAAGAACAACAATAATTCAGCCGATTATGTATTCTGGTCGACAAATGGCAACACTCGCGCGCATTCGCATGCGCGAGCATGCTGTTGCCCCTGCGTCCACTAGGCGCATCGGGGCGGGTAATGCCGCCGGCAAAAATCCGCCGGCAAAAATATTGCGTCGCGGCCCGCCCCGCCCCGATGCGCTCTAGTGGACGCACTTCCATACAAAATATAGGCAGGCGGATTTTTGCCGCCGGCAAAAATCCGCCCCGATCCGCCTAATGGACGCGAGGCTTAAAAAAGCCAGGTGGATTTTTAAAAAATCACTCGCTAACATACTCAAATCTCCCGTCTACACACTGGCGTTGGCCTCGTTTGGCCCATGTTGGCCCAATGTGTAGATATGGCCCATTCAAGAAAACACCGCCTGGCCCAGCTTGTAGTGCAGGATTCAGGGCGGGGTAGGTGCAGGCAGGAACCAGAAGAAAACACCAATGTAGAGCAGGAACCAACTTGACTTTTATATTTCTTGAATAAGTGTTGACAGTAGAAGAGCGCGGCAGGAACTGATTTACAATGCCAAAAAATCCGGTATTTATACAAAAGCGGCTCGACACAATGGGTACGTGGAATAACAATGGGTAGAATACTTGGACGCCATTGGTCGGCCATACAATGAGGTAGTTACATTCACATTTCTCGTATTGACAAAATACCAAATAACAAGTGACGAGAAATTATTAAACTTGAACATAACTATCGGTAGACTGGAATTAACATAACTTGAAACTTGAAATGTGCGCTCTGAGGCCAAAATACTAAAATGGTTTGACTCACTTTTTGAAGATTAACTTACATTACAAAAAGGCTCAAAAACTACCAAAAACAGAAACTAATCAACTTTAAACTATGTACAAACACTAAAACTAACAATCTTCTATGGCTTATAACTATTTTTACCTACATAACTAAGTGTTTATGAACCATTACACCGGAATATCAAATAAACACCTAGTAAATAACAATTTCAGTACGTTTACCATAATAACCATGTACAGTACTGAACAGAGGTAAAAACGGACCATATTTTGGAAATTACTTGAAAACATAGACTTTAGTTTTATAAAGTTGACAATGTGAACGTGAAAAAATATTACTTGGAACTTGAATTTACCAGTTTTTATGGACTCTACTTTTACTTTAATTCCAAAACATAATAAAATATTATCCAAACAAAATATTACTTTTCTGAATACTAAATTACCAAAAGAGAAAAATCCAGAAAAGGTAATGCCAAAACGTGAAACCAACTAAGCGGCGCACCCAAGAATCAGTGATGTCATACTCTTCATAGAAACGGTGGCGCGAACAAAGGAACTTTCTGTGATAGTGCGCGGGAGTATAAATATAAGGTCCGGTAGTGCTGCGCGCACGCCATTCACCGATCAACACGCCGAGCGAGAAGACATCCCGAGAAGAGGGATCGCAGCGCCATTCCGGAAAAAGCCACGCCTCCCCGCGCCCCCCGCCCGCGCGCGCGTTGAGGGACCCTGCCGCGCTAGCACGAAAGTTCTAGCGCCAGATGGCAGAAGAACAGTCTTTTTCAAGACTACCATACTGTTTCTATTCGATCATCACTGTTTCTTGGGCGAACGTTTCATAGACGAAAGTCTATACGTTTCTTTGAAGACGAGCGTCAATAATCAAAGTTTCTATAAAGACGAGTCAATATGCCAATATGCTTGCTTGCTTTGCCTTAGTTATAAGAAGCCTACCAAAAATTGCATGTTAGAACTTAAGAAACGCAAAAGGGCTTGCTTATAAAACTTAGTGCATAAGGCATGAAAATAGCGCGTAAGGCAGTAGTTGGCATGGCATGTTGACCCGCTTGCAGTAGTTAGGACACACATAAAAAGAGGCATACTGCACCGCCTCCATGTCCAATTTTTCCAAATAACTTATAATAATTGCCGTACCGGCCGCACTCCGTAACATTCCACCCCCTAGTTGAGGCTTCAACCGTAAACTAAAATCTGTTGGGAGTGCGGCCAATATGGCTACCAATTACCAAACTAAAACAATTAACATACTTAATGCTAGTTACTCTAAAACTGTCCATGTAGTGCCCCAGTGAGATGTTGACCATCGGTCACTGAAATTACTGAGAAGTGACGGACCCGAAAACCACGTGCTAGTTTGCCAATGAGACCAGAACAACTTGGTGGCCTCGTCTGCGGGTTTTCGTCAGAGGGGTCCCAGCACCGGTCACTTCTCCTTGAGATCTCGGGAATCTCAGCTAGTCTGGTTTCTACATGTATCTGGTAGTCGCAAACGTCCGCAGCTGTCCTTATGGACAGTAAAAGAAACTGACACTACATGTGGACACTTGCGACCTCCAGTCCCAGCTCCCTCCTCATAGTCCGAGCCAATCTACACGCTAGTACCGCAGCCTGCAGCTCGAGACGAGGAATCGATGTCACCTTCAAATGGCCTCTACGTGCTTTACCAATAACGATAGTGGCGTGACAATTCCTATCTGAACCTATACAAATAATGTAGGCCACGGCAGCGTACTCGCCAAAGACATGTAGCTCAATCGGACTAGAAACTAACAACGGAGAACTTGAAAACAAACTACTTAAAACAAACCAAACTAGCCACAGGAAACTTGAATATTAGACTAAATTATACCAACAACGAAAAACTTGAACTTATTACTGAAATAAACTCGCAACGGGGACCCTGGACAGTTTTAACAAATTTAGACTAACAACAGAGGACTTGAAAATTTACCAAAATGG
The DNA here is from genome assembly GCA_949319315.1 of Zelleria hepariella. Lineage (NCBI taxonomy): Eukaryota > Metazoa > Arthropoda > Insecta > Lepidoptera > Yponomeutidae > Zelleria > Zelleria hepariella. The sequence continues at coordinate 23,514,570 of OX439383.1, read as the reverse complement.
ACTTGAAAACTTGAACATTTAACTACCAACGACTTGATTATCTAAACTTACAACATTAAACTGAACTAAACTAAAAACGAGGAACTTAGACAATATTTACTTTACTTGACTTGACCATTCGAACTAGCTTCAGCTTATATCCATGTTTGACCCTATCCTATACTTGAGAGCCAGAAACGTTGCATTATAATACCAATAATACAATACAAAAATACCAACAATAATGCAAGGCTATAGAAAACAATTGGGGTCAAAAATGCTTATAATGAAGCTAGGAGATTGTAGCTCTGTAGGAACAGCTGACCTATATACCAAAAGGCTAGACAATCTCTTAGAAGAAAGGTCGAATACCAAAGAATATACCAATACTAACACAGCAGGAACTCGCGTAGAGCAGGCGAATGAGTCACCCACCCCCTGATATGAAAGCTAGCAGCTTTGTGGCTATGACTCACAACATGTACCAACTTGTTCGCTCGCTCTACGGATCCTACGCTATACAGAAAGTCATGACCTTGCAAATTGCCGTAGTCGGCGAAGAAATGGCTACAAAAACTAGAGATTTCACGTAAGTGTCGGGTTCACGATCTCTATCTGCTCGCTAAACAAAAACTGAGCACCCTGATCTGCCAGCTGGATGTTAACTTGGATAAAATGTCGACTGTCCCCAGTGAAAGAAGTTGGACTTTGCCGAAAACTAATAACAACGCCGAGTCAATAAACTTAAGTCAGGGTCTGAGAAGAGATGAAAAATCGAAAGAGAAAAGCTTTAACTGGAGAAGCAGCATCAAATACCAATAGCAGTTTACTAAGATTCAGGACACTAAAAAGAAACAAATACCAAAAACTGAATCAAACTTTACTGCAGCTGCTGAGTCATTTTCTCTACGTAGATATTACTCCGACACTAAACGATAAATCTTAGCCAAAATACTAACAAGCCTTGTAGTCTGGATCACGGTCGCACCTTCTCTCCACGCTACGCAGTCGAGATTTTAACTAAAAAGAGTATTGGGCAAAAACAATGCTGTCACGCTGCAAAAACTTCCAGACTCTTTGACACGCTTACTAGAATTTTCCAAAATGCGTAGCGCGCGTTCAGTTGTTACAGTCTCACGTGACAATCCAAAAACAACAATAGACTCTGTCTCAAACTGCTCAATAACGAGATCATGAAGATCAGACTGCGATACTAAAACGAGACTGACGGACTCGGTACCAAAAGGGGGAACTATGGGTCCATGCACAAACCAGCCTAACTTTAAAAGAGAAGTAACCGGTTGCCCGGACTCACCCCTGTCGGTCTCCTCGCTGACGATGAGCTCCCAGTTGTCCTGGCTCAGCAACAGCATGCGTCTCGTGTCCGTCACATCCCCGCAATCCAGATGACCGTGGTGCACATTCTCACTGAGTGCACTAACAGTCCATAGAAAAGTCCGTGTGGGCAACTCGAGGCCCTTTATTGTCCGCACATTCACTTTATTATAGAGTCCGTTTCCTTTGCGAATCGCAACTAAAACACACTTTGTAGAAACGCACTTAATGAGGTCACGGCTCTCACTTAAAAACACCACGTGTCCTTTTCCACTATCCATACATTCCGCGCCGCGATGAGTCACGGGGTCCGCACGAACTAACGCGCGAGGTGGCGGCGCCTGCCAGTCCAGCGGCTCTCCAGACTGGGCGCATCTCGCCGACGGGCGAGGGACTGGCGTCGTAGGGGCGTCGCTAACTCGTAGACGGCGGACGTGACGTACATCCCGCTGGCTCGAAGTCGTGGGCCGATCCGCGACGCGTTCCAAAAGCGTCGGGACGGCGGCGGCTATCTCGTTGTCCTCTTCTATGGCCAGGCGGGGGTCCTTTGCACGGGCCTTGCCGTGTATAGTGGCCCCTTGGATGTGTGCGGGGTCGTCTTGTGCCTGGCTCTCGTACTGCAGGCGCAGTGTCGGGCTCGTACGGCTGGAGCGCGAGACAATGCTGCCTGCACGACATGTAGTGGCCGCATAGACGTCAGCTTCAGGCAGCGAAGGGCGATGTTCCTTATTTACATCGGCAGCTGCGGCGGTAGCGGGCGCAGACGGGACGCGGCTTGACGGGTCCATGATGGCGCCGGAGTTGGCCGTGGGCAGCGGAGGGCGATGTCCCGTGGGTACATCGGCAGCTGCGGCGGCGGCGGGCGTGGACGTGACGTGGGTTGAATGCGGCAATGGTCCATATGGGTCCGTTATAACGCCAGGGTCGACCGCGGGCAGCGAAGGGCGATTTTTCTTGGCATCGGCAGCTGCGGCGGCGACGGGCGTGGACCCGACGTGGGTTAACGACGTCGGCTGTCCTGAGTGAGCCATGGTGACGCCGGAGTCCGCCGCGCTCTTCTGCTGGGCCTGGCTTCTTGTTTTCTTCATCTTGTCTTGTAGTGGCTGCCTCCCGAAGATCCGGCTCGAAGGACCAGCTTGTAGTGCAGGATTCAGGGCGGGGTAGGTGCAGGCAGGAACCAGAAGAAAACACCAATGTAGAGCAGGAACCAACTTGACTTTTATATTTCTTGAATAAGTGTTGACAGTAGAAGAGCGCGGCAGGAACTGATTTACAATGCCAAAAAATCCGGTATTTATACAAAAGCGGCTCGACACAATGGGTACGTGGAATAACAATGGGTAGAATACTTGGACGCCATTGGTCGGCCATACAATGAGGTAGTTACATTCACATTTCTCGTATTGACAAAATACCAAATAACAAGTGACGAGAAATTATTAAACTTGAACATAACTATCGGTAGACTGGAATTAACATAACTTGAAACTTGAAATGTGCGCTCTGAGGCCAAAATACTAAAATGGTTTGACTCACTTTTTGAAGATTAACTTACATTACAAAAAGGCTCAAAAACTACCAAAAACAGAAACTAATCAACTTTAAACTATGTACAAACACTAAAACTAACAATCTTCTATGGCTTATAACTATTTTTACCTACATAACTAAGTGTTTATGAACCATTACACCGGAATATCAAATAAACACCTAGTAAATAACAATTTCAGTACGTTTACCATAATAACCATGTACAGTACTGAACAGAGGTAAAAACGGACCATATTTTGGAAATTACTTGAAAACATAGACTTTAGTTTTATAAAGTTGACAATGTGAACGTGAAAAAATATTACTTGGAACTTGAATTTACCAGTTTTTATGGACTCTACTTTTACTTTAATTCCAAAACATAATAAAATATTATCCAAACAAAATATTACTTTTCTGAATACTAAATTACCAAAAGAGAAAAATCCAGAAAAGGTAATGCCAAAACGTGAAACCAACTAAGCGGCGCACCCAAGAATCAGTGATGTCATACTCTTCATAGAAACGGTGGCGCGAACAAAGGAACTTTCTGTGATAGTGCGCGGGAGTATAAATATAAGGTCCGGTAGTGCTGCGCGCACGCCATTCACCGATCAACACGCCGAGCGAGAAGACATCCCGAGAAGAGGGATCGCAGCGCCATTCCGGAAAAAGCCACGCCTCCCCGCGCCCCCCGCCCGCGCGCGCGTTGAGGGACCCTGCCGCGCTAGCACGAAAGTTCTAGCGCCAGATGGCAGAAGAACAGTCTTTTTCAAGACTACCATACTGTTTCTATTCGATCATCACTGTTTCTTGGGCGAACGTTTCATAGACGAAAGTCTATACGTTTCTTTGAAGACGAGCGTCAATAATCAAAGTTTCTATAAAGACGAGTCAATATGCCAATATGCTTGCTTGCTTTGCCTTAGTTATAAGAAGCCTACCAAAAATTGCATGTTAGAACTTAAGAAACGCAAAAGGGCTTGCTTATAAAACTTAGTGCATAAGGCATGAAAATAGCGCGTAAGGCAGTAGTTGGCATGGCATGTTGACCCGCTTGCAGTAGTTAGGACACACATAAAAAGAGGCATACTGCACCGCCTCCATGTCCAATTTTTCCAAATAACTTATAATAATTGCCGTACCGGCCGCACTCCGTAACAGGGGCCTTAGTGTAAATGTCCTAACTGGCGATCTCCACCCGCATTGTCTCATCGCCATCCATCATCTCCGTCTTGTCGTGACGTGTTACACTCGATTACTGTCGCCGGCGACGCTTTGTTGTGTGCTCGGCTCCCGGAGTGATTAGGACGTCATAGGGCAGCGGTGGTCAACCTTCGGTCGTGAAAAAACAGGGGCCTCAGCCTGAAACACAATGGCGTATCAATGGCGTCCCAGGTAGAAGGACAAAACCGGGATTTTTTAGTTGCTCTCCTACAACCAGCGATCTAATCCTCTAGAACAGTCTTCCCAACGTGGGCGATAACGCCCCCTTGTGGGCGCTGCAGGCCTAAAGGGGGGCGGTAAGAGACAAAAAAAAAAAAGATACTCTGTCCGAATACTATAAAGTTGCGTTTCAATAATCAGTTATAAGTACTTAGCGGTTTTTAAGTATGTTTAAAAAGGGGGGCGTTAAAAAATATTTTATTCTTAAAGTGGGCAGTAGACAATAAAAGGTTGGGAACCCCTGCTCTAGAATAAGAATCATGATATTCTTTGCGGTACTACAAACACATTAAAAGGACCGACACTGGACCGACAGCATTAATAAATCGTAATTAAAACCGTCAACCGGGAGCCCATTTTGGCACCATTGCGTTACAGGCTAAGGGCCCAGGAACCAACAGAAACCTACGCCGCGTACACCCCGCCGCCGCCGCGCCGTACGTGGCGTAGGTTGCTGTTTTAATATTAAACTTATACATATGTATAGTTTAGATAAAGGTATGTATTTATTTATTCTATGTGCCTTAAAAAAAGGTGCCTGGAATTAAAATTTAATAACAATTATTAATTAAACAAAAAGGGTTTTCTTAGCGTGTGCCTTACAGTACTTTCTTTTGAGCCCTGCTGCTGCAATAGCCTTCCTTCTGAGTTTTCCTTAACAGTCGGATTAATATTAAATGTCAAATGTGTAAAATCGCATACGAAGTCGCGGGCACAGCTAGTCATCAAATAATTTCATACGAAATCTGGTATGAAAAGCATTTGATGGCGGTCCCGCAAACTTAAGGTTGAGAAGTCCTGTCATCATAGACTCGATGACATCACAGAGCAACAATATAGGCACTTGATCGACTATGAGGCTATTGAGCGGTTGATACTTGATTATGTCACATACAGCGGCAGTGGAACGTAATAACGCTTTAGTTTGGTAGAGATTTGGTTACTAAAGCTCGCTTGTTTAGCGTAAAGTCCGAAATAACTATTTCAGACTAGCTGACCCGGTGAACGTCGTATCACCTGAAATAGTTTGACTCTCCGCGTCAAAAATGACGATTCCAATACAAAATGATAAATTTTTATTTCTTCCGTTTTTCAGCTAATCCTTTAACCTGAACTATGGTGAACTGAACAAAACAGTAAATATGCAAATCGGTCAAGCCGTTTCTTAGTTTTAGCGACACTAATGCACGGCGATTCATTTTTATATATATCTAGATAGATTTAAGTTAAAAGTAAGAGCTCGCTAAAAATAATTTGTCTTGCTTGGAACCCTCACTAGTTAGTAAAGTAAAAAAAGTTTTTTGTATAAAATAATTTTGTCTAAGGCGCAAGGGTGTTAAAATGGGCTCCCAGTTGACGGCTTCAATTGCGATTTATTTATGCTGTCGGTCCTTTTAATGTTTTTGTTGTGCAGCAAAGAATATTCTGATTCTAATTCTAGATGATGAGTTCTCTGCCTGTAGGAGAAAAACGAGGCAACCCCGGTATTGTCCTTCTTCTGGGTGGGACATAATAATATCGACACGCCGACTGCAACAGCAGTTTATTTTTTATTCACCAGTTTATTCGCCACCTAGATGAGTAGACATCCTACTTGAAGTTTCGCCATCGAATTCGAGTGCACCCTGTAGTTATGTACATTAATTTGACAAGCAGGGACAACTTTTAAAAGTCGATTAAGATTAACAGCGTTAGTGTTCGAGACATCGGGGTAAGTTTTGTGCTGAAAATGTGTGGGAGATATGACGTCAAAGGAGGCGGCGGATGGTCGTCTCAAGGAGCTTGCTATCTGTCTCTGCGATCCTAGTACTTTGAAGCGAGGCTGATGATGTCATAATCCTTAATGGACGTTGGACATTGAGTGCCACTGACTCATGTTGCCTTGGTAATAGTTAGGAAGATATACTGCCGGTTTCTGATTTGAGAAATTTGTGCAAGTACTTCAATATCGTTCTGCCTCTGCGGATTTCTCAAAAAAGAACGTGACAGAACGATAGTTAAGGCTGGAAGATAGTAGTGTGGCGGGAAATTCAAAATTTTCACAGTTTTTTACATTTTGTAGCTAAACTGAGCTATTTTTCTTCAGCGATTTTTCGTTCGCGAGAATAAAACCATATTCTTTTCATTATTGTAAACGACAGAACAACAATAATTCAGCCGATTATGTGTTCTGGTCTACGACAAGTTTTTTGGGCAGTATCACTGCTCCTTGACCAGAACACATAATCGGCTGAATTATTGTTGTTCTGTTGTTTACAATAATGATAAGAATACGATTTTGTTCTCGCGAACGAAAAATCGCTGAACAAAAATAGTTCAGTTTAGCTACAAAATGTAAAAGTCTGTGAAAATTTTGAATTTCCCGCCACCTTGCTATCGTCTACCCTTAAGTTGGTAATTACATATGGTATTCTCAATTCAGAAACCGGGCCATAAACTGCTTATTTTACACCAAAAGAGATTGAATTTTCTTCAGGTTAAATTAGCGCTCTCTCTCTCCTTTTGAATGTACTCGTATGAAGCCACAAGTAAAAAGATGATGTCCAAACGTCTCTCTACTGCCAAGCATTGTGTTGTGTTGTATTCACTGTATTGAAGATAAGTTAAAAGATAAAATATTATTTATTGTACACCAATATAAATACAGAAATAGAAAAAAACTTAACTAAACAAGGTACAATTGGCGACCTTATTGCTAATAGCAATTTCTTCCAGGCTGATGGCAAAAAGGAGACTGGTAGATGGTGCAATTATGAATTAAGACCGAGGATATAAACTACTTAAAAGTAATCATACATTTACGTAGATCATACGTAAGGTCATACATAAAATATGATGACCTTACAGATCGTTCTTATTGCTTTCGGAAGCTATTCTTACATAGTTTCCGAAAGCCAATCGAACTAAGGAATTCCTCGCGACGTTTTCCTTCGCTATTAGCTAACACAGTTACCTCCTCGGTGAATGGAGTTAGTACGTTACGACTTGCAGACAACTACTTGAAGTTACGGCCGCCACAAACCTGTCCCAGACGTGGTGGGTTACCATGGCAACGGGTAAACATGGGAAATAGTTGACAGTCGCTTGATGGATGATGATTTGGGCCAAAAGTTTCGAGGCTCTTCTGTTATGTTTCCTTATTAGTTTCTCCTTCTTGATTGCTTTTATAATAGGTTTTGTGTATGTAGTTACATACCTAAATACACAAAATCTATATAAATCTATATATCTACAGGGTGTTAAAAGACCGCCAACAAAGCGAGAAACCAGGTAATTGTCCTCATCATAAGGAAAAATTTTTCCCAAGGAACTATGCCTGGGAAATGAACGGTTTCCGAGATAATGAGGTTCAAAGTCGGACTTTTTAAAACATTTTTTTTACAGAAATGCATTCAGTATCTAGTTTTTAACATACCTTCTAAAGAAACCATATCAAAATTATGAATATTTCTTACAAAAAACGACGTTAATATTGCAGCCCGCAATGTATTCTAAACATACCTACTTAAATAATAAATAATAATAATAAAATAATAAATACCTACTTAGAAAATAAAGTTAAGTTAATTTTTGGATACCTACAGTACAGGTACGGTTGGCCACACACTAGGATACCCCTTTTGTTCGATTGGCGCCCTTATGCCGCGTGCGGTAAGAGTTGCCATAGGGTATCTGTGACTGTAGCCTACCGTACACAAAAAATGCTGAAAACCTATTTAGAAATTTAAGCTTAAAATTAGGATAAGATATAAACTCTGTTAAAGTACCTGTAATATGTCCAAGTGCGGAAGAGCGGAGCTTCCTGATACAGGTATTTTCATACTTAAAAGGAAGCTCTTGCCCTATTTTGTCATTGTAAACCTCTTTATGATATAAACGATTATTATTATTATATTATTATTATTACATCGGCACTTCAAGCTTAAGTAACATAAAATGATACCTACGCTTGCGCAATATGACTTCTGTGCGTTACACATCCATTGCGTGATAAAATATTTTTTTTAATTATAACCTAAAAAACCAAAATTATTTCCCAGCAATCATTTATCGAAAAAGTACTTTGTTTTGGTGTCTAGTATGCGTGGCTTTCGGATCTGTTGGCGGTCTTTTAATGTATACAAGGTGTTACAAAAGTACCTAACTCTTTTTACAGGGTAATAGCACCCGGTGATAGGGATCACAACCAAATTTTTTTTTTGCTCTATGACGTTCCGTTGATTTTTAATTTAATAAAATGTGAATGCTGTGGCGGGAGAAAAGTATTTTTTAAATATGGTTTTCATTGACTTTCACAATGTTTTAACAACTCAAAGCTATGTAAATGCACCTACACACACTGTACACCACACTACTTGCACTAAAACACACTGTTAACACGATACGTAATTTATTACTCGAAACTCAAAGACAACTTTTATAAGCCGACTATTTTTATGAAGTAGTCGTCACTCCGACCTAACCATACCGCGATGTAAGATCGAACAGCACCATCTGTTGTTCAATTTAATAACTAATATTTTTCTTGACATATTGTGGTATGATTGGGTTGTAGCTTACATTTTCTTATCAAATTTATAAAAAACACAATATTAAAAAATACCTAAACAAATTAATCTGAACTTAATGCGGTGTTATACATACCGGGCCCCAAAGAACCCTTGTTCTTAAACAAAGTTACAAGTGCAATAACAAATTTTACTGATAACAAACTTAAACTTCAAGAGGAAGCATAACTACTTTGGATAATGGTCTAGTACTTATAGTATTGTTTTTACACTGCACTGTGATCACTCGCACTTTATTGTCTTTTTCAGGATGTAACTGGATAATCTTCCCTAAAAGCCATTTCGTAGGTGGTAACTGATCGTCTTTAAGGATAACGATATCTCCAATCTTTGGATTAGGTACGGAATCTCTCCATTTGTATCGATGGTAAAGTGTGTGTAGGTATTCCGTCCTCCATCTACTCCAGAATTGCTGCGTCATTCGTTGTACTAATTGCCACCGTGTCATCAGATTGACAATGGTGTCAACAAATCTGAAGCAGTTGTGTCTCTACATAAAGGTCTCGAATTGAGACAAGCTTCTATCTGAGCCAAAAGAGTGGCCATCTCTTCGTAGGTCAATGTGCTATCGCCGATAACTCTCGTTAGATGGAACTTTGCAGACTTGACCGCAGCTTCCCATATACCGCCAAAATTTGGTGATCTTGGTGGAATGAAGTGCCAGGTGGTTCCATTGTTGGCTAAACTTTCGGCTACGTCTGTCGTGATATTGGCCTCGCTCTTTTGCAACAGCTGCTTCAACTCTCTAGCTGCTCCGACAAAGTTTGTGCCGTTATCGCTCCATAAGTGCTTGCAGTGGCCTCTTCTTGACACAAATCTTCTGAAGGCAGCGAGGAAGGCATTTGACGTCATGTCAGTTACTGCCTCTATATGCACGGCTCTTGTGACCATACAGACAAACAGGCATATGTAGCCTTTTGTTGATTTGCAGCCTCTGCCTTTTGACATTCGTATCTGAATAGGGCCAGCGTAATCCACGCCGCTGTTTTCGAATGCACGACTAGGATTGACTCTACAGGCTGGTAGCTGCCCCATCATTTGTTGCTCTGTCTTCGCTTTGTGTCGTATGCATACGACACACTGTCTTATGAACTTTTTCACCTCTCTTCTTGCGTTCACAAGGTAGAATTGAGATCTTAGGATGGCCAATGTCAATTGGTTTCCACCGTGTAAGGAGTTGTGGTGTGCTTCCTGTACTATTAATCTAGTAAGATGATTGTTACCAGGCATAATATACGGATGTATCTCTTCATATTTCATATTAGCGTTCTGGAGTCTTCCGCCTACTCGTAACATCCCATTCATGTCAATAAATGGTGAAAGAGTGGTAAGAACACTTTTCTTTGAAACTATCTCTCTTCTCGTAGTCAGGAACGTTATTAAAAATACTTTTTTATTTTTTAATTTGTATCCGTAACGGGGGTAGTCAATGTCTAATTATGTTCATAACCGAGGGTAGTTTCAATCAACAAATGACATACAAGACAGCTGTCACCTCAGTCTACCGCGACCACGAGCCCTGCAAAGGTCTCGAAACGTTGGGAAAATGTAAAAAGTTAATAAAACGAGTGTTAAATCCGTTAAAATCTGTGTTTAAATTATATCTCTCCTTTCTTTATCTGTCGGATCTCTTCTGAAAATGTCATCTCCTGGTAGTATCTAATACATGTTTCTAGAGCTTCTTTCAACTCTTTTGCGTTCAAAATTGTAGGATCATCATAATCGCTCATCTGTTTTCTTGTTATACATCTTCTACAATATGCTACGATTCTCTTTACTTTCGTCAGTGTTGAATATTTCTCCCATATAGGTTTATCGGTTTCCAATTCTGAGGTAAGTTTATCATTTTCTATTGTTGTGTGAAATACATGTGCTTTATTTCTTTTCTCTGTTTTTGTTTTTCTGTGACTAATCTTTCTCTTCTCTTTTTCTGTTTCAGGATCTTCGGGTATCATCAACTTCTTCGTGTCTACTTTCTCTTTCAGCCAGCTTGGTCCTTGCCACCAAAGCTCATTCTCAATCAAGTCTTGTGCGCTTATACCTCTTGATGGTAGATCAGCGGGGTTGTCCGCTGATTGAACATGTCTCCAGTGTGTATTGTCTAGTGTCTGGATTATTTCGGATACTCTGTTGGCCACAAAGGTTTGCCATTTACTTGGGTGTGCCTGAAGCCATGCAAGGACTATAGTGCTGTCAGTCCATGCATATACCTTGGCTTTTTCGACGTTCAATATCGTTGTTACATCTTTCAATAGCTTGGTTAGCAGTGTGGCGGCGCACAACTCGAGTCGGGGTATTGAGATTTGTTTCAGCGGAGCTACTCTCGACTTTGCTGCTATAAGACGGATGTGGACTCTCCCGTCTTGGTCGGTTACTTTAAGGTAAGCCACTGCAGCATATGCAGCCATGGAAGCATCAGCAAAGCCATGTATTTCAGTATCCTTGTTCGTTGAGCTAGTATTGAACCATCGATTCAAGGAAACTGACTCTAATATGTTGAGGTTGCTTCTGAAATCGCGCCATTCTTCGGCAAGGTCTGGAGAAAGTTCTTGGTCCCAGTCAGCGCCTGAGAGCCAAAGTTTTTGGATGAGAATTTTGGCTGTTATCAAGACTGGCGCCAACCAACCAAATGGATCGAAGAGGCGAGTCAATTGGGATAAAATTGATCTCTTTGTTGTTGGTGCTCCATCTTCAGGTAAGTGGACGGTGAATCTGAATTTATCGTCGTGTCTGTCCCAGGTAAGTCCCAAGATTTTAATAACTTTGTCCATTTTGATTTCTAGACTTTTTGTGTCCACTCCCTTTTGTTCTTGTATCATCTCTAGCAACTCATCCGAGTTGCTTGACCATTTCTGTGTTTCAAAACCACCTAACTTCAGTAGTTCATTAACTTCATTGTATAGTATCTTAGCTTCTTGTAAATTTTCAGCGCCGGTCATCAGGTCGTCCATGTAGAAGGATTGTTTGACAATTTCAGCTGCGATTGGGTATTTGTGTTGTTCGTCGTTTGCCAGTTGCTGAATGGTTTTTACAGCAAGGTATGGAGCCGATGCAGTTCCAAATGTGACCGTAAGTAATTTGTAACTCTCAATATCTTTCTTCGGATCATCCCGCCAAACGATTCTCTGAAGATCTGCATGTTGTTTTGCGACATTGACTTGTCGATACATTTTGATAATGTCTGCAACAATACACACTCGGTGCATTCTCCATCTGATCAACAAAGTACGTAAGTCTGGTTGTAGCATAGGGCCGACTAATAAATGGTCATTTAGTGATATGCCATTGTAGCCTTTGGACGAAGCATTGAAAACTACTCGTACCTTGGTTGTATCTTTATCATTTCGGATCACAGCGTGATGTGGTAAGTATATGGATTTTGTTTCGTTGTCGTTCACTTTCTCCATATGTCCGAGCTTTTCATACTCTTTGATGACCTTTGCATACTCGATCTTCAATTCTTCGTTTTTCTCTAGTTGCCGTTCTAGTTGTAGAAATCTCTTCGTTGCAATTTGCTTTGTATTGCCACATCTGTTTATAACTTCTTCTAGACTCTCTCTCATGGGTAAATGAACTATGTATCTTCCCGTAACATCTCTTTCTGTTGTGTTTTGGTAGATTTGCTCACATAGCTCTTCATCTTTAGTCATTAGCTTTTTGTCTGTGTACGAGTCGGTATCTAGTTCCCAAAACTTCTTTAAAAGGTCATTGTCTAGGATGTGTGTGTGTAGACTGACTACTCTTTCTTCTTTAGCGCTGATCGCTGATGTTTCGCCCGAAAGGATCCAACCCAAATGTGTTGCTTGTGCTATTAGTCCAGATGGACCTCTGATCAGACCAGCCTCTATGATTTTGCTGTATTCGGCTGCACCAAGCAAAATATCAACTTTGCCAGGTACGTTGAATGTCGGGTCGGCCAGTGTTAGGGTGTGCAGTTCTTGCCAATTCAGCTCAACTTCGTGTGATGGTAAGTATGTAGTCAGTGCTGTTAGTACATATGCTTGTACTTGAATGGTGAAGGTTGGATCATTTCTCGACTTCAAGGTAAACTCTACTAAGTATTTAATAGGTTTGTTTCCTTCACCAATGCCTGAAACTGCGCCGTTGATTCTCTTGCGTTTCAAATTCAATGATTGAACCGCATTCTCAGTTACGAACGCTGCTTGTGAGCCCTGGTCAACTAGAGCACGGAGGACATGTAGCTTTCCATTTCCCGCAGGAATATCCACCAGTGCTGTTGCAAGCATTACTTGCTGACCGGGTTGTGTGGAGAAATGTGATGTGACATTAGCTTTCTCCTGGTCTTTGCGTCTATTCTCCTCATCATGTTTCTCATAATTGTCACGTTTCTTATCGGTGTGTAGTAGAGAGTGATGTTTTCTATTACATATTCTGCAGGTCGAGGTTTGTCTGCAGTTAAATACTGAGTGATTAGGTATCAGGCAATTGAAGCAGAGCCTATTCTTCTGTACAAAATTGTATCTTTCATCTGTGGATAGTTGTGTAAACTTCTTGCAATGGTATATGAAATGTTCATCGTCGCAGAAAGCACATTGTGGTTGTGAAGTTGTTGTAGTTGTATGGAAGGTTTTCGGTTTTGTCGGCCTCAAACCCTTGTTGGACGATTCGATCATCTCCAATGTGCGAAACCTTGTCTCCAGAAATGTCTGCAATCTCTCAAAGCTAGGGATTGTATCTGAACCATCTGCACTTATTGTTTCTTCCCATTGTTTATGACTTTCTGTATCTAGTTTTGCCACAATGATGTAGACGACTATAGCATCCCAATGTTGTACTGGTAAGCCTTGGTTCTTTAGTGCGTTGAGACATTCGACAGTAGTGTCTAACAACTGCTTTAGCGCTTGCGCAGATTCTTGTGTTAGAGTTTTTTGCGAAAACATCCTCTTGAACGTGCAGTTTGCAATGTAGCGTTTATTGCTATAGCGCTTTTGCAGCATGCTCCATGCTTCATCATAGTTGTTCCCTGTTATTGGCACCTGTCGTAATAAAGCCTCGGCTTCTCCACTTAAATTGCTCTTCAGATAGTGCAACTTTTGTACATTCTCTAAGGTTTTGTTCTTATGTATCAAGGCTCTGAACAAATCGTAAAACGATTGCCATTCGATGTAGTTTCCCGAAAACGTTGGGATGGTTATGCGGGGTAGCTTCACCTCTGGTGGCGTTGGTCGTGATGGAGACTGTTTTGATTGGTCACTCCCTTCATCCTTGTTGCCCAAAGATATTAGAGCTGTTCTTAGCTGACCTTTATAAGTATAGTACAACTCTTCAAATTGTTCACACATGTCAGTTTGAAAGTAAGGAACTGTCAACCTGTTTTGCAATGCCACTCCAGCCACTAATTGGTCGTGGTTATGATTGAACGTATTCCAATACTTCTCTAGCGCCTCCAATCGTGATTCCACATAACCTATGGTAATTCTTTCTCTTGGTGATTTCTTAAAGTTCGCTTGCCCTTTTGTCACCTTTTCCAACGTCTCAGTCTGTAAAGCTATTATTTTCTCCATATTGCAAATAAAAAATTCTGTAGTAAATTTTCTAAGTCCAAAACACTTGTATTTTTTTCAAAATTTAATCTCGATTTTTCTGAGTCCAAAAACACTTGTATTTTTTTCAAAAGTTGAATGTCGATTTTTCTAAGTCCTAAACACTTGTAATTTTTCAAAGTCTTTTTTACACTGGAATTGCACTATGTCCCGGAATTCACAACACGAAAATATTCTATGTCTTTTTGAACTTGCACTTTTTTCACTTACTTATCCGACTCGAAGGACCACTGTACACCACACTACTTGCACTAAAACACACTGTTAACACGATACGTAATTTATTACTCGAAACTCAAAGACAACTTTTATAAGCCGACTATTTTTATGAAGTAGTCGTCACTCCGACCTAACCATACCGCGATGTAAGATCGAACAGCACCATCTGTTGTTCAATTTAATAACTAATATTTTTCTTGACATATTGTGGTATGATTGGGTTGTAGCTTACATTTTCTTATCAAATTTATAAAAAACACAATATTAAAAAATACCTAAACAAATTAATCTGAACTTAATGCGGTGTTATACACACACAAACATATTTTAAAATTTGAGCTTATACCAAAAACAAAAAAGTTATTTTTTTTTTCCATTTCGAAATTATAAAATAAAATTTTTTTCTTTTTTTTACAGATTTGACATCCTATTGACCACTAGGTTACACCCTGTAAAAAGAGTTAGGATGTTTTGTAACACGTTGTATAAAGTACAAAGTCGTATCTTGAGATTTTTTGGCCATATAACCCGACAAGACAACAACTCCATTGAGAGCATCGTACTGCAGGGAAGGGTGGAAGGCACTAGAGCTCGGGGAAAGCCACCGATGCGATGGACTGGCCAAGTCAAGACCACTGTGGGGAAAACACTGTATGAATGCACCCGAGAAACCTCTGACCGAGATAAATGGCGTGGCATCGTAAGGCGCGAAACATCAGCCACTGATAGTACTACATGTGGACCACGACCGCTCTGACAAGAGCGTAACGACGAAGAATAAGAGATATAAATAGGTCATATCGCGCGCGGTGGGGTACCTACGTCTATCCCCTTTGAAAATCCATTAAAAAGATCCAGTGATGGATTTTTGTAGACTTTATGTCCACTTTAATCCATTACTCGGGAAGTCGGGACTGTTGTACGGTCAGCCACAATCTCAGATACCCCTGGCAGCTCTTACCGCGCGCGGCATAGGTCGCCAATCGAACAAAAAGGGATATCTGAGACTGTGGCCGACTGTACAAATGTATTTTTTGGACAAAATAAGTAACTATCGAACAGAATCGTGAATCCAAGCGTGCTGCTGACCGTACTCAATCCTCTTAGCTTCTAAATTCCATAGTAGCGCACTCGGTTCCCCCCAAACAATGAATGTGATAGCGTCAATTTATTTGATAGGTTAGTTTAGGATCGGTCCAGAGGCCGTTTCGGCTCGTTTGTTGTCCATCAATTTGATTCTGTGTAATAGAATGGCCATTGCGGTGGGATGTCTCTTTGGGGAGCTCTGATTTTATAATAAAATTAGTTTTTCCCTGCGGCTTCGGCTCCGAGAATATTTGAATTATAAAGATATATCTATACATGTTGTTAAAAGATCGCCGACAGACCCGAAAGACAAGACACCAAAACAAAGTACTTTTGCCATGAACTATTGTTGGAAAAATATTTTGGTTATTTAGGTTTTAACACCCTGTATAAAGCTATACAATTACTAAATTTAAAATTTAAAATACCCCCAACATTTAAGCTTCAAATAAGCATAGGTATCTCATAAACGGCTGAACCGATTTTGATTAATCATATCTAAGAACACTCTCTAGAAAACCTGCTTTCAATGAAAAAAAACCGCATCCAAATTGCTTCACCACCGGTTTAAGAGCTACGGTGCCATATATATACAGACACACAGACAGCCACACACACATACACAGACATACACACATAGCGGTCAAACTTATAACACCCCCCTTTTTTGCTCGCGGGTTAAAAAACGCTAGTGGAGGTTTCAAAAGTTTAGTTTAGTTTCAAAACCGCCCGTTTGTAACGACGTAAAGCTTGGTCTATATTCGGCACAGCCTATTTTCTTTTTCTGGGAGCAAATAAAACGCAGAATGAATATCTTGTTGTCTGCTTATCTGGTGCTCTTTCTCATTAGATATGACGGTTGACGTAGCAAATCAAAGATGGGATCGGAGGGTGGAGGATTCTTGAATGTGCTCGAAAATAATTATACAACGTGTTACAAAACATCCTGTAACTTTCTGGTTAACAGGATGGATGTCATAGCTATAAAAAAAGTGATTTCTTAATATTTTATTGTGTAACCTGAAAATTTATAAATTTTCATAAATTTTTGTTTTTGGTATTAGCGGTTTTAGCTCTAATTTAAAAATATGTTTATGTGTATAGGTGCGTTTGAATAGCTTTGAGTTGTTAAAACATTGTAAAAATCAATGAAATCAATATTAAAAAAATACTTTTCTCCCGCCACACAAAAATAGTATTTATGTTGTGATCCCTATCGCCGGGTGCTAATAACCTGTAAAAAGAGTTAGTTAGATGTAGCCTGTACAATTGTACATGTCCCACTAGCTGGGCAAAGGCCTTCTCTCAAAGAGAGAGTACGCTAAAAAGAGTAAGGATCTAATGTAAAACCTTGTTGTATTCTTTACTTTGTCTCCAATGCGATAGCTTTGAATAGCTGCTAACTTTACTCATTACTAAACTAATAGGCGGAGTTCTCATTCTTCTTGATATGAACAATTCGCGCGTATAGGAACTACATTCGAACTAAATTTTTTCTCATTCACCTACCAAACATGACGTTCCAATCAACGATACTCGAGTTGTCTTCGAACGAACATTCATACATACAAACATACAAACACCAGATAGTTCAAGTGAATGCCTAAATGCAAAAGGGGCACTTATGACACCTTAATTTTATTTTTTATTTTTTCAGGACAGAGAAAAAACTAAATATCTGTTGTACTGCACACTGCACACATCATCATTTGAATATATGTTATTGTACATTAACTATTTGATCTTTTTCAGCTTAGTATTCAGCTTCAACATTTTTGGATATCTTAAAAAAGTCAAATTAAAAACAGTGACATGTGCCATTTTTGAAACAAACAATGCACAAGTGCCCTATATGCACCTAATTTTCATAGTGAAGAGAAGTAAAATTGACATGTGCCCCTTTCGCATGTAAGTTTAAAGTTAGTTGTGCAATAATAAATGTGAAATAAAACTACAAAATTATCATAGAAACATAATTACTTATATTCAACTTTTCGCTTAATAATAAAAAAAGATTAAATTACTGGCCAGTCATATAAGCCTTTATCTCCATAAGTCTCTGTAGATGAATATCTTGTTCGTTTTTTGATCCCATTGGAAGGAAGTTAGAACATCATCTAAGGGTGGTATTCTAGAACGCTACTTAAACTCGGTTTAAACGGAGTTCAGACTGTCGATAAAGCAGTGCATGTTTTGATATAAAGGGAGGGATATTCAAATCAAAACATGCGCTGTTTTATCGACAGTCAACACTACTAAACTCAGTTTAAGTAGAGTTTCGTAGGTGTCGACTGTCGATAAAATAGTGCATGTTTTGATTTGAATATCCCTCCCTTCATATCAAAACATGCACTGCTTTATCGACAGTCTGAACTCTGTTTAAACTGAGTTTAAGTAGCGTTCTAGAATACCACCCTTAGTGTTCTTTTGGATCAATATTTTGAAGACAATTTTTGTGGCAGCTGAAACAAACAATACATTGTTATACCAGGTTGTTAGGTAGGCTTAAATACCAGTGGTTAATAAACAGCAAGTGAGTGAGCTTACCAGTTTAGATTAATAAAATCCGGGTCATTTCGTTCTGGAACGTATCACCCTCTGTAATTAGAATGACTATCTCCTGAAATCCTCGCTTTCTTCACAACGTTTCTTTTGTATTTATCGTCATGGCGGATGACTCTTTTTCTTTGTTCTCCAATAACATTCATTTTTCACAAATATAATAACAATACACTTGAAAATTCTAATGTCCAATATGCGTCCAACCAACAAATTAAGCGCCAAATGTCACTGTGACATTTACCACAAACTACAGAATTAGTTGCAGAAAGGGCCCATTTTCAAAGACAAGTGCCTTTTTCGCACTTAACCAATATTTGAACAACTCGTGTTGTATGAAAATAACGTGGACACGTGCCCATCTTAGACCAAACGGTAGGAATAGGTGTTGCCAAGCGATTAAATACATAAAACTAATTTGGGTAAAAAAGGTGACAAGTGCCCCTTTTGCATTTAGGCATTCAAGTAGACTCTGAAAACTTTGCTCGCTTCGCTCGAGCGAGCAATTATTATTAAAATACTTACATACTCATCGCTCACTATGACAATTTAACCGCGTCGCACCACGATATTATTATGTTGCACAGTCGGTTCGATTGGCACCCTTATGCCGCGCGCGGTAAGAGCTACAGGTAGCGTCACGGGTTATGAGCGCTGACCTTGAATGCGCGGAACTAAATTTTTTGGGTCTGTTTGGCGGGTTATGCGGGGGGCGACGGAGAGGCGCGATCGCCGGTGAGCGCGGGCGCGTGATTGGTAGATCAGTCGCTCTAGCCTCGGGGTACAGTCGCACACATCGTTTTTTTATTTCCTCGCAGAAGGAATGCCGAAACAAAATGTTTTAAAAAGACAGTTCAGAAAGATTCAAAAAAGTTATTGAGAACAATACATAGGTATTAGATTGAGATTATTATTCATTGACTAGCTTTTGCCCGCGACTTCGTCCGCGCAGACTTAGTTTTTTTCCCGTTATCACAATAAAACATAGCTTATACTTATACAGGTCGCGTCACGAGTTATGAGCGCTGACCTTGAATGCGCAGAACTCATTTTTTCGGTCTGTTTGGTGGGGTACGCGGGGGGCGACGGAGAGGCGCGGTCGCCGGCGAGCGCGGGCGCGTGATTGGTAGATCAGTCGCTCTAGCCTCGAGGTACAGTCGCACACAACGTTGTTTTATTTCCTCGCAGAAAGAATGCCGAAACAAAATGTTTTAAAAAGACGGTTCAGAAAGATTCAAAAAAGTTATTGAATACAATACATATTGGATTGAGATTATTTTTCATTGATTGTACACCCGTTTTATCGTAATGTCAGGATTATTGTATAAAAAACCATTTAAAATATAACGTGTCCAAAATCCGCAAAGAATACTTGAAATCGTTAAGTTTAGTCAGTTTCTCCGATTTTTATAGTATCTCACTCAACTATAGTTCAGCTTCAGCTCAGCGTCAGTCTTAGATCCCGCGTGGATACACACTCACTCACTCACTCACTCACTCACTCACTCACAAACTTTCGCATTTATAATATAAGTAGGATTGTACACCCGTTTTATCGTAATATCCGAATAATTGTATAGAAAACCATTTAAAATATAACGAGTGCAAAATCCGCAAAGAATACTTTCAATCGTTAAGTTTAGTCAGTTTCTCCGATTTTTATAGTATCTCACTAAACTATAGTTCAGCTCAGCGTCAGTCTTAGATCCCGCGTGGATATTAAACATTTTGCGCGCGATTGTACACACTTGCGCAGAAATCCCCACCAGTTTCGTCGAGCGCTCAAAACTCGTGACGCTACCTGTACTATGAGGTATCCTAGACTTTGGCCAGCCCTGAGGCGGTAGATACCTCTAGGCATTCGGTTAACCGCCAGGATTGCCCCCTAAGAGCCGAGGGTCTTGCGGTCATCGGATCAGGGACCTCGCACTCACAAAATGGAACGTCGTCGTGTGGATATGTTCAGAAAGCCCGTTGAGAGAGTGCCTAGGCAATTTGGATGACCTTACTCAGCGTTATTGGAACTACAGGGTAATTGTTTACAGCTTTACAAGGACAAGGGTTGCTCCGATTGAATGACCACGACCCTCAGTGATGAGGACACCAAAGGAAAGAGGAAGAGGACCTCAGAACTTTAATCTATGTGGACCGATTTTGATGATTCTTTTTTTGTTTGAAATGGTATACTTCCCGTGTAGTCAATGAAACGGTGAAGACCTGATGAAGAACTTCGGAGATGGAGAACGGAACTCCTCAACAGACCGCAGCAGATCACTCGGAATCAACTGAAGTTGTTTTTTTTTTTAATATTGAAATACCGACTTTATTAAAGTTAATATTTCTGGTTATTTAAAGATTTGCAAGCGATGACGCAGGATATCCGATGCTCAGGTTTTATCACGACATTTTCCTTCACAATTTTGACTGATATCGAAGGAGGGTTGAGAGTGAATCTTTCACATTCATTATATTTTGTTCCACTCTCTCCTAGGACTGGAACAAATCGAATTATAAAGGTCCGAAGACATATTATTAGTTTCGCATGTCAAGCTCACGTGCTGCGTGCAAGGGAATTGCGATTGGAGAAGTTATATTTCGGCTGCAAATAAGGTTGAAAGTTTCTTGGCGTGTTTAGTCTCGTACACGGTTTGGTGCAAAGTGGTAATGACAGTGATGTATTTATCTTCTTCTTTGTCTTTCTCAAGACCGTTGCCACATTGATCCAAACTCTTCCATGATTCTAAACGCTATACAGGGTGAAAGTTATTGGATATAAGGTACCCTTAATATCTACTAATAATGACAAATCTTGCTGAATAGAAACATTCAGGAGCATACTCATATTATCTTTCCTTCCATTAAAACCCACTTAGGGGTGAAATTAAAAAATATTAAAAACATGTGTTCAATTGATTTTGCTGTAGATTACTTAAACCAAGGTTCAAATTTTGCAGTGCCTGGGACATTGTTTTAGATGGACTAGGTTTGCCCAGCACTTATACCATCCTGACAGCTTAGTCCGCCTAGCAACAAATAAAATCAAAGGAGTGGATTCGCGTTCGTAACATTAGTACAAGCCGCTCAATCTGAGAATCAAACTAGAAAAACGTCTGTTGTTTTAAAAAAAAAACAATGATATAATATTTTATTCACTTGCAAAACTTTCAGACGGATGGACGAACGTAACATTCCATTGCAGCAGAATGCTACAAAAAAAGGAAAAATGCAATAGCACAATAAAATTGCTATAAAAGCCTTGGTAGGCACTTGGTAACCAAGACAATTTTATTTGTCGAGGAGAAACGACTGAAGAGGAAGCCAGGCAAACGATCATTACAAACTTTTATCCACGACTAGGTAAATCTAGCCCCAGAAAGATAGTTATATAAAAATAATTGCCACACCCGGTAGCGTCTTCTACACACTCCGCCAGAAAATAGTTTTCAGACGATTTAATCTTGTAACAGCTTCTTGAAATCTGGGCATTACGACCACTCTGGCCTGACCTCCCCTGCCCGCCCAAAACTGGCATTAAACGAAGAGTTTGCGGGGCACCGTGCCAAGTTGGAGATCCTAATAAATTGGGCGCGCCTCATACACCATTCGACAGTCGTTATTTCTGCGAAAATCGCAAACTTTTTCGTATAGGGGGGAACAAACAAGAAAAAATTGGTAAACTTTTGCGTTGTAGCATGTTCTTTCTCCATATGTAGGCTTTCAGTATTACGCAGGCAAGGGTTGCGTTGTGGCTTATTTATTACGTAGAATAGGAAAAGAACAGAAGCTTGCTTCGTCCAACTATATCTAAGATTTAATCTTCCCTTATAAGCACTCGCACAAAACAACGCTTTTCATCCTTGCCTAAAAAATAACGATGGTCATTTCATCACTTTTTGTTTTTGTGCCATTTTTAATCTCACGGTGCTGCACTTCTTGATGCGCAAACAAATACGAATTGCCTCCCTTACACACATCATTTGTTCACTTAGCTCATAACCATACCGAAAGCGTGACTTCTGCTTCTATATTTTTATTGGCTTCTGTGGTGATAACGCGACCAATAAATAAGTGGGTGATTCAATGATATTTTTATAGCTTTGTTTGTTTGTTCGGAGGTGTAGTTACTTAGACTTACCCAGTTCCGAGTTCCAGTCTTGATTCAGCTCGTAAATACCTGCACAGATAGTGTACCGTAACCTACTTTATTGAGGTCTTCGGAATTACCACCTTGCTTATTTTTCTGTTAACAGTTAGCTTATTTCGTCATTATTGAACCCGTAGAAAACGTCGCTGGTTGTGCAATAATATTCTAAGATCTTTATCCTCTGTTTGTTTTCTCTAATAAATAAAAATCAGATAAAAAAAAATATTGCTTGGAGAAGACGATTTCTAGAATTTTACCTAAATTATTAACCTCTGGAGCGTGTAGGGAAAATTTTCAGCGTGTGCACCTAGAGAAGCGCGAGTTGAAGGCTCGCGCAGTAGTTTTGATAATAAAACTGTTGTAGATAAAAATCAGATGCATTTTTAACATTTGTTTATGTAAGCCAGATAGCTAATTGCTGATATAATACATAACTATCTAAGCGAGGTTCATGGAGCCAAGCATGAGATAGGATCCAAATATAGAGATAGCTCCAAAAAGGGGCATAATATAAAGCCAGTAAAAGTCACCGAAAAGGGGGTCTATTTCAATAAATTTTAACCCCACTTGACCGATTGTAAGTGTGCTGAAGTGTTTCCGGCTGACCCCATTTGTTGGCTTTCAGTATTGTCCATACCTACCTACCAAATATCCTTGGAACTCTTCTTTGAAGTCGGTCCAAAGGTCTAAAGGTTATTACCGACATCATAGAGGTTATCAATTCGATGCGTAAATAATTGTATGAAATTAACTAATTCAATTAATTGTAAATAATTTACTTTGAAAATTCGATAGGCCTTCTCTCAGAGATAGAGTTCAGCTCTTCACAAAAGGCGTCAAAGGCGAATTTCATAAAACAACACTTTTGGCGAGAATCGATTGCATTCGTAGAAAATCCAATCCTTAGGTCCTAAAAATAGTTAAGCCTCGCGTTGAAAAATCGCATGAGCATTTTTTGCTAAAAACGCATCCAAAAAAAAGATATGATTTTTTTTCCATTGGCGGCGCTAGTTGTGAGACGTATTGCGTCTTAAGCTTCAAAATAAAAAAAAGCTATGAATAAATTGAATTTTCCGCCACGCTGCTATCGTTGGACCTTAATCTAGCTCTTTCTTGTGTCTTAACCTATCAGGCTAACAGCCAATATTCACCTACTAACTTAGTCCCTAAAGGACACACCCGCAAATGTCCACCACGTGCCCCCAGGGGTATCTTTGAAAATCTACATTGTGCTTGTAGATAAAATTGGTATTGAAAGGAAAAGTGGACCGAAAAAATCAATTTCGTCACGGGAATATTTCACAGAGATGCTGAATTCTGTTTAGATACGTTAAGTTACGTAAGTTACCGAAAAGATGGAAGATGGAGACGAACGGTCCAGCGCGTCTATTCTTAAAAAATCCACAACCGTCAAAACCGGTTTATTTGCTGCAAAATAGCTCTTATTGAAATTAACATCCTTTTTTGACAGTTAATAATGGGAGCCAAACGGAACAAGGAGCTCGTGGATTGTTGGAACTTGGAACCAATGGCGTAAGTTCTCAAGCCATGATATCTTCGGTTAAGGAAATAATGCCTTGGCTAAAGATATCATGGCTTGAGAACTGCTAAAGTATTGTGTCCACAAAACAAAAAGTCTACGATGATGACAAATCTATGTGACACGCCTTAGATCAGGGGGTCTACCGACTAAGACGAAGCCGATTACCATTTGCGAAAATCGAAGTTCGATTTAGGTGACAGTGCATTTTTCATAAATCGAACTTCGATTTTCGCCAATGGTAATCGGCTTCGTCTTAGCCGGTAGACCCCCGGATAGGTACCTGCCTGTAACACATCTCTAGAGAGTGAAGACACAAGCAATCCGTGGGCCGAAGCCTTGCAGAAAGGGATAATAAAGTTGAAATTTGATAAGGCGATCGGTTAAGCTATTGCCTTCTATCTTATACCTTTATAGATTGAGAGCCGGTGACAAATCGACTTGTAAATTTTGCTATGATCTGGAATTTTTTGAGGTCGTTCTTAGGGTTCCCGACCTCAAAAGGAAAAACGAAAACATTATACGATCACTTTGGTCTCCGTCTGTCTGTCTGTCTATCAAGACCCTTTTCTCAGGAACTCGTGAAGGTATCAAGTTCAAAAGGTACATCGATTTTGCAGTCCCTGAGCTGTAAAAAATCTAGCTTCTCACTGACTGCAATCAAAAGATACGGCCGTTTAGCATAAGTATTTAGATAAGGCCACAATCATTCAGCCTACTAAAGTCCACGTCTTGAAAGACTATTCTTATCGATTTGTCACTGGCTCTTAACGTATTACAACACCCATGTTTGCTCTTAAGATTTATCCTTATACGATACGATAGGAATGGGAAACAATAAAGGATTTATTTTTGTTTGTTTCTGCGATAAGTCGCAACGAAATCCTCGTTTGAGCGTGACTATTTGTGACGTATGATATTTCTAACTAAATAAAATGTTCGTGTTGTACACTTTTTATTGTTTAAAGGAAACGACGCGTCAGTCGTTCCCGAGAACTCATGTTGACCATAAAAAAGAAGAAGATAAGCTACCTAGGACATGTGCTTCGCCACGACAGGTACCGACTTCTTCAAGTGATCATGATGGGCAAGATTGAGGGGAAGAGGCGTGCTGGTAGAAGAAGAAAGAATTTATTTTTGTAACTGCTTTATGAATAAAGATTTATTTAATGATTTTAATCTTATTAGATTTAAAGTCCCCCAAAACCGGTTTATTTGCGAGGAAATATAAATAATAGTTATTTGTTATGCGAGGATGCAAAATTATTCTTTGCAGCGCGTGCTTGTATTGAATACCGAGCTAGCGAAGGTTTCTAAAATGGAGCCACGAACGCAGCGAGTGGTTCAAAAAAATAAACCTGAGCGTAGCGAGGCATTCAGAAGCACGAGATGCAAATAATATTGCATTTGTGCGAAACACAGCCCTTTTCATCTCATAGAGCGAGGAACTGATTATATTAGATGCAAGAAAAACGGTAGTCAACTAAAGTGAAATGAGTTTCCTTTTTTGCTTTGAAAGAGGAGTCTGTGGCGTTGCCTAGCAACGGTTTGTTGATTAACAAATCGTGTCTGCTTGAAGAGTAAAAAAATCAACAACCCGTTGCTAGGCAACGCTACAAGTTAAAGGAGTTCTTTAAATTTATTTTTCATCTCCCAAGCTCGGAAAGTACGCTGATACTTTAAATGTCTATTGTTTTTCTCGCATGGATGGCAAACAAAATCATTTCATCGCTTCTGTGACATGAAAAGTTTTGTGTTTCGCACGAATACAATATTATTTGCGTCTCGTGCTTGAATACCTCGCTACTCTCAAGTTTATTTTTTTGAACCACTCGCTACGCTCATGGCTCAATTTTAGAAATTTTCGCTAGCTCGGTATTTAATAAAAGCACTCACCGCAAACAATAATTTTGCATTCTTGCATAACAAATAACTATTTATTAGTGTCGGCAGAAAAGTATTTTTTAAATTTTGTTTCATTGACTTTCACAGTGTTTTAACAACTCAAAGCTATGCAAAAGCACCAAACATATTTTGAAGATAGTTTAAAACTGATTTTCTACAATCGCATGTTTAAAGTAACAGCATACTTTTGGGGTGCCCCCCTTCGCCTTAATAATTTGCTGGTGTCAAATTAAGAGTTACTAGTGGTTCGCCCCGAACTGTGAACTCGCGACCCCATATAATCATACCAACCCCATATCTCGGCAACCCCTCGACCGATTTGGCTCATGTTCGAACTAAAAATTCTTTAATTTTATTTACCCGCCTACCAAATTTTATAACGATCCGACCAAATTTACTCAAGTTATCGTCGAACGAACATTCATACATACATACAAACATACAAACATACATACAAACATACAAACGCCGGATTGTTCAAGTAGACTCGGAGAACTTCGCTTGCTTCGCTCGCTCGTTCAACTAAACTACTCAATCTCAAAAAAACTGGCACGAAGTAGGACCCAGCGCAGCGCCCACTAGTCTGATTACTCGGCCCGTAGCGGAATGGAAGGCAGTCATTTGGCAAATGGCCAGAAAGATTCCCGGTGCATGGCAACAGTGTATCGTCATCTTGGTCCATTCGAGCCTAGGACGGTGGTATGCAAGAGGGAAGCAGGAAAGTTTATTATTACTTTATTGTACACACAAACAGATTAGAGGACAAAACAGTAAGAAAACACATATACAAAGGCTAGCTTATCCCTGTAAGAGATTTCTTCCAGCAAACCTTGGGGGATAAATATAGTTGTGAAAAGCGGGCGTGCATAATGTGCACATAATATACTACATAAACAATAAAAATAAAACCAGTACCTAATCATGATCTTCCTACAAGATATCAATATATAAATTACATATACTAAATACCTATTTAATATATAATACATAAAAATATATACAAATAAATACTTGGAGTTATGATAAAGAAAGATAATGCCCTTTAACCGTTTACTTTCCATTCGAGGCTAGAAAAATGGGCTTTATAGCGGCAAATTTTGTAGCGACGAAAATCGAATGTCGCTTAGCAGAGATTAGTTTTGGCAGCCGTATTCCGATTCTTCTATGGTGGCCTGTAGGCGCCATCTATGAAATGCTTTGTGATTTTTTGCTGAAAACGGCTCATTGTAACACAAAACAGAAAAAGAATTGTAATTTGTAACAGGCATGAGACTAAGCAACTACAAAATGGCCCATTGTTCATTCTCTTTGCGCAAACGAAAATAAAAGATAAAAGAGTTCCATGCAGGCTCATTAATTAATTGAGGACTCGAGGATGTTCTTAGCGAAGTCCCTTCAGACAGAGATGTCTCTAGGGCACGTTAGTTCAGTGTCGTTTATTTTAGTTGAGGGAAAGAGACGGGTAAGTAAATAAGAAAATGGAGAGAGTGAGATAGACAAACGGAGAAAGGGAGAGAAAAGATGAAAATGAAAGTAAAGGAGAAAAAGTAAGAATAAAAAGCCTGACACGGCGTGACAGTGGAAAGGAGAAAGAGAAAAAAAGAGTGCGAGATAAAGCACAATCGAATAGAATAGAATATTGTTTATAGTACTAGAAAACATTTAAGAACAGTATTAATACATTAATAAAGATTTTTATAAGGTTAAAAAATTCGCTCGAGACAGGATTTGAACCCGCAACCTTCTTGCATTCCGTGCAGGCGCTCTACCAATTGAATTTTTTAACTTTATAAAAATATTTATAAAGTTCCCTATCACGGGTTAGTGCTTTAGAAAATAAAAAAAGTAATACATTAATGGTACAAATTGGCGACCTTATTGCTAACAGCAATCTCTTCCAGGTAACCACTGACGGAGAAATTGCTAAAGAGATGAGAGACGGGTAGTCTATTGGTACAGTAAGAGAGTAAATTGGACCGAACGGTAGTAAAAATTGTCGTAACACATTGATGATACCTAAATACAAACACAGATCTCGTTAGGTCGAAAAACGCAAGTTCGAATGAACTGTACGACGAAAAACGCATGCTCAAATGCACTATACAGGGTGTTAAAAGACCGCCAACAAAGCGGGAAACCACGTATTGTCCTCATCATTATAAACATTTTTGCCAAAGGAACTATGCCTGGGAAATCAACGGTTTCCGAGATAATAAGGTTCAAAGTCGGACTTTTCAAAACTTTTTTTTTGCAGAAATGTATTCAGTATCTAGTTTTTAACATATCCTCTCAAGAAGCCATATCAAAATTATGAATATTTCTAAGAAAAAACGACGTTAAAATTGCAACCCGCAATGTATTCTAAACATCGGCACTTCAAGGTTAAGTAACATAAACTTATACCCACGCTTGCGCAATATGACTTCTGTGCGTTACACGTCCATTGAGTAATAAAATATTTTTCAAAATTATAACCTAAAAAACCAAAATCATTTCCCAGCAATCATTTATCGAAAAAGAACTTTGTTTTGGTGTCTAGTATCCGTGGCTTTCGGGTCTGTTGGCGGTCTTTTAACACCCTGTATGTCGAAAAACGCAAATTCGTATCCTTGGTGGTGCGAAGCCCTCATTGCGTCTGTCTGACTGTCTCTCCTGCTGAAAATAAATAAATTAAGAAGTCTGTCCCACTTTAATTTTTTATTTTATTTGTTTTTAGAAATTTTACTCGCAAAATGTCGAAGGAAATGATGAACTTTGATGTTTACGGGCCGATTTGGCTCATATTTAGAATGGACATAATATACATATAATAACTTATTTTCTTCGAAATTTTAAAATTTTGCATTCATAATTTCCGTTTGGTAAGGTAAACTGCTTTTTGAAAAAAAAACCGGGATCATTCCTCGATAATCAAAAAGCAAAACATCGTGAGAAAAAGTCACTTAAGCACCCCTGGCGCTGCATCCAATGGAATCTACTTTTTATACATATTTTGGAATGTTACTATAACCCGTGCCATTAAAGAAACGATATATAAATGGCGGACACTCTCGCGCCCTCTCGCTTTAATCATATCTCCGTCTATACTCACACGTAACGTTAGCAAAGTCATTTTATGCAGTCCTGATTAGTCACCTACGCTTGGCTAATAAAACACGCCAAAATACGTTCGCCTGTTATTGATTTTCATATGTTTGTCGAGTTATTTCAATATCTGGGGGCACGGCCGTGCCCCCGCCAGGTCGAGCGCGAAGCAAACACTGCCGTACCATCCTTTACTGGAACCATTTCGCCGCATTTTCAGGCCCCTATTTGAGAACCTCTGGATAAGACCAGAACGCAGAAATTTTCGTCATCTAGTAAGCTATAATCACATACTTAAAATCCAAAATTTCAAGTCTGTAGGTCATTTAGTTCCGAAGTTAAGCGAAAGCAAAGTTTCGCATTTATGACAC
This sequence comes from Zelleria hepariella, assembly GCA_949319315.1. Taxonomy (NCBI): domain Eukaryota; kingdom Metazoa; phylum Arthropoda; class Insecta; order Lepidoptera; family Yponomeutidae; genus Zelleria; species Zelleria hepariella. Next base: position 23,485,240 of record OX439383.1, on the reverse strand, counting down.
ACACTCACTCACTCACTCACTCATGATCATCATAATAGAACTAGTACTTCCCATAAACTCAGAGAGCTGAAATTTGGTACAGAGTTAGGGTTGAATGGCCACATAAAGGGAAAACTATAAAAACTAGGATAATCGAAGATCTGGAGTACCTGGTGACCCTGATTAGAAAACACAAGAGCCCTAATAGAACTAGTACTTCCCATAAACTCAGAGAGCTGAAATTTGGTACAGAGTTAGGGTTTAATGGCCACATAAAGGGAAAACTATAAAAACTAGGATAATCGAAGATCTGGAGTACCTGGTGACCCTGATTAGAAAACACAAGAGCCCTAATAGAACTAGTACTTCCCATAAACTCAGAGAGCTGAAATTTGGTACAGAGTTAGGGTTTAATGGCCACATAAAGGGAAAACTATAAAAACTAGGATAATCGAAGATCTGGAGTACCTGGTGACCCTGATTAGAAAACACAAGAGCCCAACCAAACTATTATAGATCGACATATACCGCCCTTACAAAAAATATTCAACTTGGTGGGCCGCTTCATTTGATGTCAAAAATCTAAGGTCTGAAGTATCTGATGAAGAACCCTCAGCTGGTATCAGCTTTATTAGAGATATTATGGTAATGCCCCTTCTACTATTGGTACATAAAAAAATCGACTGTCATTGCAAAAATCCAGCGTAGTGGGACACATCTTCATTTAATCTAGCCTATAGCGTCCCACTAGTGGTTCGCTCTGAACTATGAACTCGCGACCTCAGTTACAGATGTATAACTTTGCTTACGCCATTCGCGCAGGCGCGCGCGCGCTTTGCATTTAAACTATACAACCCCATATCTCGGCAACCCATCGACCGATTTGGCTCATGTTTGAATTTTAAAATTCTTTTAATTTAGTTTACCCGCCTATCAAATTTCATAACGATCCGACCAAATTTACTCAAGTTATCGTCGAACAAACATTCATACATACAAACATACATACATACAAACGCCGGATCGTTCCAGCAGACTCGGAGGACTTCGCTCGCTTCGCTCGCTCGTTCAACAAGAAATAGTCGGACGATTAACTTTATTCTACTCGAACATTACACAAATTTAAAAACTGTGTCAAATAAGAAAATCTAATAAAATTTATCAATATGCCCTCGTTTCTACAAAAAGAAGTGAAATCCCACCAAAAATATTCTGTAAAAACTAGCCAGGTCTCGATGGATCTGCTTGTTTATCTCTAAAAAAGTAATGAAATCTAGACAAAGTCGTGCCAAGTCTAAGGTTCCTTACTGCGATTTCTTTATTATTATAGTTAATGTTGTGAGACTTGGCTGTTGAAGGGTACACAAGGGTACAAAACCAGGTGCTCCATGACACCATTGCACCAATCTGTCGCCAGAACCGCTTGTGTACCCTTCAACGGCCAAGTCACACAACATTAACTATAATAATAAAGAAATCGCAGTAAGGAACCTTAGACTTGGCACGACTTTGTCTAGATTTCATTACTTTTTTAGAGATAAACAAGCAGATCCATCGAGACCTGGCTAGTTTTTACAGAATGTTTTTGGTGGGATTGTAGTTTACGTTAAGTGTTGTTATTTGTTGAGGTTTGTATTATTTACTACGTTTTAATATTTTTGATCCTATTTTCATACAGATTGTTGTTTAATCCCAAACCCAACGTAGAACAATTACCTAATCAATAAAAAAAGCATCGTAAAAAATATTTCGTAACCAAAGATGTAAGAAAGTTTTAGGTATGAACCGAAATCGTATTTTCGTAACCTCTTTTTCAGACCTTACCATAGGTACCCGCCGCCATTTTCATATCGTTTCTCTATTGGCACGGCTTATACGCAAATTCACCAGGATACATAATATTCCATTTTCGAAGCATCATCAGTGGGCGGCAGGTGAGAAAGGTCACGTACTGACCTCCGAAGTCACGTAGGGTCCCGAGTCCGGCCCTGCGAGCTTCCGGGAATCAAAAGAAATCCGTGTCCCGGAGAGTGGCTCCAGCCTTAATTAGAGGTTAAGTCGTGACTCGGGGGGGTTCCCCTTTGATCCCCTAACGCGCCCTTTGTTTGGCTCTTGAGGGAAAATAAAAGATAAATTGTAATGTTTTTATTTATTTTACGTAGAAGACGATTGCAATTGGCCACAAAGGAAAGCATGCGGAGCGTAGACTCGTGGAAGTCCAAAAGTTTTCTGTAATAACAAAGGAGGTTAGGACAGAGAGATTAAATATGGCGTCTTTTCGTTGTCTTATCGCTGGATCAGAAGTGGATCTTGGCCGTTACCGTAAGTAAAACAAATTAGCAGTTTGTAACATCAAGTGTTTTTCTATTATTATTTTGTTGTGTTGTGTTATGTAACTGCTGCATCATCATCAGTGGTCGTCTGCTACTGCCGCTTGGCCGCGCAGTAGTAGGTGCAGGTTTTGAGTGGGCACTCTTTTCCTGTGCGCCTTCTCCGGAGGCATCAGCCCCCGGGTCTTGGATGTGCAGTCTTGGCGATGTGGTCAGTGGGTCTCCGAGCTGCTGTAGTCTTGCAGCTCGAGGAGCTCCCGCGGGTACGGACGTCCTTTTTCTGGCCGGTTGTAGTTGGGGGCGATGTGGTAGAGGTGCCGGTGCGGCCCGTTATCAGCGCAGTGGAACATACGGTGCGACAGACGGACCACAAACTCCTCCACACTCTCCACCACCATTACTGAATTGAACTGAACTAGGTCCCGGGAAATCACGTCAGGCGGACGTAACGCCCGGCCTCCATTATGGTCCTCAGGGCAATTTTCTGCTGGGCCTGCAGCTTCTTGCGGTAGGTTCTAGAGCACTTGATAATGTCTGCTTAAAGATCTGATATAATCTCATCGCAAAGGGTATTCATCCCGTAGATTTTACGCATGCACCACTACAAATAGAGCACTTAAATTGAAATAGAAATTGAAAAATAATTTATTTCGGGCTAAAAACAGTGTTGACATTGAAAATTTTACAAAAAAAAAAACATAGAGTACTTAAAGATTAAAATATTTACAAAACAAACAAAAATAATACTTAAACCCGAAAATGGAATTAGCTCAGCTATAATGCCGTCTGAAGCAGGCTTCATTCGGCGCTGATTTTCGGCTAACCCCATGCCACTGATAACTTTTACACTTAACTAGGTACTTACGTATAAATTATTGTTTAGTAAACAAAAATAGGTATTTTTCCCAGTTTGTCAGGCTGTTATTACGAATATGCGTGTTCACACCGTGTTAAGGATTTTTATTAAATACTAGTTGTGCCCGCGACTTCGTATGCGTTTTTACACATTTGACATTTAATTTAAATTCGACTGTGGAGGAAAACTCAAAAGGAAGGTTTTTTTAACCCCCGACCAAAAAAGAGGGGCGTCAGAAGTTTGATAGCTTTGTGTGTGTGTCTGTTTATGTGTTTATGAGGGTGTGCCTGTCTGTGTGTCTGTCTGTGTGTGCCCTAATCTAAACAATCCATTTATAATAAAATATGTTTTGTTTAGATTAAGGTATCGCCCGTGTAATATACCAGGAAGCTTAAAATAAGAATTGCTTAGGAAGTAAAGGGGTTTACATGTATCTCCCTCGACGTAGAGTGGGATAGATAAAGTTATAAGCCCATAGATAAGGTCTTACCCATTCTCATGCTAAGCCAGCAAGCAAAGCATAAGGTTGGGTTAGAGCGTATCTACTGCAAATAACTCTGTCTATCCCGCTTTACGGCAAACAAAATATATATTTTTTAATACAGTTGCTCAAAAAGTGGCGTATTGCAGGGACCTATAGCGTTCGGGATGTGGGCTATTACACACGCGTGCTTTTCTTTTACCTTTCCCGCACTCGTGCGTTCTCTTTCCCAACTGTCAAAATAATGTCTATTAAAAAGTAAAACCAACCATGAAGTTTTTACTAAAAAAGTTTTTATGATTCATGCAAATACGTATATTTCTAAAAAGAAGCTACTAATTTGTTTCAATATCAGATTTAATGATTTGATTGAATGAGTTTGGTTAGGTTTCATTTCATTTCATCTCATTAAATTTCATTTTCATTTCATATCAATAAAAAACTTCTACTGAAGACTTGGCTGTATGGGCATAGTTGCCTTTGCCTACCAGAATGGGTGAAGAAAAAAAAACTCTGCTTATATTCTACGTTTGGCGCCATTTTGATTTTTCAGAAATTTTCTTCGCGAGTTTAGTTGTTTGTTGCACAAAATGAGTAATTTCGACCCTAGTTTTTTTAAATTAACACCACCGGAACTCAGTATAATTGCACAAAATGCTTCGGAGAACATTTTACCGGAAAAGTCAAAAATGTCAAGTTAGTTGAGTTTATTGTGTTTTTATTATTTCATTAAATTGCTTCATTTTTTCGCAACTGTATTAAAAATAGTCGTTCAGTACACGTGCGGAACCGTCATTGCAACTTGTTCCGACTGTCAACCCTCGCCTTCGGCTGCGCCTCGGCTCGGGTAGCCATTTGTCGGAACTCGTTGCAATGACAGCCTTTCCACACTTGTAATGAAATATACTATTTTAATATCAAGTTGGGCTCAATAGAGTAAATATTTTAAAAAAAGACACAAAAAAAAATTCAACCTCGCGTGGGTTCAAACCCATAGATACGCTCTAACCCGGCCTTATGCTACGCTTGTAGAACTAACATTTTCCGCCAAAATAAAATAAAAACAAATGCAGACTTTTCATTTAAAATATGGGGCCCAAAATGCAAAAAGTCGTAGCGTGATATTATAGAGAGTGTTAAAAGACCGGCAACAAAGCGGGAGACCACGTATAGTCCTCATCATAATGAACATTTTTGCCCAAGGAACTATGCCTGGGAAATCAACGGTTTCCGAGATAATAAAATCGGACTTTTCAATATATTTTTTTCAGAAATGTGTACAGTATTACGTTCTTAACATACCTTCTCAAGAAGCCATATCAAAATTATGGATATTTCTTACAGAAAACGAAGTTAAAATTGCAACCCGCAATGTATTTTAAACATCGGATAGCCTAAGTTATGCCCAGAAACGTGAGTTACGACCATGTTAAGTTTGGTTGAAAACTATTCAGCGGTGTTCGCGTTTATCGTGTTCATACAGACAGACAGACAGACATAGACCGTTTTTTTTTGCATTTTTGGATTCAGTATAGTTTACTTAGTAACCCCTGCTAGTTTTTTTCTAAAAATAATCAATGAACAGAATTGACTTCGCTAGAGTTTTATTATAAAGTATAGATGTTATCTTTTTTTCTTTTTAAAACTGAGCCTTTATGGAAACACCCGTAAAGGTATCCACATGAGAACAAACTTCTCCCGATCCTTAACGGGCCTCAATAGGCCTCGTTACAACTGATGTATATTGATAAATGTGTCAATTAGTGAATCCACCCCTGAGAGAGTGGGGTTCGTCGGTGAAACCGTAGACAAGACTTACAATGAAACGGATAATCAATTGCGTAACCCTTTTGGGAATTATTTTTGCATTCAACATTATTCTTAATACTTATGTCTTTTTGTATTTGATGTTTGTCAGTTCGCCTCCAAGTGTCCATTAAAAAAACCACCTTCCCCTAGAACCCCATTTTTCAGTTCTAGTCCTTCACACTTTGTTTGTTCATGTCTTACTGATGTTAGGCGACGACGGGAATAGCCCGCGCGCAAAGAACAAGGAACAAAATCTAACACAGCCAGTTTCGTGTTGACATTCATACGAGTTTTAATGATATTTTTATGAAAAAAAATTGGTGGCACACTTTTTTTCAGCGAAAATATCTTGCAATCTGATATGGATATCGCCATGAAACTGGCTGTGAGATAACTCTCACATAATAATAATTCTAGTGTTTGATATTTGTGTACTTTTTAATTTTCTTTAGTGGAGATAGCCAGCGTCGAACATCTAGGTATTTCGCTTGGCATGAAAAAGAAAAGAATATGAAGAGCTGAGGGCCAACCTCCATTAGTGGAGGCACGTGAAGAAGAAGCAAATTTATCTAGATCTACTGAAGGACAAATGAGAACAAAAAGTCCCACTAGTTTCACGGAAAACGGATCAACTGTTCGATGCAACTACTGGGAACAACGAGACTCACTAGTTCCACAGTAGAACTAGTGGAAATAAAAATTCACATAACTTCCACGGTAGAACTGTTCAGTAGTACCGCGAACAAACGAGCTATTCGAAAACGTAGAACAAAAGTGGTTGGAAATCACGAGAAGTCACATAGAAGTGGACGTGTTTCAGGAATAATGCTATTTAAAAACTACCCTGTATAGCCTCTTTCATCACTGACCTACCTCAACTCACGTAGCCAATCGACGATGCTGCCCCTTGGTGATAGTCGGTACTTTGACTAGCCATTCAGAATGTTATGCACGCAACGAGTATTAGTTTGATCTCGAGCTATTCATAAAGTAATCAAATAGACACAGATATACAGACCCAGTAGGATTTCTATTCGGTACTAGCTTTTGCCCGCGACTTCGTCCGCGTGGACTACAGAAAACAAATTATTTAATTTCAAAGACATGGGACACGCGAAAATTGGCTGTCGACAATTTTTGAAAAATGCTCATTTGTCTAATTTTACAGGAGAGCCAAAAAATTGTTTGGTCACTTTGTTTCGATGCCCTGGTAAAACTACGTACTTGAACTTTTATTATGTTTTCGAAGCAGTTTTCCGTTTTTTTTTCACGTCGCTTTAGACATGCTGGTTTTTAAATTGAGCAGCCCTGTTTTCCAGCCGCCTTTTTAAGGGCATTGAGTGCACTAAATCGCAAAGTTTTATGTACTGTTTTAATACAATGTAAACTCAATAGGTTTTTTTTTTTTCAATTTCGTATATGGGTTTCCGAAAAACAGGAAAAACAACTGTTTCTGTCTTGCATGAAACCATCCGCGTTTGAAATGGAGGGAAAACAAAAGCGAGCGAAGCAAGCGAGCGCGCTCTCTGCGGAGGTTTTGCCGAGTGACAATGGCTTGGTCACAGATTATACAAGGTGTTATTGACTGACGTAACCAGCAGATAAATAGTGAATCGAGTATGGAGACGATTTGGAGAAAATAACGTTTAATATCCTTATTTTTGTTTATTGATAGTCTCAATCCGTCATCATCATCAGCCCACCTCTGCCCACTGTTGGCCTTTTTCGCTGAATAAAAGGTTCTAAACATAAATTACCATCGCCTACATTAGTTTTGATATAAATTGTGTAAAGGCACTTTTGACCAAATACAGCATTATAGTTATTGTACACTTAATCAAATTGTTAAAGTTATGACTTATGATGCAAGGATGCAAAACTATTGTTTGCAGCGATTGCTTGTATTCAGAAGCAGGAGACGCAAATAATATTGCATCCGTGCGAAACACACAACTTTTCATCTCACATAGGTTAGATGCAAGAAAAACAATAGACAAATATTAGGAACATAAAGATTAGTGAGTTTTCTTTTTTCTTTGCTTTGACAGATGAGTCAAAGGAGTTTATTCATTTCTTTTTAAACCTTAGGATGGGGCGGTCGTCGCGTTCGAATTTCGAAGCGCGCATAAATTTAGATAGTTTAAAACAGGCATTGGTCTCATCGTATGAAACTACAGCATACTTTCCGAACCTGGGAGATAAAAAAAAACTCTATTTTCAAGTAGGTACCCTAATACCTATGTGCAATGAAAAATGCTTTTTCACACAAATGTCTAAAAACAACAGCCCTATAGACTTGAGGTTGAGGCCCTGGGAGAGTAGGTACAGTCGGCCACAGACTCAGATACCCCTTTTTGTTCGATTGGCGCCCTTAAGCCGCGCGCGGTAAGAGCTGCCATGGGGTATCTGAGATTGTGGCCGACCGTACGTAGGTATCATAGCGTGGACTCAATCGCACTCTCTGCACCCTGATTACGTATCTGGCAGTAATCGAACAGTATTCTCTAAAAGTAGGCACTACTCGAAGCTCACCCAGAACTGAACTCGCGATGTGTAACTTTTTGCTGACGCCATTCTCTCGCTTCTCTTGCTGGTTCCATAAATAATTAAATGAAAAAAAAAAAAAAACATTTTTATACAGCTATTTTCGAGTAAAAGGTTTTGACGCGCGAAACTGTGCAGATTTTTTTTACAGAATAGACCCTTAGCACTGCAATATTGTGGCTTACAGCAATAACTATTTTAAAGCAAAAAAAACATCAATTTACAGTGGGAAACGGGCCTAGATTTTTTGCGACTAAGGCCCGTAAGATCAATCACAGTTTAAACCAAAAAGGCTAGTTTAAACCCTATCTGTCGATTAATTTTCATACAAAATGATCTTACGGCACTAAGCCGGTAGGAGCGAAACAATCGGGAACTAGCGAAAATCTATTTCTGCTTGCAAACTGCAAGTTACGCAGTAGAGCACCAATATCATAGGGCAGACAATCGCGCGATCCGGAATGCCTGCGACCTCGATATTGGCAGCTCTGTTCCAATGGAGAGACAGAAGCGGAAATGCATCTACGGATGGGATAGTAACCCTGGGTGAATATGGTATTGAGAATTTGAAATGTCTATCTACACTTCTGCACTCATATCATAAAGAGGAAAGATTTGATTGTTTGTTTGTATTGAATAGGCTCCGAAACTACTGGACCGATTTGAAAAAATCTTTTACCATTAGAAGCCGAATTTATCCCTGATGAACATAGGCTACTTTTTACCGCGGGAAAATTCTTCATTTCTACGGGGAAAAGGGTGATAGGACAATGGGTAGTAAGAATTATCCTTCCGTACTTATCTTTTTCACATAACTTCTAAACGGCTGAACCGATTGGGTTGAATTTTTTATGGGTATTTCGATGGTTTCCTGGATGATTTAAAAATACAATTGGACCCGGTAGGTGGCGCTGCTGTCGGTAGGTCACTGTTTCCCTGACTGACGTCGATAGCGGGGGAAAAATAGAACTGCAACCTTTTATCTTAGTGACCGCGGACGAAGTCGCGGGCGAAAAGCTAGTAGCTTATAATCCGCGCGGGATGAGAATGGGATGGGTCCTTTTGGAACTGAGACGCGCGCGGTAAGCAAACTCACGTCGAAGCAACTTTGTCAAAGTAAAATAAAGTATGTTTTCAATTGAATTTGACAAGGTTCCATCCCATTCTCATCGCGCGCGGATTATACCTAGATTTTCACCATGACTAATACAAGGTGTTACAAAAGGTCCTAACTCTTTTTACTGGGTAATAGCACACGGTGATTGGTATTACATCCCATTTGTTTTTTTTTTCAGAATAACGTTCTGTTGATTTTTTAATTATCAAAATGTGAGTGCTATGGCGGGAGAAAAATATGGTTTTCATTAACATTCACAATGTTTTATAAACTTTACTTAAAACTATGAAAATTCATAAAAAACTATTAACAAAAATTAAAAAAATATATATTCACAATTTTTTTTACGCAAAACGTGAGCCGATTTTGTGGATTATTTTTTTGTTTAAAAAAGTATACTTCCTATGTGGTCCCATAAAAAAAAAGTGAAGATCTGATGAAGAACTTCGGAGATGTAGAACAGAAATCTTCAACGGACACGGACAGCAGCAAATCACATGGAATCAGTGCATTACGTTTTCACCAGTCAAGTCGGTTCTTCTAAAACATTTTTTTTTATTTTTATTTTGTATTATTTTGTTTGTCACCACTTGCACCACAGCCCTAGTTTTTGTTAAAACACGGGCAGCGCAATATCGTCGATGGATTTTTATTAAGTGTTAGTTTTAAATTGAGATTGTTTATTCGCGTTCTCGCTTCGCAGTTCATGACTTCACGCTGGAAAGCACTTATTTATTTTAGCAGCAGCCTATACAGGGTGTTTCACAAAGGTCCTGCAAAACAAATAGGAGTAGGAGAAGCTGGAGAGGTGGCATAAAGTAGAGGGGCACAAAAGCGCGGTAGGTACCTACCACGATAGCATGTCAGACTGTACACTTTTGTTGTAAATTCGCCCATAACGTAACCGGGTAGAGTGCTAGCGTGTAAGGATCGACGTGCTGTCGTGTGTACAAATGCAAACTTTAAAAAATTAAGTCTTAAAACAAAAGTTGTTGGAAATTGTTGGGTTAGAGGGGCGACGACAAAAACAGATTGATCAGAATATCGGCGATAATGATTATTGTAAAAGATTTTATGATGTTATGTTTTGGTTTTTTGTTGTTTTGAATGTTATGTTTTGAGTATTGTGTCGTTAATAAATGTTTTTTTTTTTTTTTTTGTAAAATCGCAAACTGCTATGTTGACATGTTTTCTTTCGAGTGTTTCGATCAGGGGGTTTAGTTCGGTGTTCGAGTGACACAATTAAGCCTACCATAGATTGCAAGTAGGTTAGTTTACGTTCCAACAGAAATCACATTTAAAAGTATACGTTTCAGGAATTAAAAATTACCCTGTACTTATATTATTAACTATCAGCTTCTTCTGGTATGTTTACAAAAACAAAAGCACAAAGCGCATAACTATAGGTAGGTACCTACAATAATGTCCATGCATCTGTGTTAATGGCCATAGAGGCAGCTTCCTCGTACGTTATCTTAATAACTTCATTATGGATCCCCGTCCACATTACGGGCACGTCGCAGAACAAAACGCTGTGTTGGATCGGTTCCGCTACCCGATTCGGTGACGATACCATCGAAAGATTAATCTTCAGTTTTGTTTAGTTTTCTTCTTCTTCTTTGCGTGCCGTCTCCTATCGGAGGTTGGCGATCAGTTTGGCTATCTCGTCCCTCGAAGCCGCCAAACGAAACAATGAACCGGTGCTCTGCCCGAACCATTCGCGCAGATTTTGGATCCATGATATCCTGGGTCTACCAGGTCTCCTTTGTTTGATCTTTTTTTTTTGTTTATTTTTATTTTACAAAATTATTGAACGAGCGAGCGAAGCGAGAGAAGTTCTCCGAGTCTACTGGAACGATTCGGCGTTTGTACTCGTATGTATGTATGAATAAATTAGGTCCGATCATTTGGTAGGCGGGTGAATGAAATTAAAAGAGTTTTTAAGTAAGGTGTTGCCGAGATATCGGGTTGTACAGTTTATATCATGCAAATCGCGCGCGCGCCTGCGCGAATTCCCCCGCCACAGCATGCATATTTTATTTATTTAAAAATCAACGGAACTTCATACAGCAAAAAAATAATTTAGGTTGTGATTCCTATCACCGGGTGCTATTACCCTGTAAAAAAGTTATTTTGTAACACCTTGTAAAGACACGGCCGGGCGGCCGTAATATGCAGCTTATTGCCACATATTTAAACAATCGCAAGAGAATCATTACGTACACGGTACTTCCCGTTGACCTAAAATTTGATAGTTTTTTCCCCATTTTAAGCGCAATATTTTTCAACAATCCAGCACCGAATCGGTCCCCTGTAACATGATACAGAATGATCAATCAAGCTTTGTGCCACATCGCGTTTAGCCTGTTTGCTTGTACACAACGTCCTTGTCAATTACAATGAAGCTGTGTTTCCTAGCAGCATTTTAGCGGAGAAAAGTCTTATATTTTGCGATAGTCTTATTGAACGAGCGAGCGAAGCGAGAAAAGGTCTCTTCTTGAACAATCCGGCGGCGCGGCGTTTGTATGTATCTATGTATGAATTTTCGTTCGACGATAACTTGAGTGTCGTTGATCGAATCGTCATGAAATTTGGTAGGTGGGTAGGTATTTGCAACAAAATATTTTTTAAGTTCGAACTAGAGCCAAATCGGTCAAGTGGTTACCAAGATATGGGGTCACGAGTTCACAATTCAGGCCGAAATTGGTCAGTCAGGGTCCACTTAGATTATTTTGTTGTTTCTATGGATCACACACAAGGTTATAAAAGTACAGCCAGCCCCAAATCAAATACATCTACAGGGTGCACTCTAAGTCGATAGCGGAACTTTAAGTAGGCTGTCTACTGATCACTACAAACAACTTGTACTAGGTGGCGAAAAAAATGAAGCGAAAAAAAATTCAGCTGTTTCATACATTTGGCGCAGTATTGAGTCAACCTTTTGTATGGAACAGCAGATATTTTTTTAGCTCAATTTTTTTCGCCACCTGGTACAAGTTGTTTGTAGTGATCAGTAGACAACCTATTTAAAGTTCCGCTATCGACTTAGAGTGCACCCTGTAGGAATGAAGAGCACGCGCCCAAAAATGACAGTCTGAAACGCAACAAAATAGTTACTGAGGCCACCATCGTTATGTGCTACACACAGATTTATAATAAATATGTGGTTCTCTAGGACCGCGGGACTCTCCCGCAAACCACTATCGATGCTCTCACAGGCCACCTGTGGTCCGCGAACCACCGGTTGGGAACCAATGAACGATTAAATTACTCATAAACAATACGGAGACTTGACCAGGACTAGTGTAGATACAATGTACCGTGTATGAACTCTATCATTACTGCACATCTTGACACGGATAAGCAATTACAATCCCTAATTGCAGTGCGTGTGATAGAGATTATACTGTTGACATGTGTCCAACACTTGACTGGATTAGTGATTGGATTGATCCATTTTAAGGAAGGTAGCAGTAAACTGTAATCATTACTGGCTTCGCAGGTTTATACACAGAAATTTCAACTCGATCGGTCCAGCAGTTTCCGAGAAAATTGGCGGTTTTTCCTTCACGACCTTTAACAAAATTAAATATTAGGTACCACGACAGCACGTCGAGGCTTACACGCTAGCACTCTATTCGTTTACGTTACGGGCGACTTTACAACAAAAGTGTACACTCTGACGTGCTGTCGTGTGTACCACCAATTATTAATAAATGTTTACTTAGTGCTTGTCACATTGTTTAGTTACTCCTCAATTAATATGCCGGTTTATCCATCTCTTGTCGGCAAATATGTAATTAATTAATCTAGCTAATATAATTAGTGTACTAAGATAACTTGTGCAAATCACAAACGCGTTTGAGGTATAAATTACACTACCAGCACGTAGTTATGGATTCCGTTCCAGGTATAAAGTAGATACATCCAAAATCTGTGGTAGATACCTACGCTATTTCTGGAAAATAGGGTTAATCCTCATATTTAACGGAATTCGGAAGGCAAAGTTTTTTGTTCGAAAGTCCGTTATTGGCTTAATCTTATCTTTAGACAATATTGAGAAACCAATTTCAATATTTTTTATTTTGGTTCAGTAGTTTGGATTTTACAACGTTTCAAAGATACGGTTTTATGACGTCACGCGACGGTCTGCATACTGTTGGAGGTCATAGGAACAAAACATTTTAGCGCATAAAAACAAAACTACTGGACCAAAATAAAAAATATTTAAATTAGTTTCTCAATATTGTCTAAAGATAAGATTAGGCCAATAACGGACTTTCGAACAAAAAACTTTGCCTTCCGAATTAATTCGGGATAGTATTGTATCATTTTGGCTTTCAGAGAGTAGTTTATCTGTCAATATTTTTGCCCGTGACTTCGTGTTATTTTAGCTTTAGGTACCCATTTCAACTTACATCCAAAAGTCTATATTTATGTCTGGATAATCCTCATTGTGGCGCTCCGTAGCAATACCACTACGAAATCGTAGCACCTCTACGAAATCGTAGCACCTCTACGAAACCTGTTCAGCTTGGGCCGTAGCCTGTAACACAATGGCGTATCAATGGCGTCCTAGGTAGGAGGACAAAACCGGGATTTTTTCGTTGTTCTACTACAACCAGCGAACTAATCCTTGAGAATTAGACTCATAATATTCTTTGCTGTACTACAATAACATTAAAAGGACCGACACTGGACCGACAGCATTAATAAATCGTAATTAAAACCGTCAACCGGAAGCCCATTTTCGCACCATTGTGTTACAGGCTAAGGACCCTGTTGTATTACATGTCACTGTTTATTCCGACCACGGCTAAAATTCACTACCTACTGCACTGGAAAAATGTATGTAGCAGCAGATTTTCTGAGTTTTCACACTTGGCCCCTTGGAAGATAGCAGCGTGGCGGAAAATTCAAAATGTTCACAGTTTTTTTTAATTTGAAACTAAACTGAGCTAGCAGCGCGATTTTTCGTTCGCGGCAAAAACATAGATTTCCTTTTATTATTGTAAACAACAAAACAACAATAATTCAGCCGATTATATTATGTTCTAGTATAGTCAAAGCAGTGGGACTGCCCAAAAAACTTGTTGATGACCAGAACACATAATCGGCTGATTATTGTTGTTCTGTGGTTTACATTGTTGTAAACTTTACAATAATGAAAAGAATACAATTTTATTGGCGCGAACGAAAAGTCGGTGAACTATTTGAGCTGAAAAATTTTGCTTTTCCGGCCACGTTGCTATCGTCCAACGTTAATACTGTCTGGCCTTAAAATGTTTTTTAGTAGGTACAATAAAGAATACCAGGTATTCTATTTTCTATGACGGACTTAGAAGGTCGACACAAGCAAGCAAGTTAGTATAAATCCCATCACCCACTAACTAGCTTGAACAAGTGGGGAAGTAGGTAAATGACGTAAATACTTAATGAAGTTTACAACTCCGGCCCGTTGTGCGATCGCTGAGGGCGAGATACAACGTGGTATTTATTTAGCTATACTATACAGGGTGTTTCAGACAGGTCCTGTAACACTCAAATGGGTCGCTTAGCTCACCAATACAAGAAACTTACTATGGGGCCAAATGTAAAATCTCGAAAAAAAAATCTGCTGCTCCATACATTTGAGTTGTAATGAAAACCTCTCTCTCTAGTTTCCATTCAGCAGGCTCTTAAGGCCAATAAAACGGGCCGGCAACGTCTTGCTAGGTAGGTACAGTCAGCCACACGCTAGGATACCCCTTCTTGTTCGATTGGCACCCTTATGCCGCGTGCGATAAGAGCTACACTACAATGGGGTACCGTTGACTGTCGCTGACAGTAGGTACGGTCGGCCACAGTCACAGATACCCTATGGCAGCTAATACCGCGCGCGGCATAAGAACGCCAATCGAACAAAAGGGGTATCCTCTCGCTGGGTATCCTACGAGTAGCGTGTGGCCCACTGTACCTATAAAGTTTTAGTGTTCCAACCTACATGCGGGCCCGGGCTGTCTTGAAATGACTAGCAAAGTGATTATTTGGCCCCTGAACGATATTTGATTAGTTTTGCGCCGGGCGGTATGAATATTGAACAAAACTATCTTCTTAGGTAGGTATTTATGTTTGAAATACTTACATTAAATGACCTAAGCACAGTTGACTGCACGTCAATCCTTACACGCTTGCTCTCTATTCAGTTTACGTTACAACGAAAATGTAAAGGTCCAAGTGATGTTGACTATACACACGACAGCACGTAGACGCTTACACGAGTGCACTCTATTCGGTCACGTTACGGGTGACTTTACAACAAAAGTGTAGGTTCCTACCTACACTACACGCTGACGTGCTGTCGTGTACCTTTGTAGAAAGCTAGTTATACATATAAATAATTATGCATTTTTGCGGGTGAAAATAGCCAGTTAGCCACAATATCGAGAGTCGATTTGTGCTGAAGATTGGATGGATAGGTACACACGACAGCACGTCGAGGCTTACACGCTAGCACTCTACTCGGTTACGTTACGGGCGACTTTACAACAAAAGTGTACAGTCTCACGTGCTGTCGTGTGTACAGGGTGTCCGGTACTTAGGCAATGCAACAAAGTTCGGCAGATGAAGGTGAAAGCTGGGGCCACAACCCACAATAATCATCATGAATAAACAAAATCTCACCGTTTCAGAGTTATTTGAAGCATGTATCCAATCAGCAGTGTTTCATTTTCCGTGCACAATCTATCCATGGACAACATACACTAAAAAAAAATACTAAACACACACTTTACCTTTACACACTATATTCTAACTACACACTTTCGTTCAGAAAAGCGCGTGTATTGTCACGACGTTGCCAACGGAAAAACACGGTAATCTGTGTTATCTGTCACACAGCTGGCTGTCAACGGCTAGCTAATCTATGATCTACTGTCTACTCTACTCCCAAAAAAAGTTATGAAACATAACCTAAGTATTTCACCAAAACTTAAAGCTTTCCTGTGATTTATCGGCAAAACAATGAAGGGAACAATCCTTATTCGATCCCTCTACCATAACTTTATCAGAACAAGACCTCCAAACGTAAATATATCGCCAACTAGACTATGCGTAAGCGTTTACAGATTCAATGTTTCTAATCACTATTGTACCAAAACGGAAGCCAAACACGAAGAGAAAAAGCATTGTAATATCGGTACCATAGGTAAGTATTCATGTCTGATATATTTCAACTCATAAATCTGCTTTACAAAGGGCCCGAAAAATATTTTCTTACTTCTAACCTCTCATTTGATAAAATCAGAAAACTAAGGTATCAATCCTACAAAGAGCGATCTAGAGTTTTGCGTTTCACTGTAATTGCGGCCTCTTTGACACATACGAAGCAGCCAATATGCGACGGTCACAAGAATAAAATTTATTGTTGTGACTGTTGTTACTGTAGACATAGATCTGGAAACTCTAGATCACTCGCTGCAGGATCGAAACCTTTTGGCTGTTTTCACATGCATGCTACAATGTGGTTGTTATATTCATTTATTGATCAGGTTTCAACTCCTAACCTAATACGTAGGATCTAAATGGTACAATGTGGTTATTGGTTATGTACCTATACTCTGATGGACATTGTTTTTATATGAAGTAGGCTTGCCCAGCACCTATACCATACTGACAGCTTAGTCGGCCTTGCCTTCAGGAAAGACAAGTCAATACATGTGGAGCCAACTAAGACGCGGGTTTCTTCACTATGTTTTTCTTCACAGCAATGCAGCGCCAAGTGGTCTCTTCATCCATCTAGTGTGAGTGAAGGTGCCACTGGACGCTGTATAAATAATCTCATTTTCTAGATGCAAAGGCCTTAGTTTTGTATACCCTGATTAAAAGAAATATCTAAACCTTTCCAGGCCATGTAGATCATGGGAAGACTACACTGACAGCGGCGATAACAAAAGTATTAGCGAAGGATGGATTGGCACAGTTTGTGTCCTACGATGAGATTGACAAGGCACCTGAGGAGAAGGCTAGAGGTTTGTGACTGCAATGTAGTCCCTATATTATTATTCATAAACTCATTCATAAAGAATCAGTGGATAAATAAATGCTGAAGAAGAGCTATTTATAATATTCAACAATTTTTGTTTCATGACAACAAAATAGTACTTATTGTTTATTCTGAATAATCAGCTGATTATGAGTTTTTTGGCAGTACCACTTTGTTTTGTTGACCAGAAAAACGAATAGTTTAGTTAGAATAATGAAAATAATACTATTTTATCGTCGTGAAACAATAGTTATTTGTTATGCAAGAATGCAAAATTATTGTTTGCGGCGAGTGCTTGTATTGAATACCGAGCTAGCGAAGGTTTCTAAAATTGAGCCACGAGCGTAGCAAGTGGTTCAAAAAAAGAAACCTGAGCGTAGCGAGGTATTCAGAAGCACGAAACGCAAATAATATTGCATTTGTGCGAAACACAAAACTTTTCATCTCACAGAAGTGAGGAAATGATTTTGTTAGCCAAGCGTGACAAACAATAGACATAGGTAGTTAGGTACCTACCATAGAGGTTAGTGAAATGAGTTTCCTTCTTTTTTGCTTCTTCACAAAGGAGTATGTGGCGTTGCCTAGCAACGGGTTGTTGATTACAAATTGTGTCTTCTTGAAGTGTCATAAAATCAACAACCCGTTGCTAGGCAATGCTACAAGTTGAAGGAGTTCCTTATTTTTTTTTTATTAGGGCGTTGAGTTCAAATTTCAAAGCGCACAAAAATACAAAGCAGTTTAAAAAAGGATCTTCTACGATCGCATGTTTAAAGTAACAGGGTACTTTCCGAGCATGGGAGATGAAAAAATCATTTAACAAAAATATCTGTTTAGCTAAAAACTTAATTTTGGACTTTCCCCCTATGCTATTAGTTGACCCTTAAGTCCAAAAGTGTTTTTTTTTTATATAAGCCTGAACCTGGGACTTTATTAACTTTTTAGGTTTCAAAGGCTATCAAACGGGACCCTAATACTCTGCCTTCGCTGTCTGTCTGTCTTTCTGTCCAGACCGTCCTACCTTTCAATGGCTGTATCTTTCGATCAATAATAGGTAGCCAGTTTTCACCTCTGATTGAAGATCTTATGCCTTTTGGTAAAATAAAAGTCGTTATCGCCTCCTTAAGAAAAAAAATAGCACAACAAAATAAATATGAATAAGGCTTTAAAATTAAGTTCGAGGAAACTACAGGATGCACTCTAAGTCGATAGCGGAACTTTAAGTAGGCTGTCTACTGATCAATACAAACAACTTGTACTAGGTGGCGACAAAAATGGAGCGATAAAAATATCAGCTTTTTCATAGATTTGGCGCAGTACTGAGTCGACCTTTTGTATGGAACAGCTGATATTTTTTTCACTCCATTTTTTTCGCCACCTAGTACAAGTTGTTTGTATTGATCAGTAGATAAACCTACTAAAAGTTCCGCTATCGACTTAGAGTGCACCCTGTAGTGAGGTAATTAATTCTAACGTAAATAAAACTAATATACTATTGTTGTCAGGTTGTATTGTACTATTATAATTTCCCTGTCACATTCCAGGCATAACGATCAACGCCGCGCACGTCGGCTACAGTACGAAGCTTCGACACTACGCACACACAGACTGTCCGGGACATGCAGACTACGTGAGGAACATGATTTCGGGTAAGACTTTTAGCTCAGTACAAATTAAGGCAGGTACGGTCGGCCACAGTCAAGGATACGCCATAGTAGCTCATACCGCGCGCGGCATAAGGGCGCCAATCGAACAAAAAGGGGTAACCTACCGTGTTTACAATACGCGCCACGAAAGAACTGACTTGAGTCTGATTAAAAGCCTCTTAATTAAGGTGGGATGATAGCAACGTGGCGGGAAATTCAAAATTTTCACAGTTTTTTACATTTTGTAGCTAAAATGAGCTATTTTTGTTCAGCGATTTTTCGTTCGCGGAAATAACAAAGTATTCTTTTCATTATTGTAAATAATAGAACAACAATAATTCAGCCGATTATGTGTTCTGGTCTACGAAGCAGTGGCACTGCCCAAAAAACTTGTCGTATTAGACATATTAGTCCTGCTGTGAGTGGGCGGACGGACGCGCCCTCGCTGCCGCCCCCGCCCCTTCCCCCCGCACCGGAACTGTCAGCGCGCGCGCGGCGCCTAGTGACACGCAGTATGAGACTGGCCACGGCGTCGCGAGGGCCGTCTCAGCTCCATGATTAAGAGCCCCCTTCAGGACCGTGGGAACTCAGTGACGGCCAAGCGCGTGAAACACTGTTTTCTATAGCTGTTTCACCCAAAGCGAGACGGGGCGCGGGAAAAGTGAGAGGCAATGCGGCTGTATAAGTCTACGTGTGTTCGTGTCCTTTCGCGAGTATCTAGTTGTAGTTGTAATGTAATAGATCTATTTTCCCAAAATTCTTCGTAGTTCAGCTGCCATTTCTACATTTTATTAGGTATTTCAAAAATCTTTTTTTTTCTGACATGTACAACACATTATTGATGTTCCCAAGGTAGTTAGACTCCAATAGACAGTGTAATAATGTAAGTAAATAACAGCTGAAAGTAACCCCTTTTTCGGCGCGAAAAACGCATCGCTCTCATTTCTTTCAGGCTATTTTTTTATTATAAAAAACTATTTGCAAACCTCCATATTGGTCGTCTACTGATATAAACCAAGTTTCAGCTAAATCCAGCCTGTAGTTTAGAAATTAAACCGGAACTACGTTTGTTTGTGAAAATGGTGCCCTAACGCCCTCTTAAGGTCCCCGAATGAGAACCGAAACTAGTCGACTACACCGACATAATACAAAAAGTAAGTTTAACCGTTTACGAAATACAAAATACTAAAAACTGTTTCCAAAATGTTCAGGGGCGTCACAAATGGACGCCGCGGTGCTGGTGGTGGCTGCGAATGACGGTCCGATGCCGCAGACGAGGGAGCACCTGCTGCTGGCGAAACAAGTCGGCATCAAGCACATACTGGTCTACATCAACAAGGCCGATTTGGTTGATAATGAAGTAATTACATAAACCGCGTTTTCACAGTCAAATTACAATAAAACTAAGAGTACAATTTAGTCTATGATGAGCAACGTCCAAGAGAGCTGGGGCCTTAGCCTGTAACACAATGGCGTATCAATGGCGTCCCAGGTAGAAGTACAAAACCGGGATTTTTTCGTTGTTCTCCTACAACCGGCGAACTAATCCTCTAGAATTAGACTCATAATATTCTTTGCTGTACTACAAAAACATTAAAAGGACCGACAGCATTAATAAATCGTAATAGAAACCGTCAACCGGTAGCCCATTTTGGCACCATTGCGTTACAGGCTAAGGGCCCTGGGGCTTCTGATTGGTCGGTTCTTCTGATGTGTTGTCTATGGGCGCCAAAACGTCAAGTAGGACGGAGGTCTACTCGTCAAATTGACTTGGATGGAAATAAAACAAAATGGCCGACCAATCAGAAGCCTTAGCTTGCTTGGACAGTACCCCTCCCGCTCGGGGAGGCTTTAACGCGACGCGGAAAACGCGGAAAATGGAGTTTCCACCGTTGACAAAATCTCTTATATCTCCGCACCTACTCAACCAAATGTTGTGAAATAAGGAGTAATCTTTTCTTTAGAAACGACATCATTTGAGGTAGGTACGGAAATATATGGTTCTACGTTAAAAAAGTCTTAATTCTCTGTGCAAAATGAAAATGTAGGCATACATTCCAGATTTGTGGAATAAATTGTCTATTGAGGTAAAAATACAAACCTTTAGGAACTGAAATTGTTTCTAAGCCAATGTTGAATAAATGCCTAGTACACATAAGTGGTTTCTTTCATCCTACAACATCCAAATCCTTAGAAAACATCACACAACAATCGATGCAAATTCCAGCGGCCGAACGAAGTTGACGAGTGACTGTCAGTGTCAAAATCTTTTGTTTTTTTCTTCGATATTTGGTATCAAATCATAGACAATTTTATACTCTGTGATTCATCTATACACGATCAGACATTCAGTTCACGACGTGACGCAATATCCGGTAGAAACCATAGAGCGGGCGAACATTCAGAAATCGTTACAGACTTCTATAGCATGATGAATTTATACTGTAAAATGCAAGTTTTTCTTATGAAGTAAGGACCTAAAGAACCAAAGAATAACGTAAATCAACGTAAATTTACTTACCTCTCGTAGAATTTTCAAAACAATACACTTTGTGTGTCAGCTCCGCGCGACGGCTTTTTATGATTTCTGAATGTTTTAGAATAAAAAAAATCTTTTGTTTTTTTCTTACAGTGTGACCAGTGTTTGGTATCAATAAAGAGATAATTTTATGCTCTGTATTTCGTCTATAGACGATTACGCTCTACGGTTTATGCCTTTTTCAGTAACCGGCAGAAAGTAAAAGCGCGCGAAAGCGCGTGATGACCCTAGCGCCAACGTACACATGTGTACGTTTCTCGAGCGGGAGGGGTACTCTTCGTTTTACGTAATTTCACTGTGAGAGCGCGGCTTTACTGTAAAATAGAAAAAAGTAAAATTTTACCTAAGTACCCATACAGTGAGCCATTTTCGGCACAAATTCACAAAGCATTTCATAGATACTGTAGCCCTACATGCGTGGCCATAGAAAAACCGGAATACGACCGTCAAAATTAATCTGTGCTAAGCGAAATTTGACAGCCGTACTCCGGTTCCACGCCACGCCACGCCACGCCTGTAAATGCCATCGAGAGACAGACGGACAGACAGCGAAGGCAGAGTAATAGGGGTCCCGTTTGGCACCCCTCGGGTACGGGACAAAAAAACAAGTTTTGTTTATTTTCAGCTCCTTGAACTGGTAGAAATCGAGATGCGAGAACTGCTATCTGATTTCGGGTACGACGGAAACACGGTGCCGATGGTCAATGGATCGGCGTTACTGGCTCTAAACGGCGACGAAGGCGAATTTGGTGAGTCGCTTTTTCTCCCTTATTGATCGAGCGAAGCGTGTCCGTTTCAGCTTGGGCAAAAATTACCCTTACCTTCATGTAAGATATTGACTTGCTCGAGAGAGTACAGCGAGCCACTAAAATAATGTCTCAAAAACAATCCCTATGAATACAGACAGAGGTCATCTGGTATTTTGGGAATCTGGTATAGTGTGAAGAAAGGAAATGAACTAGGGCTAACCACCCTGGAACAGCGTAGAGAGCGAGGCGACCTAATAGAGACATACAAAATCCTACACAACCAGTACAATGTACCGGACCTTGCTATGATATACGTGCTAAATAGAAACAAAATGCTAAGAGGGCACTCGCTGAAGCTGAACCAGCAACCATGTACAAGCAACCCCAGAAAACACTTCTTGCCGAACCGTGTAGTGAATGGCCACTCTTGGCGAGAAGCGATTGCATTGGTAGGCTCTAGGATCTGGAATCCAAACCTCCTGCAAATCCAACATTCCAACATTCCTGAAAATAGTTAAGCCACTTTTGGCGAGAATCGATTGCATTCTTAAGTTCTAGGATCTGGAATACATGATATGATTTTTTTTTCATTGGAGCGCTAGTTGTGCGTCCTACTGGGCCTTAAAGATTTGTTTCCCCCTACAGGCGCCCCTTCGATACGCAAACTAATGGACTCCATAGACGCGTACGTCCCCCCTATAGTCCGCGATATGCTGTCCCCATTCCTGATGCCGATAGATAACGCGTTCACCGTGCCGATCATTTACTGAATAGATTTTATAGATTACAGTCTTCAGTTTTTTTCGAATCAACCAAAAGCAGCAGAACCTCTGTCTGAATCCGATGCAAGCACACTTTCAGTCCGGCTAAAATGACAGCCGTATTTTGTCATGCGTTTTTTTAATGGGAAGCGTATAAAAGCCGCGTCGGTGGGTCCACAAGTTTTACCAGATGCAAAAACGTAAATTACAGTGGCGTAGCTTGAAAATTACAGTGTCTTCGTACACAATTTGTAAAAAGGTCCAAAATAATACAGTGATTGTAGAAAATCCTAATGTAAAAATTACAGAAATTACAGTGTTTGTATGAAGATGTAAAAAAAAATCGTTACAGTTAACGACATGAAATTACAGCGAATCTACTGTAATTACAGTGTATCTGGCAACACTCCACACAAAGACATTAGACTCAAGACGGACATTTTGTTGACTCTTTACCCGACACTGCACCACAAGGAGGGTTAATTGTTTGTTGCTTAAAGACTTCTTTCCCCCTACAGGCGCCCCATCGATACGCAAACTAATGGACTCCATAGACGCGTACGTCCCCCCTATAGTCCGCGACCTGCACTCCCCGTTCCTGATGCCGATAGACAACGCGTTTACCGTCCCCGGTCGGGGGACGGTGGTGGTCGGGACTATAAAGCGAGGCGTGATGAAGAGGAACGAGGATGCCGACCTGATGGGCTTCGGGTACAATATCAAGACCACGCTCTCCGATATACAAATCTTTCGGAAGAGTGTTCAGGAGGTCAGTGAACAATCAAAACCGGTTAATTCGGTACGCAAAGTTTTTTGTTCGAAAGTCCGTTATTGGCTTAAACTTATCTTTGGACAATATTGAGAAACTCATTTGAATATTTTTTATTTTGGTCCAGTAGTTTTGTTTTTATGCGCTAAAATGTTTTGTTCCTAAGACCGCCAACAAAATGCAGACCGTCGCGCGTTGTCAAATCCAAACTACTGAACCAAAATAAAAAGTATTGAAATTAGTTTCTCAATATTGTCTAAAGATAAGATTAAGCCAATAATGGACTTTCGAACAAAAAACTTTGCGTACCGAATTGTCTGGAAAATTGCACTTATTGAAATGAACAATAGATTCACGGACAAGGAGGGGCCCCCAAGCTCAGGGGGCCCCATCGGACACCAAACTGTATTGAACTAGCTAAAAATTATGTAAGGAAACATGCAAGAGTTAATTTCTTCGTTTTAGACTGAATTTTTTTAAGTGTCCTTGAAGTATTCAATAATATTTTTATTTAAATACTAGCTTTTTCCCGCGACTTCGTCCGCGTGAACTACAGAAAAATGATATGTGGTTTACTTTGCCCCTGAGTGTAATAGCGTGATAATATGTAGCCTATGTGTTATTCTGATGTCTAAGCTATCTCCATTCCAAATTTTATCCAAATCCGTCAAGCCGTTTCAGCGTGAAAGAGTAACAAATATCCATCCATCCATCCATCCTTACTTACAAACTTTCGCGTTTATAATAGTAGTAGGATGTCTGCAACTACATTTTATCGTCCAGAATCATTTTATCTTACGATTAATTAAAATGTTCAAAAGTGCGAGCGAGAAGGCTGCTTTGGAACATTTAGCGGTCGTGGTCGTATAACCCGTGTCATTAAAGAATACATTTAGGACGGAGTTAAAAACCTAGCGTTGTCTCGCTTTGACTGTATTAATTAGAGCGAGAAGGCGACTGTTTTGAAGTCCATCCTAAATGTTTTCTTTAATGACACGGGTTATAAGTATACACCGTGGAATTTTAGTGGTTTTAAAGCCGAAGGTATTTAGTTGCACTCGTGATTCTGAGCCAAATTCCAAAACTTTACTTCAAAACAAGCGAAAAAAAAAACACTTCCCAATACAAACGGCTATCGCCAATCGACACCAATAGGGATTTTTCCAAGTGTCAAATTTGACAGCGATTCGCGAATTATTGCGCAACTAAATCTGTGGTTTGTATGGAAACCACAGATTAAGAGACTGATTTTGATAGTTATTCGGGCTATTTTTGATGCCTGGAAAAAAACCCCATTGTATGGAGATGTGAATTTTTTTTTCGCGCGTTTTGGAATTAAATGTTGTAATTTGGCTCAGAATCATCAGTGCAGCAAAATACCTTCGGCTTTAAAACCACTAAAATGCACGGAGTATTTTCCCATTTTCCTGTATATCACACGCAAAGGCGAAGTCGCGAGCAAAGCCCTAGATGACAATAACATGTTTGTTTTTACTCTCTAACTCCAGGCTTTGGCTGGCGACAACGTGGGCGTCCTACTGCGAGGCATGAAGATGAAGTCGGTCGAGACTGGCATGCTTCTTACGGCCTCCAAGAGCTTCCAGCTCAGCAACCGCTACCGGGCCAAGATATACTTCCTGACGAGAAGCGAGGGTGGCAGGAAGAAGCCAGTGTTCTCCAAATACGCGCAACAGATGTTCAGCGGCACGTGGAACATCGCCTGTCGGATTGATTTGGGTACGTACATACTATCATCATCTTAAGGCCCATTTATAGGCATAACTAGCGCTGCAAATGAAAGCCGCCGCCAAAATTGGCCACTTTTGGCCGCGGCGGGATTTATTCGTAGGTTCTAGGATCTGGAATCTAAACCTTAGGTCCTAAAAAAAGTTAAGCCTAGGAATTATCATTTGACGCTTCGTTTTTAGCAAAAATCGCATCCAAAAAGATTTGATTTTTTTTTTTCATTGGCGGCGATAGTTGTGCCCATTAGTCAGTCGAGACGGGCATGCTTCTAACAGCATCCAAGAGCTTCCAACTCAGCAACCACTACCGGACCAAGATATACTTCCTGACGAGAAGCGAGGGTGGCTGGAAGAAGCCAGTGTTCTCCAAATACGCGCAACAGATGTTCAGTGGCACGTGGAACATCGCCTGTCGGATTGATTTGGGTACGTACATACTATCAGCATACTCAGCCCATTAAGGGTAGACGACAGCAACGTGGCGGGAAATTCAAAATTTGCACATTTTTTTTACATTTTGTAGCTAAACTGAGCTATTTTTGTTCAGCGATTTTTCGTTTGCGGCAATAACATAGTATTCCTTTCATTATTGTAAACAACAGAACAAGAATAATTCAGCCGATAATGTGTTCTGGTCTACGAAGCAGTTATATTGCCCAAAAAACTTGTCGTAGACAATCGGCTGAATTATTCTTG